>OW240918.1:57495970-57545308 GCA_933207985.1 Pelobates cultripes | reverse complement strand
AGCTCTTGTTCCTGATCCTGCTTCGCTCTACGGAAGGAAGGGATTCACCTACTGGAACTTGGAGCCTGGTCGTAGGTCCAGGGTGGATAGCAGACGGCGAGATCCTAGCCCAGCAGCGGTGGTTCGTTGAGCCTGCAGTACTTATGGTGTCTACGCAGTACTTATGGTGTCTTGGTAAGAAATTTACAGTGCTGATGGTCCTTTGGTGAGCGCTAGGAGCATCCTTTCTACGGTCCAACTTCCAGCCAGCCTGGAGGCAACTGTAACAATCACAATTTTCCTCGCTGATGTCCTCAACTAAGCCTAACCACTCCTGGTCATCAAAGACACAAGCGACAGTCATTATCTGAAGCATCTGAAAGTATTTTATGATACCACCGCAAACCTGTGACATTTTCTTGTACCTTGAATTCTCTCACACTTACAAACTGTCAGGATTACATAATGATCCAGCACGTAGAATTATGTAACACAGAGGACTGATAGGTAATGTATACCGGACCCTAGAATGGCCGGACTAACGTACCAAAGAATAGTCAGGAATAGCCGAGGTCAAGGGAAACAGAAAGAGACACAACGATAAGGAAAAGCCAGGAGTAAGGGATGCCAGAAAACAGGGAAGTCAAAAACAATGCCAAAGTCAAATAGCCAGAATTACCAGAATCAATAACGCGCTCTCGGACAACCACAAGGGAAACCACGACAAAGCACTGAGCAAGATGAGAACTGGGCCTAAATACCCCTCCTCTAGATCTGATAGGCTGTAACCGGCCTTTGACCCCAAAGCAGTTACCAGGTTTCCATTTGCATAATCGCTGATCAGCATTAACCCTTGTGTGGATTTGGTTACTGCTCGGCACAACTTTTCCTGTGTGGACAGTAAATGTCATTAACCACATTTTTATAAGCGGATGAATACGTGACACATACACAAACCTGTCCTTCATCTCATTACAAAAGAGAAGGATATCTTTGGCATGAGGATATGTACTTCTGTTGGCATTTGTAATGTAAGGTCGCGCAACCCAAATGGCATAAATAAGAATACTGCTCGCGATATGAGTACATTTTTAAAGGGGTAATGGGAGCCCCAAGTCACTTCCATCTCCAATTGGTCCACGTCTTTCCAGCACACCATTTACGCACATTTTGGAGTCACAGGCATTACATCGGCCAATTAAAAGTAACATGAAGGTATTCTTACTTTCCTAGCCTTATCTATTGTGCCCTATTGTGGTTTCCCTTCCCAGTACCCTTTCGTGAGTTTCTTGATTCCTTGTGCATATTTTGGTACTGACCTTGGCTTTGTTACTGACCCTGCATGTATCTTTAACCCTTACCTGTGTTGTCTGCCTGTTTGACTGATTACTGTGTACCTGACTCTGGCTAGGTCTCATTTTCACTCTTCGTTACCCTGACCTCTGCTTGTATTTTGACTATGCTTTTCTCTCTGTCTAACATAAAGTCTGGCCACTCTAAGACCTGGTAATACGTTTATTTCCTTGTTTTGTTCCTTGCTATCCTAAACTTTGTGTGTTGGGATTTTACCTTGTGAAAGGCAGATACATGAGAAAAACAGATCATTGTTTTCTGTCCCATGGAGAGTCTCAGTGATGTGTTCCAATAGTTTCTCTTTGAATGTGTGAACTGTGACTGTGTTGTGATTATCTATTATGATGCAAATATTATGGCTCTTAATTCCTTCCCATTGTTGAAAATAAAACAAAGGGGTAAAGTGTGGCCTGTGAGTTCACCTAGTGATGACTTTGGACATCATCCTGAACAATGAATTAATAATTTTCTGAAAAGTCACCAAGGACAATATACTCAGACTGAGTAAGGTTTGCCTTTCTGTCTAAAGAATTAAGACCAAGCCTTAACCTGGCGTGTCAACACATTGAGTTTCACAGCCAGAGAAACAGAGAATTCATCCCTAGAGAGAACAACAGTGATCAAATCCACTGAGTCAGTCATAACCCACTTCTTAAAGGTGATGTTACTAGGAAGTGTGACATTTTCATCGGACTCTTCAAGCATCTGCTGTAAGGTCTCTATACCTGGACAAAGGTCACAGTTGTTGAGCAAACAGTCATAACTGTTTATGTCACAGACTACAGTTTCAAGTATGCATTTGTAGTCCACTTTTAGCTTTGCTGACCCAACCATCAGATTGACGCTCTGTTGTGTGCAGATTCAGACATACATCTTGAACCATTTTGGCCTTAGTTCAGAAAAATGTTACTTTCTCTATCTTTAACGCAGGGTGCCGATTTTTACAATCCATATACAGTGCATTAACTTTACTAGTTGTAACATTGTATACCTCATTGATAAACATGAGCTGTTATATGTTAATCATAAGGCACCAGCATTACCATAAAGTACAGTTTACTATTTGTTATGCTTATATTACATCTATTCATTTCTCAAAATGCATAAATTAAGTAGGCATATCCTCAGATTTATACTAGCCCTAGCTCTGTAAGCAGTGGAATCTCAAATTTGTTTTTCTTTTTATAGCAGAATGCTACCACAGAGGACTTACAAATGTGAAAATCCTATCTTGTCTCCCAAAGGAGAGTCAACCCAAAAGTAAGGCTTACAAATTGCACTTTTTCACCTCCGTACAATATAAGAGAAGGTTTACACCTGAACTGTTCTTCTTGCACACTATACTTACCTAGGTACCCCCCTAAATAAAAGTAGGACTGAAACTTGAATCCTTCCTATTTCTTCATGAGATCCTTGAGATAGTTACACAGGCATATCTATATCACACCAGTTTTCATTTTTTTTTTTTTTGTCAATCTTTATTTTATTGCGGCATATGAAATGGGATACAAAAGAGAGAAAATGGAAATGTACGGTTTGTTCACAGGGTGGGGTTAATACATCGTTAGCATTAGGTACATACATTTCCACGTTTAATATTGCCACCTTTTTTTTTTTGTTTAAGTCGATTAACGAAAACATATATAAAGTATTTTGAAGGTAAGCAAACAACGATTATGTTAAGTTACTATCATAGTACTGGAGCTACGCTTGGAGCCCTGCAGTTAATATATATGTAGTGCTAATACAGTCATGCTATTCACCTAGACATTAGTTAATATTTTGGAATCGTCTGAGTGCAGCGTGTCTAGAAACTTGTTAGATAGTTATTCAGTGCGAAGCAACCTGCTGATACACTATGTAGGTAGTAAACACGCGATTTCAAGGTAACCAACAAAATATGCGTAAACTTAGCTGTGCAGCATAGACATACCTGCGGCCCATGAGCACCCACCACGTATCACTTCCAGGGTAACAATGCCTTATTTTTTAAGTTTAAACTGAAGCATGGAATTTCAGGTTATGGATTATAAGACCCAGTATGTAACATACTAAATTAACAGTGCATGTACTAAACTTAATATTCCAACAGTATAATACCGAGTAGCATAGGTGTGCACACGGGGTGTGCCGGGTGTGCCTGGGCACACCCTAATCCCCGCGGCACGCCTATGTATATTGAGACCGGCAGGGGAGATCTCAGGATCCCCCCTGTCGGCTCATGCCTCCCTCCTCACCGACCCACATGCAGGGAGGGAGGCAGGAGAGGACCGGCGGAGCTATTGCCGGCAGCTCCGCCGGGTTCCTCTCGCGAGATATGAGCGTTGCCACGGCAACGCTCAAATCTCGCGAGAGTGAACTCTAGCCCCACAGGGGCTAGAGTTCACTCTCCACTGGACCACCAGGGATGGAATCAGCAGCACGATCCCCCCTCCCTACAAAAGGTAAGAAGGGAGGGGGGATAGCAATTAATGTACCCCCACCTCCACCCCCCACAATCACCCACCCACACACATACAACACACACAGCACACACACATTCAGCACCCACAGACATACAGCACCCACAGAAATACAGCACCCACAGACATACAGCACCCACACACATACAGCACCCACACAGCACCCACAGACATACAGCACCCACACACATATAGCACCCACAGACATACAGCACCCACAGACATACACAGCACCCACAGACATACACAGCACCCACAACACATTCATCACCCACATACATTCAGCACCCACAAACATACACAGCACCCACAAACATACACAGCACCCACAGACATACACAGCACCCACACACATACAGCACCCACAGACACACACAGCACCCACAGACATACACAGCACCCACACACATACAGCAACCACAGACATACACAGCACCAACACACATACAGCACCCACACACATACAGCACCCTCACAAACACACACAGCACCCTCACACACAGCACACAAACAGCACCCTCACACACACACAGCACACTAACAGTACCCCCACAAACACAAACAGGACATTAACAAACACACACACAGCACACTACCAGTACCCTCACACACAAACAGCACCCTCACAAGCGCACACACACACACAAACAGCACCCTCACACACAGTACATTAACAGCATCCTCACAAGCACGCACACACAAACACCCTCACCCACATAGCACACTACCAGCACCGTCACACACATATCACACTAACAGTACCCTCACACAGCACACACACACACACACACACAGCAGTGTGTGTATGTGTGTATATATGTGTATGTATGTATATATATATATATATATATATATATATATATATATATATATATATACACATATATATATATACACATATATATATATATATATATATATATATATATATATATATATATATATACATACATATATATATGCGGCGTTTGCTTGTGCTTTAGGGTGCACACCCTAATGCAATAGGCTGCGCACGCCTATGCCGAGTAGATTAAACCATGAGTCAACTGTTGTGCCTTTGCCAGTCATTAGGGTAGTTTATAACAAGCTATTGTGTTATGATTATTTAACTGGTGCATATTGATAAAAAATCACAGTCACAAACAAGAGTGGGTTGAGACATTGCATGACAATGAAAGTAACACAGTTGTGTGGTGTAGTGTGGAGGCATGCTGCGGCACTATAGTGGTTTGTGAGAATGGAGCTGTACTATCCTAGTCTACTGTGATGGACCTTCTCGGGGTCAGGCTGGTGTGTCGATATATGTGTGCGGTGGTAAGCTGTTGTGACCGCCATGCAGGTGGCGAGGGTAGTGTTGGTCTTATGTGTGGTGCTTGCGTACTGCCAGCCGTGCCGGGTGAGTGTACTCCCTTGGTAGTGATTAAGTATGTGTTGTGTATGGCTGGGTCTGATTACCATGGTAGGTGGCCTGCTTTAGAGTCTATAGTTCAGTTGGTTAATAGTTTAGTCTCTGCGTTGTGGGCTGAGTTGTTGGTTGCGGGGTGCCTCACCCTATGCCCATTCTGGTGGCTCTGCTTGTGCGACTGGGTGAGTGTAGGCCACTCATGCTCCATCTGGGTGGGTGTTCCAGCAGCGTTTTCAGGTGGGTCAGCGAAGAGTGGAGGTGGTTGCGGTTGGGGGCTTCTGCTTTATTCCCGGCATCATGTGGGGTTGGCACCATGTGGCCACAGACTCGGTTGCCTCTCGGGGCCGGGTCTTTCCCATGATAGGCGCTGTGGAGGGCCCTGGTGGTTGTCCACCGCCAGCGGCGGACGGCTCTCCTGCGGTGTGGTCGGTGGATAGGAGGGAGTCTCCTAATGTTCCCCTGCCGGGATGGGTGTTCCGCCTGTCTGTGCGCGGCGGCTTTTCCCGGGGTCTGCCCGCTCTGCCTTACAGCCTGGGGCTGCCTCACCTCTTCTTGGTGTTTAAGGGTTTGACGTGCCATCCGTCTTTCCAGCTTCTCCCAGAACCGGCTAAGCAGTGCATCTAGACGCTGGTGTAGAGGCTGGGTGGGAGCATGCTCTGCAGTTTGCCCTGAGGTCGCCATTTTATGAGCGTCCGCTCGACTTTGTGTTTCATGCTTTTGGCTGTCTTCATCAATTGCAGTCAATTGAGGCTTAAGGTACATGCTTTTATGGACCAGGATATCCCCCACTGGTCCTGGAGGGGGAGGTAGGGAGGCCCGATGCTTCGGGTGCCGCTTGGTTTGGCGAGTCGGGAGAGTGGCCGTCTCTCCCCACCACCATGCGTTGTAGGCCCCAAACTCCCGGCCCGGACTCCCAGTGGGTTTGTAGTGTCCTCCTGTACCCCCGCTTTCACAGTGCCAGTTGCGGTGGGCTGAAGGACCAGTTTGTGTGAGTTTTCCTCCGTTTTCCACCGAAAATCCGGCCCAAGCTCGGGAGCTCACATAAAGCATTTCTGCTCAGCTCCCCGGTCAGGCCCCGCCCCCCACCAGTTTTCATTTTAAAGAAAAATAACAATGAAATTTTTTACAAAAACAAAACAATAATTAGTTGTCCATTCATCTCATTATATTGCTCCATCCATTTGGCAATGAGAGAGCAAAAACATCCATTATATCCTTTTTACCACATAAGGGAGAATCGCCTCACTGCAACTCTGATCCACCTATTATTACTGAATACTTATGTACACTCAGATGCTTCTCGTAGAGATACCAAAAAAACACTCACCTCTGTGTGAAAAATACATTTCAAAGAGAGGCAGGAAACCTCCCCTTGGAGGTGTTACTAAGGTGATTTATATGAGTCTTCCTTTCTCTTGAAACAGGCACATGTCTAAATTAGTTTGCAGGGCCCCTTTAAGAAGCTGTTTAAAATCAACAAATTTAGACTTATCTAACCCTGCTGTAGTCTATTTGACATATACCTACCCCTATACCCTATCGACATGTCTTTGCTCCTCTCCAGCCTTCTGCTTTCTACCAGCCTTGTTGCTGTTTACCTTACTTAGGCCTCGATTTAATACTTTGGAAAATGTTTTTCAAATTATTTAATATTTAAACATTTAAAATGTCGTATATTGAAAAATAATTTAATATTTTGATAGATATTGATATATTTTGGTATGTTTTATTTTTTGATATTTTAGTATTTTGAAAAATATTTTTAAATTCAATCCAAAAATATTAAATTGGGGCCTTAATTTTCTTATCCTTCTCCCTTATTAGTTACTTGCCAGTTCCAGTACCAGTCTTGTTTCCACTTGTCTCCCTTAATAATTCTTTCTGCTTATCACTTTGGACTTCTACTCTCTATCAGAATGCTGTGCACAGAAGTGCCTTTCGAGGGAACAGGAGCGAGAGCTACAAGTATATATTTCAGTACTTTATTTCTTCAATAAACCAAGAATTGTGGAGAATTAACAAGAGAATTGCACATTTTTGGCCAATATAGCCAAGATTAAAAAAACAGCTGAATTGCATGTTTTCCAGTGCATCTGTTATGACCTACAATTAGCAATTTCCTAATCAATACTACACAATTCCCATCTCAAAAAGCAAATCTCACTGTGTCAGAACTATTATATTATACATGTTGAGAAGACAAAGTCCACTCTGGGTTTACTTTCTACCTGTGAACAGCAGGAATCAGCTGATTTCAATTGTCTCTTTGTAATTATTTATAGGGTAAGTATGTACACAAGGCATTGTGATGTAACCTATCACAACATCTGTGCACCTAATTCAATTAGTGACCATGGTGACATCATTAAACCCAGATCAGTCAGTACATTAATTGCACGCATGTTCTGGTTACTCCTCTGCATCCAGTTAATTATGATCCTCATTAATTCCTAGTTCGAATTAAATTTTTCTGGTTTGTGACTTTTATTTTTGCTTTTGTACCCCAGACTAAGCAGACTTGCTCAATAGATTTAAAGACACTGATTGATTTTAGAACACACGTGGGAGTTAAGTCTGCACACGGCAAATAGGATCGCATGGCCCCATGGGTCCAGCACATTTGTTCCATGCCGCCTGTCACGACTGCTAGCGTGGTCCAACACGCAGTAACTATGTAAATATATACATACAGAAGGAAAGGAAAAATAAAAAGACAGAGCGTAAACTGGACCTTAGAATGGCCGGACTAATAGGCTAGAGAAAGAGAATGGTCAAAGGGAAAGCCGAGGTCAAGGAAGCCAGAAATACTTAAATACCGTTTAAACAAGCCAAGTCAGGGAAACCAGAATTCGGAATAACCAGGGAACAGCCAAGATCAGGATACCAGGAAGTCAGATTCACAAAGATAAACACACTCTCGGGAACCAGGAACAGGAAACCACGACAGGGCAAGGAACTGGAGTGAATTAGGGATTTAAATATCCCTCTCTGGGTTCTGATTGGTCCAAGGGTGACCTCTGACCCCCGTTGTGATGTCACGTGCACGTTTGTATTAATTTGAGGGGCGGAGCTTAAAATGGACGCGACCACGTGGTCCGCGCAATCTTTGATTTGGGCGCGACGCCCAGAGAAAGCAGAGGAGCGGCTCCCTGGTCGCCGACGAGCAGGTAAGCTCGTGGTGTCGGCGAGACCATGCCGGTCAAGCACGGCTGCGGCATGCGGCGGGTCGGAAGCCGCAACACCGCCATGTACCATCCACATAGAAGAAGGGAACTGCTGATCCCTTGACACGTAAATAAACCAAGAAAAATAGGAGGGGAACACTATGAAGTGCTGTTAAAAATCAATCAATCAATTAAAAGTTACATCCTATAAACAATCCACATCCAAGAAAAATAATGGGGCAACACAAGAAAGTGCTGTTAAAAGATGCATTTCCCATAGAGAACAAAATGTTGTACAAAATAGCAACATTTGGCCACATTTTTATTTTATTTTTTTCATCTATATAGCTCAATAAATACATATTTTAACAGAACTTTCTTGTGTTTCCCTCTTTTTTTTGGATACAGATTGTTTATAGGATATAACTTGTTATTGATTGCAAGTTCCCCTGAATCTTTTTTTGAGCATTCTTTGGATTGCCATATGCTTTGATTCAGCTTCTTTTTAAATTATTTTTTTAATAATCCTGACATTGTCTATACCAGTGGTGCCCAACCCAGGCCCCATGGACCACCAACAGTCCACGTTTTGTCTGTATCAACATTTGAATAAAATAAGGGAAATACAAAAAATCCCAGATTGATGGTGGGTCATGAGAACTGGGTTGGGAACCACTGGTCAATGCCATAATGGAATAGTGAGGTCATGTATAGATATCTAGGAAACCGCCATATAAGTAAACTTATTTTTAACATAACGCTTGTACAGCCAGCACACAAACTTTGTTGTTTTTTTCTCCCTTTCATTTACTCTATAAATAGCAGGTACAATGAAATGTCTGCACCTGCCTATTTAAGCCAGTTTTAACATATGTTGATATTCCTAATGTTCTATGTATTTTTTTTTTTTTACATTTATTAGCAGATACAGAATGTTTAAATTTGCATATTGGGAGTAAATTATAAATGGAAAATTAAATGTCTGTTTTGGGTTAAATTTTAGTTTAGAACAGGCAACAGTCCCAAAGTTAGTGGCTCAGTTTTGATTTTAGACCCCCATGTCACAATAAATACTTTAATAACACTTTGTATGGACATCCCTGCTCGACCACCTCGGTGAATCGTCTCTTGCTCCTATTTGCCAAAATGGCTCAGCCCCTTTAAAGTTAAATATGGAAGCTTCTATTCCAGCCCTCCCAGCATTCCTGTTCCAGTCTCATACTTACCAAACTTGTCAACTATGAAAACACATTCTGACCTTAGTGAATAACCCCAACTATTAGTTTTTAATTTAATTATATATATTTTAACAGCATGTAATGTTCTATACACTTTGCAGAAGTAAATCTGTAAAATTACAGGTTTTTACTTGCAAATTACTTTTAAAAAGAAATAGGGGAAATGAATTAAATAGGGACATGAGGTCATTTTCCTCAGATAAAGGATGCACGCTTTCTTTTATAGGGCAACGGCTCTTTGGGTCAGACTGCCTGCCTGAGCGTAGGACAGTCCTATTCATTAGCCTCGCACTGGTAAGTACACGTCAAACTGCGATACCAATTAGATCAACTTCAGTGATGTTTTGGAGCTAATTAGCAGAAGATTACGGCCCCAACTTGGGAATAGATTTCTAACCCATGCTGAGCGAAGCGTGATGTGCTTTGACAGTTCATATTTTCTATGTCTTTTCAGCAATTGCCCTTTGTAAACTAGCTGCACTTAAAGCCTACTGCATTTAAAATTATACATATCTGATTGCATTGCACAAATGATTTGTGCTAGCATGCATTTTTGTCCAATAAATTTATACAAGAGAGATGCTCTTGACAGAGTGGAGGCAATTGAGACAACATAATTACTACCACACTATTTGCTTTGTGTTGGAAGACCCAGCAGTCATAATCCTGATGTAATTTCTATATCTGCAGACCGTGATATTCTATTGCAGCAGATGTAGTTAACTTCTGCCTTCTGTAGAATATTTTCAGACTATAATCCACTGGGGGACATATGGCAGAGTACTCCCATTCATTGCTGCTGATCCCCTCCACAGATAGAGCTATGGGTTGGTAGGGGAAATCAAAGGACCTACTGACCTGATCATCTAGGAAGCCTCAAGTCTGTGTCTCTTCCATATATGTAGACCCCAATCTTTAACGCAGTGGTTGTGACCCAAAACTGGGTCAGCAGTGTTTGAAAGAGATTAGGGTCATAGACATCTGCCCATAATAAACTGGTTACTGTAGCAGTAATTATTTCCCTAATGTACAATGTATGTAATATTCAGGGCTAACGATGTAAAAATGCAGCCCGGCAAGAAGAAATTCACCACTGGTTAATGTAATATGGACTTTCAAGGCTTGGAGTGACTAGCAACTTTTAGGCCATTCTAGTACCCACCCATTGCCCAAAACATAGTGGGAATTAACACTGTGTTATTATTAGGATTGGAGACTGCAACTATCTCTGGATATTAGAATGCAACTGCTAAGGAAGGGATATGTATGCACAGAAGATTATGATTTATGGAAGTGAGATGTCTATGGACGCGAGAAGAGAATTTGGTAGAAGGAGACCATAGTAGTGTGTACAGAGAAAGTTGTCCCTAGTACAGGAAAAATATAACACCGCACATGGTGTGGTATGGGAAGAATATGACATTTGGGGTAGTATGAGGAATTGAGGGTCTGGCTACTGATCTACTATGACAATAAAATACTATATAATGTTAATATAATTAAAATTACAAATATTGTACTGCTCCTGCACTCCTAAAGACGCCAACCCATAATGGATATGAATTTTGCTGACTTCTTTACTGTACGTTAAAAAAAATAAAAATACAAATCACAGTGTTCCTATTGTAAACAGGAATGTAGAATTAAAAGATTCTTGCATTGGTACAAGCATGGTTTCTTATCCAAGGTTTGTGTGTTAATATGGATTACGAGTATGTAATCCTATTACTGAGAAGGGTGTTTAAGAAAGGATTTAACAGCTAGCAATATTACAGGGCTGTATATAAAATTATGGTTGTCCCAGGGTATGAAGAGTATCTTCCTCTTCACTGCTCAGACGGCCTGTTATTGTGCACAGTAGGGTATGGATGCATCAGTGACAGTCTTATACAGGAATCTCTGGAAAGATAACTCTCTGCTCTCCAGATGCTTTGGATTCTAGTCATGATATCTGATCATACTGTAACACTGCACAGATATATATTACATAACGTTTTAATGATTCCTCTCACAGAGAGCTGTATTTGAATTGAACATCCCTCTAGCAGCACTCGGTTTTAAAACAGCCAGACAAAGTACATTTGGAAATCTGCAATGTATGTTTTTTAAGGAGACACGTGTATTTTGTAGAACTGTCAACTCTTACTCCATGACTGATATTTAATTCATTGTCATTGTAGCTGTCCTATAATTATGATCTGTTCTTACCCAGGGCTGTCACCATAAGTCTGGTTTAGAGCTTTTCTAGATTCACAATCAAGAGATTTACTTATCCAGTTGGTTAACATCAGCTAGGAGGATAAATATCTCTAAAGAAATGGATATAATTATTGTTCTTTGTATCTCTCAAACGAGCAATTAATGCTACTGAGCATGTAGAGCCCACCTTTCATATACATTCTTAGCCATGCATTCATTTTCAATAAGTTTTGCCAATTGCTGTAAAAAGGTAAATTTTCAAGATTTAGGACTCATAGTATACCAGTGTAGTAAATAGAGTAAATAGTGCCACCTCCACGGAATTACAGAACTACCACATCTATGATACTGTCTAAGTAAATCCACCCTGGGATGGACCAAGCAATAGCAAGATGATCGAAATGACAGCAGAAAGTACAAAAACATACAATACTTACTAAGTACTTAAGTGCACATCGGTACGACTATTTTTTTTTTTTTAAACAGCTTTATAATTTGTTATTTTTGAAGTGCACAGATTTATAATTTTGTACTGACATATCATCAAGAGTATATGCGACAGAGAGATTGCATATGAGATAGGTCATGTCAAGGCACTTGCACTTTTTAAAGAAAAGATTACATGGGTGAGATAGTCACGTCCATCTATGACACTGAGTAGAAACAGTAAAAACAGGCGAATAAAATATAGTCACATATACAACGTGCTATAGAACAATGATAGCGAGGACCAAGAGATATAGGTGTGTTTATACAAGCTGATATGTTAAGACAAAAGGCCGGCTAAATCTCAGAGAGGACAAATGAGTAATATGACCACCACCACATCACACCTAACTGAGGCTTGAACTGTATCTCCAACAAGCTCTGCAGACACTACGGCATTGGTACACCTAATTTATGCTATTTGAAAAGTTTCTTCCAGTAAAGGCTGAGACTATGCCTGATCAGTGCAGAGACATCTTAGATATCCAGTGTCAATACTAACGGTTTCTAAGGGACACATATGGTGCATGGTATATCAATGTGGTTTATGCCCCACCTCCTGTAGACTGGGAGCTTGTTTGAGCAGGGTCCTCTTAAACCTATCGTTCCTGTAAGTTTTTTTGTAATTGTCCTATTTATAGATAAATCCCCCCTCTGATAATATTGTAAAGCGCTACGGAATCTGTTGGCGCTATATAAATGGCGATAATAATAATAATTATGGGCATTCTCTGAGGCAGGGACTAGAGTCAGAAACACAACATGCGTCATTTTTCCTAACAGGGACTACATATCTAGTTTTCAGCCAAGACAAATATAACTGAATAGAGTAAGAGTAGCGGTTTCATGCCATTGGAAAAAAAAACCTGTACATTCTCCTTTTAGCAGAGCAATGAACCCAAGCATAAGCCTCTGGGACATTTCAGTTGTTCAAGAACAAAAAAAAACTCTGTGTTCTTCAGTGACTTAATCAAAGTCCAATCTCAGTCTAATTTAGAATCTGTAGCTCTATTTGAAATGTATTGTTTACAAGGGTCAGCCTTGTTGGACATAGAACCTTAACAAAATGGAGAAAATCTGCCAAGATGAATGAGCCCTAACCCTTCTGACATTGGGACAGGCAAGCTGGTACTTCAGAAGACATAAATCTGCTATGGTAGTGCATGATGGCTTGACCAAATAACCTCTGGGGTTATGGCATTTAACATGTTTATTTTTTATATTTTAATAACTTCAGTTTATAACATAAAACCAACTTCACCTTATAACCACTGAAAATGCTTGTGAGTACCATTTGCCATTTGGTGATATGAGAATGCAAGTAAAATAGTCAGAGGTCTCTGTGCGTATGTGTATTTATACAAACGCTAGTGTTCAAACACTTGCACTCTAAGTGGGGCTTTGCAGCTGGATGCAACACGGCAGAGCTCCTTGGCTGAAACTTATATATGTGTTGATTCCGTGCAATTTATAGAGACTAGCTGAGCAACCTACCTTGTCTGTTATGTGGGGGCACTCTGGCCCTAACTTGGACTGAGTCTTTTCCGGAATACCCAGTGTTTGCCTGACAACCTCAGTGCAGATTGCTACCCTATGCGAGATAGAGGAAGCAGACAATTCATGTGCAGCAGTGTTTTGCCACCCTTGTTTCTCTGCCCCTCTGGACCAGAGGGGGTAGTCCCAGTCTTCACTGGCATGGTGGGCCATCTTAATTATTGGAGAATTTGCTTCTTCAGTATTGTAGCCTGTTCATTGAATGGCAGCCTCTCCTGTACTGCAGTGACCACCCGCAATGCCAGCTCTAGGGAAAGTGTCAGTTTACGCAAATGATATATTACTGACAATATCAAATCCAATTCCTTTTATGGTACACCTTACCAAAGACTCTTATAGGAAACTATCGAGCTATAAGTTCAACATGGAGAAATCCTTGACTGTGCCCCTCAGCCTCTCATTTGTGGGCACTGCTCTGGTTGGAACACAGTATCACCTGCACATCACTAGGAACTTATTTAAATATCAGAGCGAACAGATCAAGGTCAATCCTTCCAAGTTATTCGAGAACAACTATACCCCATTATCCCACTAATATGACTGCTTATTAGGGAACTGGAAGGTTCTGGAAATGGATTCCTGCACAGGTAGGATTCACGCGATAAAAATGTAAATTCTCCCCCATATTTTTTTTTTTCTTTCAGGCCCTTCAGATTAAGGTAACTAAAAAAACATATGGCCCATTTCAAGGTGGCAATAGACAAATATTAAAAAAACAAGGGTGTGACCAAAAGTCGCCTAATGACCCGAATGTCCTTTTAGTTGCTGTCTGGAAGACAGCCACTAGAGGTAGAGTTATCCCACCAAGCTAATTATTGCTGTTTATTAAAATCTGCAGTCATTAGCTTTGCAGGGTTAAGGGGCCTTGGGCTATGAACCCAGACCGCTTCAATGAGCTGCCTATAGTGTCTCTACAGCAAGATTGTACAACTTACTTATAATTGAAGAAAATATATTTCACCAATGACTTATAAGAGCGTTATTTACAGTAAGAGCAATAGAAATATGTAATTTGCAGCCTAAAGAGGTGTATTTTGACATACTGTAGAGATTTTTTTTCAAATGGAGTTAATGTGTTTGGGTTAGTAATTTTTAAAGAGAATATTTGGGGTAGTGGTTTGTTCTAAGAAGACATTTGATTTTGGAGAAACATTTTCCCATGTTGTGGCACATGTAGAAATCGCTTCAAATTGTGTTTTTCTCCTTTTGTATTAACAACAGTAACAGAGATGTGTGAAAGATTATACTTGATGGAACCGAGTTGTCAAACTATATTATTACTATGTTACTATATCAAGATAGAGAGACATTTTGTTTCGAATAATCTTTTGGGCTAGAAATGCAATATGTTTTTGACCACATAATTTAACATGTATTGCTGGGAAGCAGAGACAATAAGTGCAATGCAATATGTTCAGATGGCCTGTTTTTTGGTGGTGTAGTGAATAATACTTTATTGTGCTGCTAGCTTCTCCAGAGCCAAAACCATTCAGTGTGACAGTTAAACCCCCTCCAAATGTATGTTACAGAACCACGGGATGATTGACTACTCTGAACATCTATGTTTGATTTAGCAAATTAATATTCGCTTCCTGCGAAAATGCTCCATGGATCTCATCTTCCTTTTGAAAGGATGACATAGATAAACAATGTCTGCACATCTGACTTGGTTTCGCTTCTAGCCGCTAGCTTAAACAAATTAAACATTTGCACAGGGTCTGTGTCAGCGAGAGGATGCTTAAGGCCGTCACAAAAAAAGGTTTCCAATATTCCAAGTAAACACTAACCAGATGAGAACAGTCCGATTTAACTTGCAAAATAAATCTGTCTCTAAGCAGTTACGGTCTCTATGTCTGTGCGTAAATCTGTGCGGAGTCAATATTTAACTGCCAGGTGACTCATTAGGGTTTAAAGCCATGGTACAAATTGTCTAGAAATAATAATAATACAAAAAAAAAACTATTTGAATTCTCTGTATTCTAAGACTGGAGACAAACAAGTCAAGACAGATTAGAAAACACCCAATGCTCATGCCATAGGGCACAGGTATTAGGGGCATTTAATCCCACAATCTTATTTGCCACTCCAACAATCACACCATAATTTCATATGTTTTGAAACTGTTGTATTTCTTGCATTTGGCAGACATCCATGTTATGGAATGTTGCTATGTCAGCCAGGTCGGCCAAGGTTTATCAATCATTCCCTTTATTGTAAATAGCTCAAGTGACATATACAAGCCTTCACCTCTTAGGTGTGGGCTTGCAATCACTGCTAGGCCTTGGAGGTAAATAAAGTTGCAACTAAGCTACCCTGGCAGCCAACAGAACTTTAGCACCGACAAATATTATATATTTGCTAACGGATATATGGGTATTGTTCTAGTTTAAGCTGCTGTTAAAACAGAACATTGAACAGTTGATGTACGTATGAATACAGTTCTGTCTTCTGTGCAGTTCAGAGGGAGGCGAGTGGAAGGAAGGGCACCATTAAATTCCATTGTTTTATTGCTAGCTTGTTGGATGTCAGAATGGATATTTATTGAATTTAAAAGCAGCCTCTTATGACCATGAGATGTCAACTAATTGGATTATTTAATTTGATCAGCTGGGGTATTTATACACATACTAAATAATAAATTTAGAGATGTTTATAATTATATAAAATGTTATTTTTATCCAGCAGTAGACTCATTGTTAGTTTACACTCTAAAAGTACATAATATACTGTATAGGGTTATATAAACACTTTCCTGACCTGCACTTAGAGTGCAGAGTGCTCTGCATCTGTCATGGAGCAATGTGAGCTATAGATTAGATGCTCTGAAATTGTATGGTTTAATGCATTCAAACAGTATAGGTTTACTCATATTCAGCTGAAGGTCCATGCTCCATGTTTATGCAGATGAGGTTTCTTAACATACCAGGACAGGCAATAATTTTAGGAGGTCAGATTTTAAAATCAATCATTCAAAGTTAGGATATAGCAGTCAGAGCCGTTTTATGGGTCCGGGAGGACCAATTTCCAACTCATAACTAAGGTAAATGGACCTTCTAAACCTTCTAAAGATCAACATGGAAACCAGTTGTAATCCAAAGGTCCAAGTCTACTCCAACATTTTGAGACCCTCTCACCACAAGGTACCACATGGTTGAGACCATCATTATTTAGTATCTAAGCCCATCATATAGCCTAAGAAGATGTTCATTAAGACCATTTGCATAACAGGACACTAGGGAAAGGCCCTACATTTCACTGTGTTACTCTCTTTTATAGACAGAAAAATGAGCCTGGCATACTATTTACAGAGTATACATAATTAGGAAGACTGCTGCTTGGAAATCTCATTACGTTTTTTATATAAATAACATGTTATGCTTAAATTATTTTACAGACTATCACAGATTACTTTGCCTGATATAGGATTGTATGTGAAATGTACTACTCCCAGGATGGATGAATCATAATTAATTATTTAAGTTGTTTTGCAATTCAGAGGGTGATACAATTTCCGTTTGCAGTTAAGTGATAGTGTTTCAACTGAGAACAGTTATACCATGTAATTTAGTGAATGCTGGTATAGGCGTCACGTAAATATTTACTCACTCATTATCATGTTCCATGTCTTCATAACACTTTTTGATAATGGGCATTTAAGCTCCAATACCTGCTTATTTTATTATATGAGGGCCACTGCAGAGATTGACATAACACTTTTTACACTATAGCCTGATGCTATAGGTGAGCAAACATATCCTCCAATAAAAAAACACAATATGCATATATTAAGAGGAGACTCCTTATGGCTTATCCAAGGTAAACACAGATGGGATCCCCAAGATCCTCTAAAGGTTGCTTTGTTTCTCTTTCTCCAGTGTGCATTGGCATGGAGAGCTATACCATGGTAAAGGCAAGAACATATCGCTATCCTTTTGCCCCTGAGCTACGGGCTATGTTTATGGTGGGCTAGGATCTCAACAGCCATGTTTGAAAGGACCAGGGGAAGATTGTCCCCTGATCCTTAATCCACTGTCCCCTGATCCTTAACCCACTGCCCGCTGATCCTTAATTCACTGTCCCCTGATCATTAATCCACCGTCCCCTGATCCTTAATCCACTATTCCCTAATCTTTAACCCACTATCCCCTGATCCTTAATCCACTGTCCCCTGATCCTTAAGCCACTGTCCCCTGATCCTTAACCCACTATACCCTGATCCTTAATCCACCGTCCCCGATCCTTAATCCACCGTCCCCGATCCTTAATCCACCGTCCCCGATCCTTAATCCACTGTCCCCTGATCCTTAATTCACTGTCCCCTGATCCTTAATCCACCGTCCCCTGATCCTTAATCCACCGTCCCCTGATCCTTAACCCACTATCCCCTGATCCTTAATCCACTGTCCCCTGATCCTTAACCCACTATCCCCTGATCCTTAACCCATTGTATGCTAGTGTAGCCAGAAGTTCCCAAATCTTTGTAATATGGATAAACATCACTTTTCCTACACACTGAGTTAAAGCCAGACAATCAGAACGCATCACTGACCAATCCTGACTCACAATTCACCTGGCTGAGAGATTTTTATTATGTTGTGAAAGCTAAAAACTTAAAACATAAAACACATAGATGCACTGTCATAGCTCCCAAACGAGTAATGCTACTGACAGATGGAGAGATGGGTCAGCAGGTAGTGTCACATGAACACAATACTTAAGAGGTGGAGCAAGCTAGTCTGCAACAAATGCACACCAAGCTAATTAGCAGTCGTGATGGTTGGAATCCCTAAGGGCAGCCCAAACACAAAGTTATTCTGAAACTCTTTATATCAGCAAAAAAGGCCTGAGGTCACTTTGACTAGCAACTTTAAAGGAATGCTCCAGGAACCATAACCACTGTATAGTACTGTTGTCATTATGGTGCCAGGATAGTCCTGAGACCCTTCAAGTGCAAGTAGTCAAACAGTTTTAGAATGGTTTGACTTCTTACCTAGGGTATACAGGCCCAGTTGCTTCGTGCCTCTCTTGTATATTGGCCAGAGAGCCGAAAGCTCTCTGTCTGAGCTAAGCCCAGTGGTTCAGGACTACGCTCATTGGCTGACTGCAAACAGACAATCTCAGCCAATGAGCTATTACTGCATTGCAGGACTTGGCTCAAGAGAGTTAAGGAAAGCTCCAGCTTAGGAGCTTCTAGCTGTCTGGTGGCAGTAGTGCAGGCATTGAGCATCACCTGGTGGACCCCAGGTAAGAAGTCAAACTATTCTAAACAATGGGGGGAGAGCTCAGAGGAACGTCTGGCACCATAACCACAACATCCTATGGTGCTTGGAGTGTCCCTTTAATGACATTTGTGTGCACTGCTAATTTCAGGACTAGTTCCTGGACTGTTATGAATTAGGGATATGTCCACTGCACACGACTAAAGCACTGAAAAGGTTAATATCCTCTTTCTTTTCTTTTGTACACCAAATCCTTCTGTCAGCTGGCAAGAGGTATTTAACAGGAAATTAATTTGTGCTCCACTACAGCAGCTGAATTAAAACAAACTTCGAACAACTACTAGCCGCTGGTGACAAAACGGAGATATTTATGAAGTGCATTAAAAGAAAAATAGCATGTGGAAGTCAATCTTTTTTGGTTCTGTTTAAACATACATATTGTGGCGTTTCTCCCTTAACCCGTATCATTTGATTTGAGGGGGTTTCTGTTTAAGTTAGTCATTTTAAATAATAAGCTGCTCACTACAAGCAATCAAAAGATTATAAGGTACGTAATTCAACAATGAGCAATGACATATTGGCAAAGTATGAAAAGAGCCCTGATAAATATGCACACATATGGCACCACTAGTTATTCAAATACCATTGAACATTTTGCATTACGCACAGGTGCACAATGCATTGCTTTGGTTAAGAAGCACAGTTGGATTAAAAAAAAAATTAAAATGTTTTTTTTAAAAAGCAATAGCATTTTCTAATGAGCTTACATTTTGTGAATATGATTATCATATTGATGCAGTCTATCCGTGCATGAAATCACACCTTTTGTTGAATCTCTCCCTAAAAATAAAAACTCACAGAAAGAGTGAAATAGCAACAATGTAATGGTTCTAAGGAGCATTAAAAAATCTTTTGATATGTCGATTATTAGGCTTGTTGTTTAATGACGATTTCTAAGGATTAGTATATTCAACTGGTGTGTCACTCGGGTGTTTGTTAAATTTGTGGCATGATTTTAAAGTGACACTACTACGCAAATGTCCTCTTTTGTTTGTCAATATTACAAATTACAATTGTTCACACAAGGCAGATCACTTTTTCACCGCTCACTCCTACCAGTGTTAATTTTGGTGGCAAAGTTTAATATAGTTTTAGTCATGGTCTTTTGACTAAAAAGCTATTTTAGTTTTAGTCGTATTTTAGTCATCTGAATTGTTTTAGTTTGGTTGACACAACTAAAATCGAATGGGTTTAGTTATTATTATTATTATTATTATTATTGGTATTTATATAGCGCCAGCTTACTCCGCAGTGCTTTACAATAAAATGAAAGCCACTGTCTCTTTTGCCCCTTCCCCAGCCCCACTGTGTCTCTTTTTGTCCCCCCAACTAGGCGTCACTTTCTAGGCATCTCTTTCCCAAGCCCTGGTCTGTCTCTTTTGCCCTTTCCACAGCCCCTCTGTTTTTTTTTTGTTGTTTTTGGCGGCAAATTTCTATTTAGTTTTAGTAATAGTCTTTTGACTAAAAAGCCATTTTAGTTTTAGTCATATATTAGTCATCTGAATTGTTTTAGTTTTAGTCTAGTTTTTGTTGACTAAATCGAAAAATCAACTAAAATTTTACTAAAATGAACACTGACCCCTACACTGCTCTACATTTTTTTTCAGTTTTCTTATGTGCTTTGTTTGTGAGTCCTCTTATTCTACAAAGCTGTTCTTATACCAATATGTACTTTTGTTGGCTGTAACTCTCTATACGAACAAGAAAAAAAATACATCTCTAAACAGCAGGAATCAGGCATAAAAATAACAGTTATCAAGAAAGGAATTGAAGTAATAGTCCTAAGGTTATAATACAGCAACCCTGTTATTGGCTACAAGGAACACATTACTCATTTCAGTTTTATAAACGTATGTGCTAAGAAAAGGGAATGCATTAGTATTTGGACGTGTCAAAAGAAACCTTACATCTGAAAAGTTAAATCAGGCTTATTAATGGGGAAAGAGAGAAAAAGGCTTTCAATGAATGTTAATGTTGTTTCTCTCACCAAACATATTGGTATATTAAATTATTATACCAGTGAGCACAATAATTACTAATGTAATTATGAATTATTACTGTAATTTCGCGAGTCATAACAAATCCGCACAGAAGAACTTGAGGGGCGCGCGCGGCCCGCCAGGAGTGTTCGAGCCGCACACAGCTCGCCTGGAGGCAGGAGTGCTTGAGCCGCATGCGGTTCGATCGGAGGACCCCTGCCAGCATGCGGCCTGGTAAGTACTGTTACACATATAAAATGTATATTGAAAATGCAATTGTTGTGCTAGCATAGAGCAAGTACATGTATAGATAAAGTTATTTTACTGTGTAGAACATCAATGCTCTCTTGATGCCAAGTGTGCTGTATGGCTGCATTAAATACAGCAGCCAGCCATTTCCAAATGATGCTTGCAATATGCACAAACAAAGCTATTGGTGGCAGAAATTTTGGATGGTGCATACATGGTCTTTGGTTCACTATAACTTTTAACATAACCATTTAATGACAGTCTTCCTGGCTGAGGCTGTATCGTTAACATGTTTCTTAGATGATGGGATCCCTTTTAATATGGATAAATAATATTGCAAGCCAGCCTGAAAGATGTTTTAGTTAACTATCATGAATCAGCAGTGATCCGTGGTTGAAAATTATTTTTGCTGTGATCTCTACAAAGAATCTAAACTGTTTATATATCATATAATTAAAAAAAAAAATTGTATTATTTAGAAATGTGAGTGTTCTTAGGTTCTAAGGTTCACCGTGGACGTTTATAGGTGTGTAATGTACATTGTAAGGTTTAAGTCTATTCACCTATCCAACAAAGGATACATTGATACAGTCACATTTACTGCTAAAGACATGATGAGAGACATTAAACTATATATTGGAAAAGTGAAGAGCCACAGACTCCAAAGCCTAGGGTGAATACTCAGATAGGTTTTTTTTTTATTAATTCTTTATTTTTTCTGTGCACAAGACAATAGATTTTCAAGGTGCCACGACGGCATAGGCAAACAGCAATAACAATATGGAGCATATACATGGCATGGGAAAATGGCACAGTTTTTAAGTGTATTAATACACAGGCTAGTCGTGTTGTCTAAATTGCAGTCACAGGAAATTCAGGAATAAAATAAATGCAGGCATAAAACAAGCAGCGATAAAGACCTTGCTTAGTTCGTGTTACCACGGTAACAAGATTATTAGGCAAGTTTGAAATGTTGGTCAGTAAGTGAAACTTTACAGTATAGTATGCAGGCTATATTGACTAAACAGATAACTAGTAACAGGCGGGCATGTTTTCGTCTACATATTCGCTAGCAGTATAGTATGGTGACAGCTGTAGGGTGTGCGTGTATTTACTGCCTAGGCGGTAGTCAAGAGTGGCAACCTGCTAGACACATGTTAAACTCTGGTTAAGCATGTTGGGTGATTTTGTGATGGTTAGTGTAGATCTGAGTGCTACTTGGCAAGGTGAATTGCCCAGGCAACTTTAAAAAAAAAAAGCGTTTGTGTGCCCGCGCCTGATAATAAAAACAAATGAAATAAAACCGTAGGCATAACAAGAGTAATACATTTCAAGCGGTTAATATCTTGATCTGTCAGGCTGTGTTCGGGGATCTATTAGCTACCGCTGCCGGGATGTGCTACATAGTAGGCTATTACAATACTGTATAGTCCCCTGGGGTCCCCCAGGATGAAGTCCGTCTCTGGGCAGGTCGGCAGGGTGTATTCCCACATCAGAGCCCCTGCCTGTCGACCTAACTTGGCCTCCAGCCAAGTCAGCCAATATCCTGGCTAGGCATTTGCCTTACATACGAGCAATGTCCACTGTGGTGAGCCATGCTGTTTGTCGAGAGCATGATACTCCCCCTGCCCCGGGGCTTGTTCCAGAGCCTGCACCATGTTGCCACGAACTTGGGTCCTCTTTGAGTCCAAATTCTTCCCGGCCGGGAGGTTGCAGGGGGCTTTACCACGCTGGCTTCAGGCGTGTTGTTCCCTTCTGCATGTGTGGTCTGTGCTTTGGGGGTATTCCCCGGGTGGCTCTAGGCCAGGGAAGGCTTAAGGTAGCGTGGTGTGCCAAAAAAAAAAAAAAAAAGTCGTGAGTCCTGGGGGTTACATGTTAACCCTGTCATGCACGGTAATCCACTGTAGCCAGGTGCTGGCAGGCGCCTCTGCTCTACTTAGGTGGTGACCGCAGCATAGGTGACTGGTGTAGGATTTCGAGGCACAAATGGTGCGCTGTTTGCCCGGTCCCAGCTGGAATTCGGTGTGAAGGGGGCCTGGAGGCCCATTTGGAGGAGTGAATCCCAGGTTAGGCCCAAGGCCAGTAGTAGCTCTGTTGCGTCTTGTGGGTCATGAATTTGGTGGGTGATCTTTGCACGATGAGTATGTGAGGGGACCTCCAGCGGTACGGGATCTTTCGGTGCTGAAGTGTGGCAGTAAGGGGTCGGAGCAATCTGCGCCATACCAAGGTTCCCCTCGACAAGTCGTTATAAAAGGTGAGTGTTGCGTTCTCGAATTTCAAGGGAGTTTTACCTTGGAGGGCGTTGAGGACCGTTGCCTTGTCCCTATCATTCTTAAAGGTCAGGATTGTGTCCCTTGTGCTTGCCACTGGGGCCCCAGTGGGCTTTGGGATCCTGTAAAGGTCTGTGGGTTCGATAGACTCGTTTTGACCCTGGGGGAGTATGGCGGCCAAGAGGTTTTGGATCGTGTGTGGTAGATCTGCCTCTGGTGGTCCCTCCGGGATCCCCCTGACCTTAATATTGTGTCTATTTCTTGTGTCTTATTGGGCATCCAGGCGCCGCTCAAGTAGTGTGTGCTTGCTGTGCAGCACTTGCACTTCGCCCTGCAGTGCGGTGATGGTGCGCTGGTGGTTTTGAGAGGAGTCTCCCAGCACGGTAATACGGCCTGTCAGGCCCTGCAGCTCTCCTCTCAGTGCGGAGACGTCTGTGAGGATATTTTTCTGCAGGTCTGCCAGTAAGGCTTTCAGTACTCCGGTGGTGACTAAGTCTGCATCGGGGTCCGACCTTGGTTTGCCCGGTGTAGGTTTCACTTTTGGGGCTAGTGTTTGGGGGTATTCTTCGTCTGCTTCATCTGAGTATTCATCAGAGAAATCTGTGCAGCGCCGCCATATTGGCTTCACTCTGGCCGAGTGCTTGCCTCCACATTTCTCCAATTGTGAGCCCAGGGGCTGAATTATCCGGCGATCTTTTCTTATTTTTGCGACCCATGGGGCCTGTGGGGTTCCTGCGTGGGGTCTGCTTGCAGTAGGGGTAATTTTGTTTTAAATTAGGCTTGATTTCTCCGTTTGCATTACGGAGCTCCAGAGTTGTGCGACCGTTTGCCTCTGCTGCTCCGCCTGTGGCTCTTCACTTTTGGATGCTATTTGGATGTAAACGGACCTCTGTGTCACGGTTCTCACCATGCCTGACAGACGTCCTACAAGTGCCAAACAGGGAATTTGTTGTCCTGGGCCTACTATCGGCCCCATTTAACCTGGCTATGTCTGCAGCACTGGGGGATGGACTTATTCTATGGTCATTGCTGTGCTTCACCTGAGACTGATCATTCATCTGCTGAGTATATAAACTGCCCCTCCCTGAGAACATGATCAAGTTTTTGATCCTGGTGTATGGGTTCAGTTCCTGTTTTCTAGTCTCCTGAACTTGTATTCCATATTGACCCGGCTTCTGACTTCGGCTACACTTCTGGCATCCTTTAACTTCGGCTATCCCTCGACTATCCTGCTGTTTGTGACCTTGTCGGTACTGCTTTGGAACACCTTTCCTGCACAGCCCCCGTGCACAGATTCACAGTCCAGGTGGCTTCTTACATGGTCACCTTGGACTGTGTCAATCTACAAGGGTGAAAAAAAATATATCTGCGCTACAGACTCCCACCTCAGGTAAGACCCTGACACTCTGCCATGGAGCTCTGCCGTTACTAATTCCAATGTGTAACACTTCACTTCTACATATTGGAAAATATATGTTCATTCATTCTTCAATAATTTACATGAGCACAAAATATTTAAGTGGGTGTGAACTGGTGTCTATGCCACAAATATAAAAAGGAAAGTCCTGTATCGAAGGAGGAAAGGGGTTGTAAAAATATTTCTTACATAAAGAATTGGTGTGCATAATTTTATTACATGATCTGCCTGTTATTTGGATGGGCAGATCATTCTTAAAGGAACACTATAGGTTCAGGAACACAAACATACAAATCCTGACCCTATAGTGTGAAAACCACCATCTAGCCCCCTAGCCTCCCTTTCCACCCTAACTATAGTAAAATCTTACTTTTGTTGCAAGTCTGCAGATGCCGGCCCCTGATCTGCCTGCCCGGCTGACATCATCAGTGGTGTTTTTCCGAGCCAGTCACAATGCTTTCCCATAGGATTGGCTGAGACTATCACAACCCTGGCCAATCAACATCTCCTCATAGAGATGCATTGAATCAATGCATATCTATGAGGAAATGTCAGTGCTACCATGCAGATTGTGATATCTGAGGAGTGGTCAGTGGAGTTATCACTAGGCTGTGATGTAAACACTGGATCTTCTTTGAAAAGACTGTGTTTACTGCAAAAAGCCTGAAAGGATTGATTATACGTTCCAGAACAAATACAATAAGCTGTAGTTGTTTTAGTGACTATAGTGTTCCTTTAAATATCCTGTATTGAACTGTGTGATGTGATATCAGGCAAATAAAACATCACACAACAGTCTAAATCACAGGGTCTGTCAATCAGTAGAAAAACAAATATATATTTTTTAACACTATTGCCAGACAGTTGAGGGGTTATAAATGGACGCCGAATGGCAAAGGGCACTTAATCTTAGGGCAGCACTGGGCATACATGTCCCAGAATTCTAGAGACTAGAGGAAGTAACACTCCGAAATAGAAACTGTTAGTTGCAGCTGGTCATGTAACTCCTAATAATTGTTGCACTGATTCCTGACAAAATCAGCCACATCCAAATTTATAGTAGCATAAGTTCTTTATTTATTTCAAAAACTGATTAAAAAAAAATCAAAACACTAAAGCTAATTGTTCAAATCAAAAATGGACATTAAAGTGTTACTTATGCATTTTGTTTGCTCTGATAGTGTGAAAAGGTATTAAGGCCTTTTTAAACCCCATATATCACAAGCTTACTTAGGAACTCAGGGGAACGACAGACAGACAAACCACAAGCTGATCTCCTATTCATGACTATTGTCAGCATCCTGGGTTTTCTTATTCCCATAGCCAATTAACATGCACATTACTAGATATGAGAGACTGCGGTTAGATAACAAGCTGAGAGCTATGTGAAGCATGGGATAATGTTTAAATATAACTGTTTAATATGAGCATATTAGCAGCAATAATTGGATTTCTGAAATCCCAAGATTTCAGCACAACCCCCCCATCATCCATTAACTGGGCCGTTAATGTCTTGAATGGCTTTTTTAAACATAATCTTCATTTGTTATTCAAAAATAGAAGATTATCAATGCAAGACTTAAAAGAAGGGGTGGAGATAAATGACACTCAACTACCAGAGTTTGTCTTTCATTGATATTCCTCAAAGACATAGCACTTTAACCCTTGGGAGTCCACTGTTCATTCCTTGCAATATTTGATTACATTTCACAGCCTTTTAAAGCACTCACACAAATGCAGTTCTAAACTAGTCAGTTTAAAAAAAATAATAAAATCTATAAATTATTGAAAACACAAACCTTCAGCTTTCATAATGAGATTTTTTGATCAAACACAACTTGTTAATCAGTGTTAAATTAAACTCTTCAGTTGCTTTCATTTATTTTGAGACTTTCAGATTGCGAGGTATATTGCACAATTTATTGGGAGTTTTTTAAAATATGTAATAATGAATATTGTTGTTGGATTGTTTCCTGTTTTTTAAGGTAGGCACTGTTCTAACCAACTGTTATATTTTCTTCTTGGATTGGTGTCATTGTACTTTAAAAGCGACAAAATAAAATATTAAAATTTTAGTTTTGTATTCCTTTTATTGGGTCTGTTTGGTTTCTAAAGTTGGAGAAGAACATTAAGTTGGCCTTAAGTTATTCAGGCATATAAACAGCACTTATTGTGTTATTTTGTGTCTGTATTAGGTCCTATTAACCCCTTAACCCCTTAAGGACGGAGCCAAATGTACACGTTGTGAACAAAACAAAATGTAAACAAAACCTTGCATTTGCGCTACATGTCTGTTCAACCGTAATTCACCTCTTTCATATTAAATGCACCCACCCTTATTATATATCATTTTATTCAGGGGAAACAGGGCTTTCATTCAATATCAAATATTTAGCTATTGTAACGAGAATATACCCCTACACGCAGGATCCAGCTAAACAGAGGCAAATACAGAGGAGAGATACGTCTACCGGACCTTAGAATGGCCGGACTCGACGTATATGAGAGGAGACAGAGCCAGGAACAAACCGAGGTCAAGGGCACAGAGAGACAGCGTAAACTAGGACAAGCCGGGGTCTGGTACACGGAAAACAGCAAGCCGGCAAACAGTACAGATAAGGATAAAGCGAAAACGAAGTCAGAATACGAAGCCAAAGTCAATACGAGAAAACACAACTGAACACCACAAGCGCTAAAGGGAACTGAAACAGAAACCACGATAGGGCAACGAGCTAAGGGAAAAAGGTAAGTTTAAATAGCTTTAAAACGAAAGTGATTGGCTCCTGTCACTTCCACACCCCCTATAGGTAATTGTACAGGGAGTGTGGTATGACAGGAGCCAATGGGAGCCTTTTGGCAATTAGGCTCCCACTGTCTCTTTAAGAGCGCGCCCGAGACTCGCGGCGCGCTCTTAGTTTCAGGCGGGACACGTGACCGCTTCACGCGGTCACTGCCCGCCTTCCATCTGAAGCAGTCGGATGAGCCGCGCGCGGCTCGTGCAGCCGCAGGACCGCGCGCGGCTTGAAGAGAGGACCGCGACCGGCCCCCGGTTAAGGTAAGTAACGCTACAGTACCCCCCCCTGAGGACACGCCCCCCGGGCGGGTAGGACCAGGCCTGGCAGGAAAACGAGAATGGAAAGAGCGCACAAGACGGGGAGCATGGACAGCATCAGCCGAAATCCAACTGTGCTCCTCAGGCCCATAACCCTTCCAATGTACCAAGTACTGAAGTCGACCCCTAAGGAAACGAGAGTCAAGAACAGCAGACACTTCAAACTCCTCATGACCCTCCACCGAGATAGGAGGGGGAGGAGGAGTATGCCGGGTATAGCGGTTGCGTACGAAAGGTTTCAACAATGAGGTGTGAAAAACATTAGGAATACGTAGATTCTTAGGCAGGCCCAAGGCATAAGAAACAGGATTAACCTTATGTATAATACGATAAGGTCCAATGAAGCGGGGAGCCAATTTCATAGAAGGCACCCGGAGACGA
Source organism: Pelobates cultripes (assembly GCA_933207985.1). Lineage (NCBI taxonomy): Eukaryota > Metazoa > Chordata > Amphibia > Anura > Pelobatidae > Pelobates > Pelobates cultripes. Next base: position 57,516,781 of record OW240918.1, on the reverse strand, counting down.
ATATTCCGCGTGGAAAGCAAAACCCTGTCCCCCACAACATAGGACGGAGCTGCTCTGCGATGCTTGTCAGCCTGAGCCTTCTGGCGAGTAGCAGAGTCCACCAAAGAACGCTGAACCTGCTCCCAAGTATTACGCAAACCAGCCAAATGCTCATCCAGAACTGGCATGCCCTGTGAGGAGAATGCAGCCGGAAGAACAACGGGATGCTGGCCATAGACAACGTAAAAAGGGCTCTTGCCGGAAGAATCATGAGTGGCGTTATTCCGAGCAAATTCAGCCCAAGGAAGCAGGTCAGACCAATTGTCCTGATGGTGAGACACAAAACAACGGAGGTATTGCTCCAGAGACTGGTTGGCACGTTCAGCAGCCCCATTAGACTGGGGATGATAAGCGGAAGAAAATGAGAGAGAAATACCCATTTCTGAACAAAAGGCCCTCCAGAACCTGGAAATAAATTGGCTACCCCTATCGGATACAATAGATACGGGAATCCCATGTAATCGAAATACTTCTCTAGCGAAGATATGAGCCAGTTCCTTGGATGTGGGCAACTTGCGAAGAGACACGAAGTGAGCCATTTTGGAGAACCGATCCACTATCATCAGGATCACTGTGTTACCATTTGAAGGGGGTAATTCAACAATAAAATCCATGGACAGGTTAGACCAAGGTCTCTCTGGAACGGGTAACGGATGCAACAGCCCACAAGGAACTCTACGGGAGGATTTCATACATGCACAAGTAGTACAAGCACTTATATAGTCAGTGACATCCTTTCGTAAGGAATCCCACCAAAAATACCGAGAAACAGCTGACACCGTTTTGGAAATACCAGGATGTCCAGCGGTCTTAGTATCATGATATAATGACATAATATCCCGTCTCTCAGGAACATCAACGAACAGTTTATCATTAGGCCTCTCGCTAGGTGCCATGCTTTGTTTCGCTTGTATGGCCTGCAAGAGGGACGAGGAAATAGACAAAATAGTAGTAGCTATTATCCTGTCTGGGGGAATGACAGGAGTAACATCAATCTCCTGTTTGTCAGTAGTTTCGAACTGTCTGGACAGAGCGTCTGCTTTAGTGTTGCGATCACCTGGCCTATAGGTGATAATAAAATTGAAACGGGACAAAAATAGTGACCACCTAGCCTGCCTGGAAGACAATCTTTTGGCTTCGCTAAGGTAGGATAGGTTCTTGTGATCCGTAAAAATGAGGATAGGATCCTTAGTTCCTTCTAACAAATGTCTCCACTCTTTAAGTGCTAAAATAATAGCAAGGAGTTCGCGATTACCCACATCATAATTTTTCTCTGCTTTGGACATTTGTTTAGAAAAGAAGCCGCATGGATGCAATGGCTTCTCAGGCGACTCTCTTTGGGATAAGACAGCACCTACCCCAATATCCGAAGCATCAACTTCAAGAATATAGGGCAGTGAGGGGACAGGATGCTGTAAGATAGGTGCAGAGGCGAACGTAGTTTTAAGAAATTCAAAAGCCTGAAGTGCCTCGGTAGACCAAACACGAGTATTGCCATCCTTTTTTGTCATACGGGTAATAGGTGCTACAATGGACGAGAAACCTTTGATAAAACGTCTATAATAATTGGAGAACCCAAGAAAACGCTGAATAGCTTTCAGACCTTGCGGTAGAGGCCATTCTATTACAGCAGCTAGCTTCTGGGGATCCATACGAAAACCTTTAGCGGAAATCAAATACCCCAAGAACTGGACTTCGGTTTGGTCAAACAGACATTTTTCTAGCTTGCAATAAAGACCATTAGCAAGAAGGGTCTTCAAAACTGTCGTAACATGTCTGTGATGAGTGTGTATATCTGTAGAATATATTAAAATGTCGTCCAAGTATACGATAACAAATGTGTGAATAAAATCTCTCAAGACATCATTAATAAATTCTTGGAATACTGCTGGGGCATTGCAAAGCCCAAATGGCATAACAGTATATTCGTAATGACCGGATCTAGTGTTGAATGCAGTCTTCCATTCGTGATTTTCCTTTATACGTATCAAATTGTATGCACTCCTAAGGTCTAATTTAGTGAACACAGTGGCATGTTTCAGCCTGTCAAATAATTCTGTAATCAAAGGTATAGGGTATGCATTTTTGATAGTGATTTTGTTTAGACCTCTATAATCTATACACGGTCTTAAATCACCTTCTTTCTTCGATACAAAGAAGAACCCTGCTCCAGCTGGAGAAGAGGATCTCCTAATAAACCCTTTTTCTAGTGATTCCTTGATGTACTCCTCCATGACACGGTTTTCTTGAACCGATAAGGGGTACACCCTGCCCTTTGGAGGTATAGTGCCAGGCAACAAGTCAATAGCGCAATCATAGGGTCTGTGAGGCGGTAATTTCTCAGCCTCCCTTTTATCGAAAACAGTCTTTAGAGATAAATACTGAGGGGGTATAACCGTAGACAAAGGAGGACTGGTAGGTACCTTAATAGAATTCAAAGGTGTGACTTCAAACGTACAAGACTCGTGGCAGGCCTCACTCCATGATTTTATTTGCCCTGTCTCCCAGTCAAAATGGGATTGTGAGCACGTAACCATGGATACCCTAATACTAACTGTGAAGAGGGAGAGGTGATGACCTGGAATCGAATGGTTTCATAGTGTAAAACCCCTGTGTACATGTGTAATGGTATAGTCTCATGAGTAACAACTGGAGAACTTAATGGTCTACCATCTATGGCCTCAACGGCCAAGGGTATCTCCTTCTCTCTGATGGGAATGTTGTTTCTCTTTATAAAGCCAGAGTCTATAAAATTTTCAGCTGCCCCAGAGTCAACCAGAGCATATATGTTGTCAACTATACAAATCTCTCCCATATATAAAGAAACCGGGAGAAGCAAGCGGTTAGGAGGCAATTTAGGAGACTTAGATATCACACCCAAGGCCAGTCCCCTATAAGGTCTTAGGTGCGAGAGTTTTCCGGGAGTAAAGGACATTCCTTTACCATATGGTCTCTCCTACCACAGTATAGGCAGAGTCCCTCCCTTCTCCTATGTAATTTCTCAGTATCAGAGTTTGGCAACCCCTAATTGCATAGGTTCCTCCTCAGACACTTTAACACTCTCTGGTATATTAACTCTGGGGTTAATGGGTGTAACAAAACGTCTATTCCTGTTCTTGGTATAGAGCCTGTCACGAATTCTATTATCAATATCAATGAGGTAATCGATAAGGTCCTCTAAGGCAATAGGAAGCTCCTTAGCTGCTACCTCATCCAATATTGTATCTGACAAACCTTCCATAAAGGCAGTAGTTAACCCATTGTTGGTCCAATCTACCTGCGAAGCAAGAGTGCTAAACTGAATAGCATAATCAGCCACAGACCTAGAACCCTGTTTAATTCTCATTAATGCTCTCGCGGCATTCTTTGACCTTTTCATTGTGTCAAAAGTTCTACGAAAAGCCGCAAGAAAACTGTTGAAATCATGTACCATAGGTCCATTAGCTTCCCAAATAGGATTTGCCCACTCAAGTGCTTTATCGGTAAGTTGGTGCATAAAGAACCCAACCTTAGACCTCTCTGTGGGAAATGAACGTGGATACATTTCAAAGTGAAATTCAATCTGATTAATAAACCCTCTGCAAGTCTTAGAGTCCCCTCCATACCTAGGAGGAGGTGTTAAATGGGTCGAAGTATTAGGCAAAGTAGATACTTCAGGGAGAAGGGGCGTAGGAGGGTTAGGTGTGGTTGCTGGAACGGTTCTAGCTAGGAGCGTCTGGAGAGCCTGAGCTATTTGATCCATACGGTGATCCTGCTCTACAAATCTTGCCTCATGGGACGCCATCTGTTGAGCTAAATCTGCGGGGTCCATGGCCCTATCGTAATGTAACGAGAATATACCCCTACACGCAGGATCCAGCTAAACAGAGGTAAATACAGAGGAGAGATACGTCTACCGGACCTTAGAATGGCCGGACTTGACGTATATGAGAGAAGACAGAGCCAGGAACAAACCGAGGTCAAGGGCACAGAGAGACAGCGTAAACTAGGACAAGCCGGGGTCTGGTACACGGAAAACAGCAAGCCGGCAAACAGTACAGATAAGGATAAAGCCAAAACGAAGTCAGAATACGAAGCCAAAGTCAATACGAGAAAACACAACTGAACACCACAAGCGCTAAAGGGAACTGAAACAGAAACCACGATAGGGCAACGAGCTAAGGGGAAAAGGTAAGTTTAAATAGCTTTAAAACGAAAGTGATTGGCTCCTGTCACTTCCACACCCCCTATAGGTAATTGTACAGGGAGTGTGGTATGACAGGAGCCAATGGGAGCCTTTTGGCAATTAGGCTCCCACTGTCTCTTTAAGAGTGCGCCCGAGACTCGCGGCGCGCTCTTAGTTTCAGGCGGGACACGTGACCGCTTCACGCGGTCACTGCCCGCCTTCCATCTGGAGCAGTCGGATGAGCCGCGCGCGGCTCGTGCAGCCGCAGGACCGCGCGCGGCTTGAAGAGAGGACCGCGACCGGCCCCCGGTTAAGGTAAGTAACGCTACAGCTATGAAACATAATTTAATATAAAAAAAAATGGGAGAAAATAAGATTTTTTTTAGTTCTACATGACATTTTAACTGTCAATGTCATAATACTGTTTGCTTTTACTGCGATAAAATACACATATTTGTATTCAGCAAAGTCTCACGTGTAAAACAGTACCCCCTATGTACAGGTTTTATGGCGTTTTGGGAAGTTACAGGGTCAAATATAGCCCGTTACATTTGAAATTGAAATTCGCCAGATTGGTTACGTTGCCTTTGAGACTGTATAGTAGCCAGGAATGAAATTTACACCCATAATGGCATACCATTTGCAATAGTAGACAACCCAAGGTATTGCAAATGGGGTATGTCCAGTCTTTTTTAGTAACCATTTGGTCACAAACACTGGCCAAAGTTAGCGTTAGTATTTGTTTGTTGTGAAAAATGCAAAAAAACGCATTTTGCAATACCTTGGGTTGTCTACTATTGCAAATGGTATGCCATCATAGGGGTAATTTTCAATCTTGGGCTACCATAGGGTCTCAAAGGCAACCTAACCAATCTGGCGAATTTTTATGTGAAAAAATGAAACGCAAGCCTTATATTTGACGCTGTAACTTTTGAAAACACCATAAAACCTGTACATGAGGGGTACTGTTGTACTCGGGAGACTTCGCTGAACACAAATATTTGTGTTTCAAAACAGTAAAAAGTATCGCAGCAATAATATCGTCTGTGTAAGTGCTGTTTGTGCATGAAAAAAGCAAAAAACGTCACTTTTACTGGCGATATCATCTTTATAATACATTTTACTGTTTTGAAACACTTATATTTGTGTTCAGCGAAGTCTCCCGAGTAGAACAGTACCCCCCATGTACAGGTTTTATGGTGTCTTTGAAAGTTATAGGGTTAAATATAGTGCTAGCAAATTAAATTCCCTTTACTTTCGGCATCGGTTGTCAGGCAGGTCCTGCTAATTGTAATTAATTAAGATACCTAGTTATGTAAAAATGTTACATAAATATATATGTAGAATTAATATATGTATATATATATACGTATGTGTATATATATGTATATATCTATATAATTTTTTTAAAATATTTTTATCTATATATAGGTATATATATAGTGATATATACGTATATATTTATGTATATAGATATATATATTATTTCGTTCTACGTGTATTTTGATATATATATATTAATTTCACAATACAGTTAGAACGAAATAACACACATCTATATATTTTTTAATTATTTATTTTTAATTTTATTTTTTAACGTATTTACATATTTATTTATTTTATATTATATATAAATATATATATATTTAATCAGTATCAGTCTACGCGTAATTTGATATTAATATATATATATATAATTATACACCTAGACAGTGTACGTGTGTGTATGTATATGTGTATACATATATATAATATATATGATCTAAGTATATAATTTTTTTTTTTACACTTTTTTTTACACTTTTAATTTTATTTCATTTGATTTCCAGCCAGCAGGGGGACCACCTGTCATTACAGGCAGCCCCCCTGCTGGCAATGCTGCAACCAGCTATCCCAGCCATGTGATTGTGAGGTCCTCGCAAGGACCTCACAATCACATGGCCGGGAGGCTTCCAGGGGGTCGGACGTGCCGCGGGGGGCTCCCTGGGAGTCCCCCTAACCGCGATCGCCGGCGTGGGATCGCCGGCAACCGGGTAAGTAGGAAAAGGACAGTGTCAGTTCATTGACTCTGGTTCTGCTGTCTGGTTCCTGTTTTTGTGTATCCCGATCGTTTGCGCCTGGCTCCTGACCTTGGCTTATTCGCATCGTGTATCCTGACTTCTGGCATACTCTGACCTTGGCTTTCTTACCGTGTATCCTGACTTCTGGCATCCTCTGACTTTGGCTTACCCTCAACGATTCTCCTGCTTGTGTCTTTACCTGTACTGCAACTTGGAGCAATCTCCTGCACAGCCTCACAGGCCAGGTGAATTCTTACCTGACCACCTTGGCCTGTGTTTAATTGCAAGGGTGAGCATAAATCTCTGCCTACCAGACTCCCAACTAAGGTAAGCCATGACAGAGGGAGCCCACCTGGAAACATCCCGGTGGGCGCCCCCAGCAGGCAGGAGCCCTTGTCGAATACCTAGTTCGCCTAACGGTGGCGATGGCCCTGCCCCCAATGTACATGTTTTATGGTGTTTTGGAAAGTTACAGGGTCAAATATAACACAAACATTTTTTCAGTTTGTACACATTGAAATTTGCCAGACTGGTTATGTTGCCTTTGAGACCAAATGTTACCCCAGGAATGAAAAATACCCCCATGATGGAATACCATTTGCAAAAGAAGACAACCCAAGGTATTACAAATGGGGTATGTCCAGTCTTTTCTGGTAGCCACTTAGTCACAAACACTGGCCAAAGTTAGCGTTAATATTTGTTTGTGTGTGAAAAATGCAAAAAACTAAATTGAATGTTAATTTTGTCCAGTGTTTGTGGCTACTAAAAAAGACTGGACATACCCAATTTGCAATACATTGGGTTGTCTTCTTTTGCAAATGGTATGCCATCATGGGGGTAATTCTCATTCTTGGGCTACCATACAATCTCAAAGGCAACATAACCAATTGGGCAAATTTCAATGTTGAAAAAAAGGAAATTCAAGTCTTATATTTGACTCAGTAATAAAACAAAAGATCAGTTTTACTGCCCAAAACTATTACAAAAACCTTTTAAAAATCCAACTACATTAGTTTGTAGTCTTGTAGGCAAGTTTGAACAAAACAGTCCACGTAGTGGATATGTTTAGGTTTTAAGAGCCACATTAAGAAACAGACTTGTTTTCTATGTTAGGCACAGCTTCAAATAATATGGAACTAAGGGTCAGTGCCCTAATTAATGATCTTCAGTTTCATCAATTAAACAATGTCTTGTTAGAATCCAAAATGAAAAACATGGGGAGAAGGTACAATCAAACGATTCATGCTCGAGTGGTCAGAGGTAGCGCCCGGAATCTGCAATGGCACAGAACACGCAACAGTCAGCTAGTCTGACATGATGGATACGATTCTCTGTGACTCTAATGACCTGTGTGATCCTCTGCCTGTGAGCTGCATACTTACTACACGGGCATAAATGAATAAATGAGTTGAAAAATTCACGCTGTTGCAACAATCCCCCCATATACAAGATTTCAAAGCTGCCCCCATTACTATTCTGCGCTAGACCTGTTTGATTATCTCGTGACTGAGAGCAGAGTGTCCACATGCAAATTTCCCTTTGTGATGCTAATGCAGCAAACAGAGAGAGTGTATGAGTCTGTCAGGGCTGCTTGCTGAAGCTTGTGATGTGCACAGTATGGAGAAGAGGCAGCGGATAGTCTCCTTAGGAAAACGACTGGGACTTTTGAATTACATTTTCCCCATGTGCCTAAGTATGCCATCTACACATCTCTTTTCACTTAATTCAATGGGCACAATCAACCAAGCCTATTATCTGTGATATATGTATTTGGAGACCTGTGCCACAATAAAAAGGCTACGATTGTACAAGTGTTCAAAACTTAAACCTTTACTCGTTCAATTCTCATTTACAGTGACTGGGTTAGATTCTTGATATCTGCCTTCGGTATAATTGTCTATTAGTGGACATGGCCTTCAAATAGATAATGCATTACAATAATGGAGCTAATCTGCTTTAACCCATGCCTCGGGTGAATATAATGCTATTGGAAAAAGTAAATTACAATGCAAAGTGCTCTTCACCCCTCTGACAATGAAAAGGTCAAATCATATGAACTTTTTTTATAGAATACCTATTAATCAGTAAATGTAAAGTAATTGGATATATCGTCATTATTGAAACATATAGAACCAAAGGCATACTTTTTGAGTTGCAATGAGTACAATGCAGGCTGCAATGTAGCAATAGGCCCATTATGACCTTTGAAACAAGTCACCATCACCAATTGTTTCAGTTTTCTTACCTCGGTATATTGTGTAAAGCACATGTGTCTAGTAATAAATGAGCAGCAATGTTGCTAGGTTCAAAAAATATTTAGGACTTGTGTCCAAAGGTAATTCTGATATAACTTTATCCCTTAACATTGCAGGGTTCATATTTTATCCTCTTATAGTCAACCCAAACTGTGCCCTTTTTAAAATCAAACTTCTTATTCTTCCACATAATATATCCATTATAGATATATGCACAGTTCAAATAGCAACCATTTACTATCTCCCCATTCCCCTACCAGTGTTAGATTTTTACCCCCTACCCCACTTCCCATGCCAGAGTTACCTTTGCTTCACTGCAGTGTCACCCCTTAGTTATTAGCCTGCCATTATGTTGTCTCCTCTCCAGTTTATGAAATATACGGATTGTGCCTGAACTGGGGAAATACAAAAACAGAGTCCAACCCTAATAATAAATTGAGAATGTACCTTTATTTATTTAACACCAAAAGACACAGATAATACATACGGTGGGACTACCGTATGTTGTGGTACATTCTCGGATGAAGTGCTTCTAGCCTGAAATGCATTAAACATTGGTCCCTCTTTAGGGGTTTCCACCATGTGTATTATCTGTCTCTTTTGGTGATAAAGAAATAAAGTTTTATTCTCATTTTACTATTATCGTCAGAGGCTCTTTATTTTTTTATGTTCCCCTGCTGGAAACCAATCAGTATGTTGCATTCCATGTATCATAAGATGTTTTGTGCTTGAGACTTTTAGCCTGTCCCATTTTCCCTCTCCAGATTCTCAGCACAGTCTCACCCTCACGCCTCCCCCACTCTAATATTTCATTTCAACTCAATCTTACAACAGTGCCCTCTTTTCCTTCTCACTGCAGTCAGCCTTCCTTTCTCCTAAACCTATGGTCATCCTCTCCTCAACCCAGGATCACCCTCTTTGACTTTCCAACTAGTGGTCATCCACACCCCTTCCTCCATCCACGTTATCGGACTCTCTCCCCTCAAACCATGGTCACCTTCCCTCTACTCCAGTGTCACCACCTCTCCACTACAGTTCACCACCCTATCTTCTAGCACTCTACCCCAGTGCACCCTCTCCCTAGTGTCATCATGACCCTTTCATACTCCTTCGTCTCTTCCCTAGATTCCCAACACAGTGTCACCATCACAACCCCTACACTAGTCTATCCACCTCTTGATCATCTCCCCATCCTAATTTCACCATCTCCCTTTCTTAAACTCATTGTCACCTTTAACCCTTCTCATTTTATCCTCTTGCAACCCTGGCTGCTCCACTGTAGTACAGAAAAATAGGCCAGTACAGAGCTCCTGGCTGCTCAAGTTCAGTACAGAAATGCCTGACAGCTCTAGAGGAATACAAAAACATCTGGCTGCCCCATGTCAGTGAAGGAATTCTTGCCAGCTACACATCAATAGAGGAACTATTTGCTCCTTCAGGTCAGGATAGAAGCTCCTGGCCTCTCCAGGTCATTAGGGGAACACCTGGCAGCCAATGGTCAGCATGGTAACATATCTGGGAAAATATTGAGCACAATAATGCCTGACTAATCTGGGTTAGTTCACGGCTGCCTGATTAGTTCACTCTGAACTTCCCTCGGCATGCGGATGTCCTTTTTCTCTGTTTAATTACTAATGGCAGATAAAAGACTTAAAACCTATAGGGAACCCGAGATTGACTCATTTAAAGTTATTGAAGTCAAGAGCAAGTCCATGAATAGAAAGGTGTTGGAAAAAAACAGTCTTTGTAATATTGTGACACACTATCGAGAATGTAATGTAACCCAAGCATACACAGTACTGTAATTCTCAGCCGCCGATGTAGGAGAACAAAGGAAGTCACACACTTTAAACTGTCAGCCTGTGTCAGCATCTAGAAACAATGTGTTGTATGAAGGGAATTGTGCTGTCCCACTTAGTAATATCAGTGACAGGTTTAACAAAGCAAATCTAGGTAACAAAGATCGTTTCAGGAAAAAAACAAAAAAAACAGCACATAACATTAGATAAGCAAGAACAGAATTAGAATCAGCACAAGCTAAAGTTTTGATTTTTGATTAACCACTTGGCTGCCTTAGGACACGTAACACATCTGTATGAAATTGTTTTACATACCAATAAAAACATGGACAATGAATTTATTGATATGCAACCAGATATTGTTTTAGGCTGTAATATGTGATCAGTGTTCATTTTGTTGACTAACTATTTTAGTCAAATTTTAGTCAACTAAAACTAGACCAGGACTAAAACAATTCAGATGACTAAAACTAAAATTACTTTTTAGTTTTTTTGTCTCTGTTTCGGAGTGCTGCTGTGAAGGCTTGCAGGGATTTTTTCCATTTAAGTGTTTCCCCTGAAAGGTAAGTGTAAAATGTCAGCGACATATTCTCAAACCGATAAGATGATATCCCCTTCAGTGCCGCCAGTTGCCGCCTTATCTGTGTTGCAGGTAAGTTGTACCACTATGTCTCCAGTGACAATTCAGAAGGTCCCATCTATGTGGATGCCTATGGCCTGTTTGGGAGTCAGCAAGGCACAGAACAGTCTTCGCAACATGTGTGGAAGTTCTGCTGCTGGTAGTTCCTCGTACCTTGAAATTGTTGCGGCACCGTGCATCTTCCAGGAGGGAAAACCGCTGCTCGAAGGTTAGTTGTTGCCTTTTAAGACACTGCACTTCGTCTTCTAGTGAGGCAAGCTATGTGAACTGCTGCGTGGATGTCGTTTCCACGGACTCTATGCGGCCCACAAGACTCAAGAGGTCGGTGCGTAGAGAGGCCACGTTGGCCTGAAGAGTTTTCTGAAGGCTGGCAAGTAGTTCCTTCAAGGTGGCCATGGTCACAGGCTGGGTGTCAGCACTCTGAGGCACTGCCTGGGTGTGATGTGGAGGTGGCATGAGAGGTGTCCCCTGTCCAACATCAATTGCCCAGAGTCTGAGAAGTCGTCATAGTGGTGGCCATCTTGGGTCCACTCACACCATGTGCTTGTCTCAGGAGATCCCTGATGTTCATACCCATTCTGGGCTTGTCAGACTTTTGCTTCTTACTTGTGCGGCAGATGGTAAGTGTGGCCTCCATTTTCAGCTCACTGTGGGGTCTTTATCACTATTATTTTCACTGTGTAGTACGGAGCCAATGTAATGTGCGTCCATCTTGTTTGGCTGCTTGGCTCTGCCAAGGAAATATATTATTAATAACCAGGGGAACCAAATATCCCCACCAACCCTCCACTCCTGGGCAGCAGATGGGGGCTAATAATTAAATATACATGGGGACGATCATGTTACTGTCCACCCCACAAAATTGTGGCATTTTTAATTAAAATTAAATCATTTCTGGGTTTCTAGGGATCCCAAGGCCTGAAGCCACTTTCCCAAAAAAATTATAATACTCTACCTATCCCCTCACCCTAATAACAGTGAGGGTTGGCCCAATTAATTTAAGTCCTGTAAAAAAAAAATATTAGTATACATATATACTTATCATTAGACATGTCTTTTCTTAAATCATATTTTCTCAGTCCCAAAGTACAAATAAAAAAATCCATGCTAGCCTCTTGAGGACTCTGCACAGACTGAGCTTGCATGATGGAAGAAGCCATTATACTATACATGCTCAGTCAGAGCATTGACTAGTTGGAAAGCCATTATACTATACATGCTCAATCAGAGCAGTCTAGTTGGAAAGTCTCACTTATATCGAGACTTGAGTAAGAAATTTTCTAGGCTGCTGAATTGTAATCATGATCTACTGGATTGTAATAGTGTATTTTTTATTTTAAGTATGACTTTATTATATTTTACATGTTTTTAATGGATACCTGGGAGTCATCCTAGTCAGATGGGGTCTTTTTAGTGGAATTCAGCACTGCCTACACCCCTCTAACTCCATTCATAAAACCAGATTAGTCTGGCAAGGTCTCCCTGCTTGTCCTCAACTGACGGTGGCCGTGCTAGCCTCTAGGCCAGCTGCCCAGCACTGATCGTAGAGTAATTGGTGGGATACAGGACTCCATTCATAATTACATTGAGAGTAATTATGAAAACAGCCAGAATATGGCAGTCACAGATCACTATCTACTGTATTAAAGGGACACTGTAGTCACCAAAACAACTACAGCTTAATGTAGTTGTTCTGGTGAGTATAATAGCTCCCTTCAGGCATTTTCATGTAAACACTGCCTTTTCAGAGAAAAGGCAGTGTTTACATTGCCCCTAGGGACATCTCTAAGTGGCCACTCCTCAGATGGCCACTGGAGGGGCTTCTTGGCTCAGGGCTGCACAGTAAGCAGCCCTGCCGTTCAGCGTCCCCACGCTCTGCATGGAGACGTTGAATTTTGCTCATGGAGATGATTGTTTTGGCTCCGCCCCATACCGATTTTAGCCAATGGGAGATTTAGCTTGGCTGGAAAGCATTGAATTGGCAAAAGATCAGCCATTTTGATGATGTCACAAAGGGGGCAGTACCAGCGCCGGTAGACCCGCACGGCTCTGGAAATAAGGTACCTTTTTAACTTTTATAGGGGCGCTAAGGGGGGGGGCAAGCCACCTAAATGGTGGGTTTAGCACTATAGGGTCAGGAATACATGTTTGTGTTCAGGCCCTATAGTGAGCCTTTAAATAGGAAACTCATTTTCTAATGTCTGACTTTAGGGGTAAGAGTAGGGTAGGGATAGAGTTAGTGTTAGATTAGGGTTATGGTTAAGGTTAGCTGCAGGGTCAGGGTAAGTTAAGGGTTAATGCTGGGTTTAGGTTAATGTTGTTTTAGGGTTAAGATAAAATAATAGGTACTAATAAAAATATTTAGAAAATCGGGTAGACTAGATGGGCCGAATAGTTCTTATCTGCCGTCACATTCTATGTTTCTATGTTAGGATTAGGATAGCCATATGGTAAGGGTTTGTGTAAGCATTAGGTAAGTGGTATGTTTAGTATCAAAACATAATTTAAGTCATAGACATATTAAGTATTTAACAATGAGGACTATTATATATATATATATATATATATATATATATATATATATATATATATATATATAGTTTTTTGTATTAGTTGCACTGGATGTGTAAAAATTACTATAAGCAAAAATCTGAAAGAAAATTATTTCCTTTCCATTTCCCCCCCATTTTTAACGTTTTATTCACACGTAACGTTGTGTTAGGTGTACATATATGATATTAAATGAAAGCCCTTTCTGTCCTTTAAAAAAACAACATAAAGTGTGTATGGGTCACTTGAACAGAAATCCTTAAATTATGGTGAAATCCTATAGCTGAAATTTAAGATTTTATTTTGGTTGAGAACATGGACAATTGCCTACATCCTTAAGGGGTTATTACATAATCAAAAGAAAAGACCCGTTAATGTTATGATCTCAATGTTCTTTGACCAGCCAAGGCTTGATAAAGCTTGACAAAGACCATTGAGGTTGAAACTTTGTCACATTCATTATTTTGATGATGGTTTAAAAATATGAAGACCTAATTTTGCAGTGGCTGCTCCATGTATTTGTTTATTCTGGAATTGCTATTGGATCTGAAACTTGGTTGCACCAATAATAGCATGTGGTGAGTAATGGTCCCAGACAGATGATCTGATTTTATCAGGACAGTCATTATATGCAATAGTTTTTATGTTTCTCCTGTTTGAAGTGCTTTACTTGGGGGACGGGATAAGCTTTTCTTTCTCACAGAGAAGAGATGCCAACGTTTCACATTAATTTAAGGTTTTGATTTACAGTCCTTTCAAAACAACAGTAGAGAGATGAATATTGTCCTGTTGTTTTCTAAGGGATTTAAAGTGTGCAGGCTTGTCTGGTCCAGTTACTAAATAAAGTAAAAATCTTACTGTATTCAAGCCTGAAGCTGTAACTCTGCATGTTGTTAAACTCAGAAAAACAAAAAGTCTGCTGACATCATCAGAAGTGATACAAATACAGCCCTGGCCAATCAGCATCTCCTCATAGAGATGAATTGAATCAATGAATCTCTAAGAGGAAAGTTCAGTGTCTGCATGCAGAGGGAGGAGATACTGAATATTTGGATGCATTCTAGGCAGCCATGACCCAGGAAGGATCTCTAACAGCCATCTGAGGAGTGGCCAGTGAAGTTATCACTAGGCTGTAATGTAAACACTGCATTTTCTCTGAAAAAAAGCAAAAAGCCTGAAGGTAATGATTCTACTCATCAGAACAAATTCAATAAGCTGTAGTTGTTCTGGTGACTATAGTGTCACTTTAATTGCATTCTACAAAGAAGTAAGCAGAAGTATAGATCAGGGTCTTGCAGTGGGTGTGATCTAATTGTATTTCACCGAGGCATTCAATATGATAAAACTCAATAAATTAGTGTTCAAAATAAAAGAAATTGGTCTAGATGAAAACTATTGTTCTTGGCTTGAACAATGGCTTAAAGATAAAGTACAGAGAGTTGTTATTAATGGTACATTTTCAAGCTGGTCAAGAGTGGTCAGTGGTGTCCCTCAAGAGTTTTGTTCTAGGGCCATTTCTATTCAACCTATTTTTAAATGATTTTGAAATAGGAATTGAAAGTCAGATGTCAGTGTTTGCATTTGACACAAAACTAAGTATGGTAATACAATGTGAGCAGGATATTGCTGCAGAGGGATTTAGATAGATTAGGGATTGGACACTCAAATGGCAGCTGAAGCCAAATGTAGACAAATGCACTTTGGGGTGAGGAATACACAAGCAACTTACATTCTAAATGGTAGTCAGTTAGGGAAAACAAAACATCAGAAGGATTTTTGAATAGTTATAGACAACTAATCAGCAGTTGTGAAGTCCATTAAGATATTGTCATACGTACATAAAAAAGGGCAATAATTTCAGGACAAATATATGTTTGCCTCTTTTTATATAATTGGTAAGACCACACCTTGAATTGCTGTGCACATTTGGGCACCTGTTCTAAAGTAGGACATTGTGGCACTAGATCAAGTGCAGAGGCAGACTACAAAATTATTAAGGGGAATGGAAGATTTTAGTTATGAAGAAAGGCTAACAAATGTATATCTCTTTACTTTAGAAAAACAGTTTCTCCGAGACCTTATGATAGCATTATACAAATATGTTCGGGCTCAAAACAAACCATTGTATGACTATGTATTCATAAATAGGACTTTACATAGGGCCCATTCAGACTGAAAGAAAGGAGAAAGGCAAAGAACAATATTTTTACAGTGAGAAAAAGAAATATGTAGAATTCTCTGCCTGAAGCGGTAGAATTATCAGAGTCTGCACAGGTTTTTAAACAGCAGCTGTAATTCTTGCAAAAACATAATATTCAGGGAGATAATATTTAAAGGAAGCCTATAGCGTTAGTTTTCTCCCTTGCAGCACTAGTCTCTGGCCTTCCACTCCACCTCTTTGGTTGAGATCATCAAGATTAATGCTTTCAGCCAATCCAAGGTTTTCCCATAGGAAAGCATTGGGATGCTAGTGCACATGCACAGAAAAATGCCATACTGCATCAATCAGATGGTCTCGCTGAGTACATCTGATTGAAATAGTGGAGTGTTACTCCACTATTTCAACAGTAGCACCTCTAATGGTAAGGTGATGTTATTGCCATGAACATATAAATACCATGCAGGTTAGTATGTGTTTACTTACCTCCACCGCACTACTTACCCCACTTAAAGCTTCAATAGTGTGAATGCATGAGGAAATGCCACTTACTGACTGTTCTGCTTTACGGTACTCTATAGTGGAATCTACTAAAAGTGTGGTTCACTGGTACAAATACGTAGCACATTTGTATACCTACACTACCAAAAATGTAAATGTTCTAATAATACTTTTCCTGCCCAAAAATACAAAATAGAAATTAACCGAAATGTTGCTCTGCATAGATTGTTTTATTTGTTAATGTGCCCATGCAGCTTAATATACTCAGAAGAGGAGAACAGCAAAGAGAGACTTTAACAATCAAAATCAGATGCAGATAGCAGAGGTCCCAGTCGAACAGCTATGTGCCAGGATTTCATAAGTACTTGAATACATTACTCTCACTACTAAACTGAGGTCGTAGATAATGCCATTAGACAAGCAGAAATGCTAACACCACACCCCTATCTCGCTTTAATACAAACATATCTGTGTCTTGTGCGATAAAACATTCAGGATGCAAATGGTAATGTTAATGCAAGGTTGGGTTTGGCTACACTAAATTGATCTGGATTCACAAATATTGTGCACGTCATGGAAAAATCTCCATTAGCTTCACTGCATGAACGAACGCCAGCAATTGATCTTCAGGACAACATCCATATTAAGAGCAAAAAGCACTTACTTCAAAATAGAAACCCCACAAACTATGACGCAGATTTTATCTTTTATCTTTAATAAACAGGTGAGCAGTTCTTTGCGTATGCACTAGTTTTATTAAATTAAAGGGACATTCCAAGCCCCATAACTACGAACACAGCAATATGGTCAGATAATAGAACATAATGGGAGGATATGCATTTGCTTGTTTTTCTGAATGCATTATTTATGAAGCAGGGTGTATGGACCATAGTCCCTACAGTCTCACTGCTCAATTATTTGCCATTTGGAGTTAAATCCCCTTTTTCTGTTTATGCAGTTCTAAGAACTCCTCCCCTGGCTGTGAGTGACACAGCATCCATAATTTTTTTTTTTTTTTTGAAGTGCAGTTCTCATATCTTGTTCTGCTAACTGAACTTTAATCAAACACAGAAGGCTGCTGTAGGCTCTATCAGACAATTACCAGAGCAAGGAATACATCCTGAATTAAACACACTGCGCAAAAAGGTTAGTGAGAGTCACAGCCAGCGGAGGTATGGTTATAATGGCTGCAAAGCGATGTAACTCCTAAAAGGCAGAGAACTGAGCAGTGATATTGCAAGGGCATGATTTATACATCAAAACCACTTCAGTTAGATTAAGTTGCATTGGTGCTTAGATGGGGTAATTTGCTAAAATATTTTAAATTCAGGGCATTGTTAATGCAATTTAGCAATGTCTGGATTTTGAAATTCAGTCCCTGAATTTGGTCTGCATTTCAGCCGGCAGGCAAATACTTAAAAAAATTAATAAATAAATTTAAAAAAAAAATTGAGGGTTCATTATGTGCCAGCTGGCAAATTACATAGCTTATAAGGGTCAATAAGACTCCCATATTAGTATAATGGAGGTTTTAAGCCTCCACATGTCCCCACCTGCCACTCATATGTCAAACATTGCAAACAAGAGAATGGGTAGTCATGTGGTGGCTTAATTGACAAAATAAGCAGGGGGATATGTTTAAGTGGGTGCAGGCTATTATGATATTCATAGCCTAGTGTCCCCTTGGCCCATACACATTAGCAGCAGATGAAGGCCCTATTTATAACAGTAATGTGGGAGGACCTAATGTCCTCACCTAAGCACCCACTTATTAGTGGTGGGTGGGGTCCCTAATATAATATCAAAAAATGAGGGCCTAATGTCTCCCACCAGCCCCCACCCATGGATGGCACTTGGATTCTAATAAAAAATTTAAAAAATCAACAACTTTGACTAAGAGTCAAATTGGATGAGCCTATTTATCAGGGGTTATGTCCTTGAATGCAACATTTCCAATGTAGAATACAGATATCTGATTTTATATTTAAACCAATATTTATCAGTTTCTGCTAATTCTTTAAGGGCTGTAATTACATTGAGCATAATCATTAAGTGGATTATCAGGAGCCAATAGACATGACTGGCTGGAAATAAATTGAGGCCTATATACTCTGCAGGTCATTGGAGCTGAGTGGTTGGTTATTACAAGATCCTTAGCCTCATCACCATCACCTCATTACAAGGGCAAACATTAACCTTGCAACTTTGGACTACCTTGAATTTAATACTAAACACTCTGAAATACTCCCTAATCAGCTCAACTTGGAGAAAAAGTTCTAACCATTCTAGTAGAGGGTTTCTTTCATCCAATTGAGCTCTTGACTGTATGGGCTCATTTCTGTGCTTGTCGGTATATTACGGACATTTTCATCTCATGCTATTATTCAAAACATGGAACGGATAACACTCTACAATGGAATTCTATATTTCCGACATAAATAACAACAATGCAAAAACAATTACAGCTCAGTTATTTTATTTAAATTTGCTATTTCAATGCCAGTTCGTCATGATTTCGAACTTAGTAAATTAACCCTAATATATGTGCAAACAAATAGAGACAGGGCAACTTTGCTGCATCTAAGGTACATAACTTGCAGGTGTTCCCTCAGCATCTTGTACTTTAGTGAGTTCAATGCACAACATAAATTCCAAATGTTCTTGGCTGAGTAAAAGTGATATTTCCAATCAAATATCTTCTGGTCCAGCACTTGCAAAAGGTTTGTGAAAGGACCACTATAGGCACCCAGACCACTTCAGCTTAATGAAGTGGTCTGGGTGCCAGGTCCAGCTAGGAATAACCATTTCTTCTATAAACATAGCAGTTTCAGAGAGACTGCTATGTTTAGAATAGGGTTAATCCAGCCTCTAGTGGCTGTCTTATTGACAGCCGCTAGAGGCGCTTCTCACTGTGATTTTCACAGTGAGAAGACACCAGCGTCCATAGGAAAGCATTGAGAATGCTTTCCTATGGACTGGCTGAATGCGTGCGGCTCCTGCTCTGTTTAATACAGGTCTGTTTGTGTATAATATCCCAAGACAGAGAGCAGCACTATACAGGAAGCACTGACGGCGATTTGGAGGAAGAGAGTTCCCCGCCCGGCACTTGAAAAAGAGGTAAATTTAACCTCTTCCATCCCCTAGAGCCCGGCAGGAAGGGGGTCCTGAGGGTGGGGGCACCCTCAGGGCACTATAGAGTCAGGAAAACGAGTATGTTTTCCTGGCACTATAGTGGTCCTTTAAAGACAAAGCTTCATAATTTCTTGATATTTAGAAAAACCTTGTGTGCTATTAAACATTATCCAGAGTCTCTTCTAGATGATAGATTTTTACTTTGCAGTTAACCCAGTGGCATGTATCTACCTACAGTCAATGCCTCTATTAATTACACATACGTAGTCCATACTTTCCAGTTGTTTGTAGACATTTTACACATCTGCTGTGCTAACTGCAAGCAGTGGCGTCTCTAGGATTCATTTTTTGGGGGGCACATGGAGGGCCAGTGACAAAAGTAGGGGGGCACATTTAACCCCGCCCTCGCCACAGTTTGACCCCGCCCCTGTCGCATGTTAAGCCACGCCCCCGACACAATGTGTTTTGTTTTTTTAATAATACCTGGTGGAGGATTCATTATTTTCCACCAAGGATTATTAAAAAACCAAACATATTACCCTTGATACAGTACCATAGTTGCCAACATTTGAAAAAAATTTCCAAGGACATTTTGCAGCACAGCTATCAATTACTGTCTGTGTATAATATCCCTGGACAGTCAGTACTCTCTGTATAATACAGGGTTGTGTGTATAATAAATTGGGACACTCAGTGCTCCCTGTATAGTGCTGCTCTCTGTTTAATACAGGTCTGTTTGTGTATAATATCCCAAGACAGAGAGCAGCACTATACAGGAAGCACTGACTATCCCAGGATATTTTATACACACAGATCTGTATTATACAGATAGCTGAGCATATACCCCAATCTCTAGTCTACTAGTACCTGTCAACAGCAGCTCCCAGACGCGTGTAACAGGGCTAAAGTGTGCGGCAGCTCACACAGATTATTCAGCGGTAAAGTGCACTCGCTGGCAGAGCCAAACTGGGAATCCCTGGGAATCCAAAGCAGCCCTGGAAAAAAAACGTATGCCATTCCTACAAGTCAAAATATGTAATATATATATATATATATATATATATATATATATTACAGTAAGCACACAAGCTCACTGACATGCGCAAATAGGCTTACTGACAGACAAAACTCTCTGACTCACACACAAGCTTACTACAGACACTCACTTGTATAAACAGAAGGCTCACTACAAAGAAGTTCACTAAAGACAAGCTCACTGACACACACATGCTCACTAAATAGAAGCTCACTGACACACACAAGCAGTACCATTTTAACAGAGTTAAGGGCCCCTGGGCAAAGCAATGCACTGGGGCCCTTCCTACACAACAACTCACAGGAATTTTAATTATTGATAGACTGCGGAGTCCATACACACACACACACAGCTGAGTCCATACACACACACACACACTGCTGAGTCCATACACACACACAGATTGCTGTGTCCATACACACACACACACACACACACAGACTGCTGAGTCCATACACACACACACACACATTGCT
>OW240918.1:57472342-57495514 GCA_933207985.1 Pelobates cultripes | reverse complement strand
GGGCTGCTGCATTACGGCGGGGGCGGGGCTTATCGGCGGGAGGCGGAACTTCGTTTGGGGGCGGGGCCTGTGCCGGGGAGCCAATCAGTGCTCCCTCCAGCCACAGACAGCCCCCAGCACCTCAGCACTGCATTCCCTTGGGCTGTAACAGGCTGTTACAGTCCGAGGGAAGCCCATGGCCAGCAAGTTGCATTTGGGGGGGGCACAGCATGATGTAGGGGGGGCCATGGCCCCCTCTGGCCCCCCCCCTAGTGACGCCACTGACTGCAAGAACTGTTTACATCTTTTTAATCTCAACATTCCTGAAATTATGCTCTTTAGTTTGTGGAATTGCACTTAGTGACATTACGAATGAATTAGCAAGAATCCAAATCAAAAGTATGAACTTTTTAGGAAAGCTATAAACCATTATGAAAATCCGTTGTGTAAAAAAAGCTACTCCGACATTGGACAATTGAGGAAGTACCTACAAGGCAAGACCTTCCACAGTTTACTACCTTTGATAAAAAATAAAAATAAAAAAAACCCTGTTATGACGAATCAGAAACACTTTCTGGAGCATATTCCATTTTTCTCATTATAAATAATGAGACAGCTTATTCCTTACTGGCTTTTTTTTTGTTTGATTGATCATAACTGAATCTTTAGGTACTCACTATCTGCTCCCTCCCCACAAAAAAAGTAGATTAAAAAAATGTCAATAAAAATGTGGAGAATAAGCCTGGTCCACAATTAAATTTCAGCTACTACCTTTTTAAAAGCGTGGATGCCATATACTAGTTTTGCAAATAGTAGGATTTCGGGCAAAACTATTATTTTCGTGTTATGGTATTTTTGTGATGGTTATTTTTTTGTAATTGTAATATAGAATTTAAACAGGTGGGCTAAGTCTTCTGTTTCTTCTGTACTGGTAAGCATAAATTGCACAATTTACTTCTCCCCGACTGCATAGTGAATATACTAGAGCTTAGTAAATATGAAATAATGACTAGCCAAATTATTCATAATTAACTATAATTACTTATTATTATGATATTTCCAAATCCCCTCGATAAAATAATTTTCTCATAACACACGGCTCCCAGTTAAGTATCCTCTATATATAACAACATTATTATATTGTTTGACATGCTCCACAATAATTTAGAATTATTGAGGCAATTGGCGTACCTTCCTTTAACACATGTTGGAAGTGAACATAATTTGCTGTAAAACGGCACATCAAATAGCATTTTGTTGTTCATCAGTCAGTGCTGTGATTCTCTAACCAGCTCTTGGGAAATCTCTAACTAAACATATATCTTGGACATTTCCGCATTAACCTCTTCATAACAAGGGCTCAATTATTATTGGCTTCAAAATATTTTTTTCTATCTATCTATAATTTTTTTTTTACAAATTATATACCTACACACGTACTGGTTTTTAAGAACAGAAGTGAAAAAAAGGTTGGCTTTAAAAAATAAACTTATTTTTCATATGCTCATGATGAGTTGTATAAAACCAGCTTGGCTACACAAAAACACGAATATGTGATCAGTAACATTCCAAAAGTATGGCAGTACTCCATCCCATATATTCTGGTTTGTCATCTGTTATATGTGCAAGGACCAAATTTAACACATGTTCATTATAGCCCCCAAATGTATATGTCTCATTTGAGGTCGCTTATTTGCTTACCAAATCAGACATTCTTCATCCTATAGTCTGTAAGCTCGTTTGAGCAGGGTCCTCTTCAACCTATTGTTCCTGTAAGTTTTCTTGTAATAGTCCTATTTATTGTTACATCCCCCCTCTCAAAATATTGTAAAGCGCTACGGAATCTGTTGGCGCTATATAAATGGCAATAATAATAATAATAATAATTAAAGCCTAGTCCTGGGTAATGTATGTGGGGGTATTTCAGCTAAGGTTAATACCTAGTCTATCACCAATTCCCACAGCGTGTGGCAATCATTTTCTGCATTTTGCACATCCATACAGATAGCTGCATATTTAAACACAGCGTTTGTGCAAATGTAGAGAAAAAGATATTTGCATGCTACTACTTTTCCTGGGAACACTTCTTATTCAAAGTTTTATCCAGGGTCAGCCTTAGGCCTTCAGATGCCCTGCGCAAAACATAGGAGTGATGCAGCTACTACTATTCCTGTGAGATGAAAGATGAGAAATCATCCAACGGAAGAGTAGAGTCATGAACAAACAGATGGTAAGAACTTGAGAAATTCACATAATCAGAAAAACTAGGAATGCTCGAAAATAACATTAAAGATAGTTGTATGAGTTGGGAATCAAAACGCACCAAAAAAATAGGATGCGCTAAATAGCTATCTAGAACCATGATAGGGTTTAATCAGTCTGGCATGCACATTAATGAAAGTAAGTTAATGCATTTGGTGCATCCATTAGCTGTCAAATTAATTTGGATATTTGAGTTAATGTGGAAACAAGCTGTATAGAGACTGCTTTAGGAGGCAAATGCCAACTGGAACCAGACAATAAACTCATGTATGTCCTTAAATGCCATAATTCAGGTTACAAGAACCAAACTTTCAGCTTGGCACATTCATTCGAACATTATCGTAACAATGATGTCTCACTATGGCAGGTCATTGTCTTTAAATACATATAGCACAAAGAACTTGTAGAGTGTAACTATACAATGAAAATTGGGGGAAGTGCAATCAAACCACATATATTGTACAATTATTCTTATTTGACGGTCCACACTGACTTGATATGTATCTAAACGGAAAACATAAAAATATATATAGTACAATATTGTTTGATGACAAAACGGGAAATATGTTGTAGCATAGACCTACTCACATATACCAGAGCCTATATAGTAGACTCTGGCTTTAGAAACCTGTAGAATATTATAGCTGGTCCTCTCTCCCAAAAGGTCCACAGCAGTATGAATCAAGCATGAAACCTGGATGTTCAAAGAGAATATTTATTCTGTACAATGCAAAGGAATCAAGCAAAAAAGTAAGCACAACGCGTTTCAACAAGTAGTATTTATAAAGTGCATATATTCTGGATGTAAGCTGTAATTTTTAAACGTCCGTAATGGAAGTTCCTATTCGCGCCAGATTATATCATGTCAATTCTGCTTGGATAGATCTGTCCGATGACACATATCCTATGCGTCTGCGTGTCAAGCTTCATTCTCATTTTTGGTCACGTCTATGATACATAAGCATTCAGTGTGAACATTCTGACATATCTTTCCCGATTTCCATTTGGCTTTCGTGCATTGCATCGGTGTCACTGTAGTGTACCCCAACACGCAAGATTTAGCCCAACAAGACACAAGATAAAGCAGATACGTCTTACCGGGCCTTAGAATGGCCGGACTCGACGTAGTACAGAGAAGGGACAGAGACAGGAACGAGCCGAGGACAAGGGAACAGAGAGACAGTGAAAACAAGAACTAGCCAAGGTCTGGTACACAAGAGTCAGGAAGCCGGCAAACAAAACAAAGCAGGGATAAAGAGAAAAACAGAGAGTTAGATACAAAGCCAAGGTCAAGCACAAAAAAAAACACTACTGAACGATACAAGCACTAAAGGGAACTGAATCAGAAACCACGATAGGGCAGGGAGCTAAGGGAAAGGTGAGTATAAATACCCTAGTATTCAATTTGATTGGCCCCTGTCATATCCACGCCCCCAAAATGTGAGTGTATGGGGAATGTGGAATGACATGGGCCAATGGGAGACCATTTCACATTTCGGCTCCCACTGTCCCTTTAAGAGCACGCCCGAGATGCGCAGCACGCTCTTAGAGCCAGGCGGGGCACGTGACCGCGTCTTGCGGTCAGTGCCCGCCTTCCTGTAAACTCCATGCAGATGCAGGACTGCACGCGGCAGGAACAGAGGACCTCAGCCGGCCCCCGGAGAGGGTAAGTACCACTACAGTACCCCCCTGAAGACACGCCCACCGGGCGGGGTGGACCAGGTCTGGCAGGAAAATGAGAATGGAAGGAGCGCAGAAGGCGAGGAGCGTGAACAGCGTCAGCGGAAATCCAACTGCGTTCCTCAGGCCCATACCTCTTCCAATGCACCAGGTACTGGAGGCGACCCCGGAGAAAACGAGAGTCAAGCACAGCAGCCACCTCGAATTCCTCATGTTCTTCCACAGAAACAGGAGGAGGAGGAGGAACCGTATAACGGTTACACAGGAGTGGCTTCAACAAGGAGGTGTGAAAGACGTAAGGAATACGCAGGTTCCTAGGAAGATCTAAGGCATATGAAACAGGATTAATTTTATGTAAGACACGAAAAGGACCGATAAAACGGGAAGCCAGCTTCATAGAAGGCACACGAAGGCGGATATTGCGAGTGGAAAGCCAAACCCTTTCCCCCACAACATAGGATGGAGCCGCCCTGCGATGTTTGTCAGCTTGAACCTTTTGGCGAGCAGCAGAGTCCTGTCATTCCCTCGGACAGAATAATAGCTACTACTGTTCTCTCTATTTCTTCATCCCTCTTGCAAGTCATACAGGCTAAACAAACATGAGTTTGGGGTCCAGACATGAGTATTACCATCCTTTTTAGTCATTCAGGTTATAGGCGCTACAATCGAAGAAAAATCTTTAATAAAGCGTCTATAATATTTAGAAATAACAAGAAAATGCTTGGCTTTCAAACCCTGAGGTAGAGGCCATTCTAGGACAGCAGAAAGCTTCTTGGGATCCACACGAAAACCCTCAGCAGAAATTAGAACTGGACTTCGGATTGATCAAACAAACATTTTTCGAGTTTACAATCGAGACCAATAACAAGAAGGGTTTTCAAAACTAATTTAACATGCATGTGATGAGTATGCAAATCAGGTGAATATATTAATATGTCGTCCAAGTACACTATTACAAGTGTGTGAATGTACTCTCGTAAGACATCATTAATAAATTCTTGAAACACTGCTGGGGCATTACAAAGACCAAAGGGCATCACAGTGTATTCGTAATGACCACTCCTAGTATTGAATGCAGTTTTCCATTCATGTTTCATTTTTATACGTATGAGATTGTATGCACCACTAAGGTCCAGTTTAGTAAACACAGTAGCTTGTTTAAGCCTGTTAAATAATTCCGTGATTAAAGGTATAGGGTAAGCATTTTTTATGGTGATTTTATTAAGGCCCCTATAGTCGATACAGGGTCTTAAATCGCCCTCCTTCTTTGACACAAAGAAGAAACCAGCCCCTGCCGGAGAAGAGGATCTCCATATAAACCCCTTTTGTAAAGATTCTTTGATATATTCCTCCATGACAAGGTTTTCTTGAGGAGACAAAGGATACACCCTCCCTTTGGGAGGTATAGAGCCAGGTAACAAATCAATAGCACAATCGTAGGGTCTGTGAGGCGGTAACTTTTCAGCCTCCCTTTTATCGAAGACAGACTTAAGAGACATGTACTGAGGTGGTATAACAGTAGACAAAGGGGGAGTAGTAGGAACGTTAATAGAATTTAAAGGGGTGATTTTAACGATACAAGACTCTTGGCAAGCATCATTCCAAGATACTATTTGTCCTGACTCCCAGTCAAAAGTGGGATTATGAGAACGCAACCATGGGTACCCTAACACGATGTGAGAGGAAGGAGAAGTGATGATCTGAAACCGAATGGTTTTTGAGTGTAACAACCCTGTAGACATATGCAACGGTTCAGTTTCATGTATGATAACTGGGGAGCATAATGGTCTACCATCTATGGCCTCAACAGCCAAGGGTGTCTTCTTCTCTCTAATGGGTATGTTGTGTTTTTTAACAAAGCCAGAATCTATGAAGTTCTCGGCCGCACCGGAATCAACCAGGGCTAGTTTGTTCCCTGCTATGCTATTTTTTTTCAAGATGCAGGAAGACAGGGAGAAGCAATCTGTTAAGAGGCAAATGAGGGGACTCAGATGTCACACCCAAGGCCAGTCCCCTATACGGTATTAGGTGCGATAGTTTTCCGGACACATGGGACATTCCTGTCACATATAGCCCTTTCTACCACAGTACAAGCAAAGTCCCTCCTTTCTCCTATACAATTTTTCAGCATCAGAGAGTTTAGCAACCCCTAATTGCATGGGTTCCTCCTCTGAGACTTTGGAACCCTCAGGATTAGCAACTCTAGGAGTATTAAGTGTAACAAGGTGTCTATTCCTAGTCTTGGTATATAGCCTGTCACGAATCCTACTGTCTATATCTATGAGATAGTCGATGAGGTCTTCGAAGGGTATAGGAAGATCCCTGGCCGCTACCTTATCCAATATAGTTTCAGATAGACCTTCCATGAACACAGTAGTCAGCCCATTGTTGGTCCAGTCTACCTGTGAAGCAAGAGTACGGAACGGAATAGCATAATTGGCAACAGACTTAGATCCCTGTTTAATTCTCATTAACGCCCTGGCGGCATTCTTCGA
This sequence comes from Pelobates cultripes, assembly GCA_933207985.1. Taxonomy (NCBI): domain Eukaryota; kingdom Metazoa; phylum Chordata; class Amphibia; order Anura; family Pelobatidae; genus Pelobates; species Pelobates cultripes. The sequence goes on along the minus strand of OW240918.1, from coordinate 57,489,098 downwards.
CCTTTTAGTTGTGTCAAAGGTTCTACGAAAAGCTGTAAGGAAGCTATTGAAATCATGCACCATAGGTCCATTAGCCTCCCAAATAGGATTTGCCCACTCAAGTGCTTTATCTGTAAGTTGGTGCATAAGGAAACCAACCTTAGACCTATCAGTGGGAAATGAACGTGGATACATTTCAAAGTGGAATTCCACTTGATTAAGGAATCCCCTGCATGTCTTAGCATCCCCTCCATACCTAGGTGGAGGGGTTAGATGTGCAGAAGCATTAGGCATGGTAGATGTGTCTGGTACAAGGGGTGCAGGAGAACCTGGTACAGGTACCGGAGCCGTTCTGGATAAGAGTGTCAGGATGGCCTGAGCCATCTGATCCATACGATGATCTTGCTCTAAAAATTTAGCCTCATGAGAAACCATCTGCTGACCTAAATCTGCAGGGTCCATGGCCCTATCGTAATGTCACGGTAGTGTACCCCAACACGCAAGATTTAGTCCAACAAGAGACAAGTTAAAGCAGATACGTCTTAGAATGGCCAGACTCGACATAGTACAGAGAAGTGACAGAGTCAGGAACGAGCCGAGGACAAGGGAACAGAGAGACAGTGAAAACGAGAACTAGCCAAGGTCTGGTACACGGGAGTCAGGAAGCCGGCAAACAAGACAAAGCAGGGATAAAGAGAAAAATGGAGTCAGATACAAAGCCAAGGTCAAGCACGAAAAAAACACTACTGAACGATACAAGCACTAAAGGGAACTGAATCAGAAACCACGATAGGGCAGGGAGCTAAGGGAAAGGTGAGTATAAATACCTTAGTGTTAAATTTAATTGGCCCCTGTTATATCCACGTCCCCAAAAAGTGAGTGTATGGGGAATGTGGAATGACATGGGCCAATGGGAGACTGTTTCATATTTCGGCTCCCACTGTCCCTTTAAGAGCGCACCAGAGACACGTGGCGTGCTCTTAGAGTCAGACGGGGCACGTGACCGCGTCTTGCGGTCAGTGTCGCCTTCCTGTAAACGCCATCGGACGAGCCGCATGTGGTTCGTGCAGATGCAGGACCACGCGCGGCAGGAACAGAGGACCTCGGCAGGCCCCCGGAGAGGGTAAGTACCGCTACAATCGGCCATTGGTAAATTTATTTCAGTCCATCCTCTTCAGGGGACAATAAGAACTTTTGTATATCGGTCTGTTTCTTTTTTGCATAAATTGACATATTGTCCATACATAAAATAGTCTATATGTGCTAATCAAAAAATTTATATATATTTATCATTCATACATTTAAAACTTATAGTTTTATTAACCTTTTTAAAAACAATTCATAATAACCAATTTAAAAACAAATGCATTAAATACTTTATCCTTCTAGATTCCTTCTAATGAGGAAAATAATAAATATAAATAAACTAATAATAGCACACACAACAAAAGGAAAATAAGGATAACAATATATCTATATTAAAAATGGGGGAGGAAGAAAAGATAAAATGTTAAATAAATTAAAAGATATTTTTATTTAAAATCACTTATAAACCAGAAAAATTCAGTAAATAATGATAAAAAAAATCTGCAAAAAAATCTATCCATCTATCTATATCTATATAATAGCTCAAATTAAAACACTCATTTCGAAGTCCATGTTTAAACCCTTTGGTGATCAAGTGTCTAAGATTGTATCCTGAAGAATCTTAGTTTACTGGAGTCCTTATCATGAAATTCAAAAAAATGCTGTGAGACACTATGATTAGAAAAACCTCTTTTTATGTTGTATATGTGATCACGTATCCTCACCTTTAAAGGTCTTGAGGTTTTGCCCACATATTGGAGCACACAAGGGCATGTGAGCACATATACAACATTTTTAGAGTGACTTGAAATAAAAGATGAGTAATATGGGAACGTAAAGGTTATTTTTTCTTTTCTAGGTTTCTACTGGTTTTACAACCAATACAGTCTCCGCAGAAGTAAAAAAAACTTTTTTAGAAGACCCCATAGTGTCTATAAAATTACTTGAGCTTTTTTCAATAAAACCTCTGGTTCAAATTTGCTTAAAATTGCGTGCTGCCCTGTAGACAAACTTGGGTTCCTCCCCAATAAAAGTTTTTAACTCACAATCCTGTTTCAGGATATGCCACTTTTTCTCGAAAATTCTTTTAACTTTTTGGGAGTCTGAATTAAAATTTAGAATCAATGGGATTTGTTAATTTTTGTTTTCATTCAGTTTCACCTTGTAATCTAATAGTTCCCTTCTATCCTTATTTTTAACTTCTATAATATTTTTATCCAACTTTTCTTTATCGTATCCTTTTTCTACAAATTGATTTTTTTTAAATTAAGGCTTGTTGTTCATAATCAAATTCTGAGAAACTGACCCTTTGGGACATTAGATAGCCAGGGTTTAAAATGGCAACTACTGGTATGAATAAAAGTATTCACATCAACCTGTTTAAAATAGAATTGTTGTTTGAAATTGATCTCTTTCAATATAGATGCATAGATCCAAAAAATTTACTGTAGATTTGCTAAATTCATGTGTCAATTTGATGTTCCATGAGTTTGTGTTTAGAAAATCCATAAAGGGTTTTGCAGACGTATGGTCTCCTTCCCATATAACGAAAAATGTTGTTTATCTATATCTTGTACAGGACCAGGTTCTCCACCCAGCTATATTGGGAATAAATGGAAAACATAAATAGATTCGCATAGCTGGGTGTGAACCTGGTCCCCACTGCTGTACCTCTACGTTATAAAAAGTAACTGCCATTGAACCCAAAAAATTTATTAAAAAAGATTAATTTAATGCCCTCTATAATAAATAAAATTTGATCTTCATGAAAGGACTCTGATTGTTCTAAGTAAAAACAAACTGCTTCAATGCCTTTATCATGTTCTATACATGTAATTAAAAGAAAATCATTATTCGTTAATAGCGTTGTCTTTCAAATATGAGGGACATTGTTTAACTAATATCCCAGAAAAAAAATCTATTTTATCATAGAAGGTATTAACATAATTTTAACCAACAACTATTTTTGTTTTTTAGACTCTTTTTATATACAAAGACAAGGTACAGCTACAGGAACTAGGTTTGCCCCCAGCTATGCAAATCTTTTTATGGATGGCTGGGAGTCAAAGGCTATTTTGGGTGACCACCCTTGGAAAGCAAACCTAGTTACCTGTTTTAGATACATAGATCAGTTTTGTATTTGGAAGGGGCCTGAAGATTCCTATAAACAATTTCTTAATTATTTAAACATCAATAATAGTGGCATAATTTTATCTTCAGAGTACAGTAAAGAACTGATTAACTTTTTATAGGAATGACCACTAGATGCCTAAAAATTAGACTGGCAGAGCACTGTCGGAACATCATCAAAGGTTACCCTAACCACTCAGTTTCAAAGCACTTTATTAAACATGATAAAAAACCCAAACATCTGAAATGTATTGGAATTCAAAAATGTAAAATACCGTGATTTAAAAAAAAACTTATGGGTCAGAAAGATGTATTGGGTGTTCCTTTTAAAACCGCTTGCCCCTGAAGGTTTGAACGTTGATTTTGATCTTTTTAACTTTTTATATTTTGCATATTCTATATTGTTTATAATGTGATACAAGTATACTAATGTTATTTTATTTTACTTTATTCTTACCCTATATTTACATGTTCTTTTAAATTTTCATATATGTTTTAAAAAATATAGGCATATATATTTGTATACAATTTTAGAAGAAAAAAGCATCATATGACACATTCTATTTTTTTCATCTGCTTTAACCACCAATTTCTTATTATTATTGCCTTTGCCTGCCCATTTTTCTCTCTATTTTCCTCTTTATTATAAATTTTCTGTAATATTCTGTGTTTCTTCATATTAATTTTTTCAGGTTTTTTTTTACAGTTTGTAACTTTTATTTTATTTCATTTATTATTGTCTGTTATTTCTATTATTTTTTATTTGTTATCATACTTTTCTGAAATTTTTCTGTGACATTTGCAATTTACTGTGACCTTTTTATATTTATTATAATTTTCTACTATCACATTTTAAAATGTATGCTAAAAAACCCTGGTCTGAGTATCCATATTTGCACTTGCTACTTGTCACATATGAGTTTTATTCATTAATTCCCTCCTTCCACTTTCTTTTATTGCCCTCCTTAATATGGCTGATACATGTTTCATTACCCTTTACTAATATGGCTGATACATGTTCTATAATAAAGTTATACAAAAATAAATAAAAATAAAAGTGGTCATGAGACCATGACATAATTTTGGCACCAAAATCAAGTAATCTGAGGCCTATGTAAAGCCAATGTAGTCAGGTACATGTTTTTATCCACTTGAGAAAGCCCTAAGGGGAGAAACTTGTTGTGGTATTTTAATTGCTGTATTTTATTGAAGGCATTTTGGCCACTTTCAACTTGTGAGTCAGCCATTTTACTCTTTTATTTCTTTATTTCTTTTTACCTTTCTTTTTTACGTGGCACCAATGTTTTTATTATTTTATTGTTCCAGTGAGAATTTTACTCCAAAGAATCCTTGGTGGGGATTATACCACTCAAGCTTTATTCATTGAACAGTCTGCCTTCTCAATAAAATGTGACTAACCACTTGGTATTTTAATATTTCACCTCTGGCTTTTATACAATAAGCACTATTATTGTTTCTTTTATATTTCATATGGTCCTTATACCATCAAGATATCCATCTACTACAAAACGTCACATATCCCATAAGTGGGGATTGTACCACTGTATGCCATCCACACTAGAGCTAGTTTTATAGCTCTGGAAAACGTGAGTAGGACCATATAGACCTCTTACAAAATAGTACTTATTACCTGTTGGGATATACTGCACCATTATTTGCTGTCTTTTTATTTTTTTCATACGGACCTCACGAATATCCCATACCTTACTGAGGAATACTTCCTCTGACAAGATTGTGATTCACTTCTTATACATTTTTTATTTGGAGTTTTTCCTGTATTTATCAGGCATAGACTCTTTTGGACTTACGTTTTGGACTCCTGATTAATAGTCATTATCTATATTTCAAACTTTTTTTATTTTTTTTTATCTGTTATGTATTCTCTCTTATGTAGTGTGTTGTATATATGCTTGTATACTTTATAATCAGTTTTTTTTCACCTGTGGTGTCGCCTCCCCCTCCACCTTTTTTTGCTTTGTCTCCTCTAGAGGGCCTGTGAGGGAGCCCTATTTTTCAGGTGTGCTGCTTATATTTATCTCTGTAAGATCTAGTATATTGGCGCTGATCCTTTGTGCATAATTTTATTGTTTAACCAATGCTTGTAACTGTACACTAATATATTTTGATAATGGAGACAAGAGGGAATTAATGCCAGACACTATGGGTTTCCCTGGGAGATTTAGTGGGTCCTTGTAAAGTTTAGGCAAAATATACAAGACAGGTATCTTTGGAAATTCTAAAATTAGGAATTGGTATTCTCACTGGGTAAGAATCCCTTTGAAGAGGCCGTCATCTAAAAAATTATTTCAACGCCCTTCTTTCTTTAAATGTAAGATTACAATTATTGTTTCTTTTAATCTGGAGAAGCAAGTGATGTCATAGACAGGGCCTTTTGTACACCTGCTAATGTTTTTATAAATGTATGTTTTAATGTAACTGTGAAGCACTTAATTAAATGTGCTATATAAATAAATAATAACAGTTACTCTGCCCACTCCAGTTGTAGCTTACTGGTAGAGGCAAGAACAACTCACACAATTTCCCCAGAAATTGTAGCTTTTCTAGTTCTTTGTATAGTCTTTAAATACATGTGTATCTTAATATATTAGGATAAAATCCAAGTTAGTTTATAGAAGGTGTGAGGAACAGATTTAACTGAAACATTTGGAACCGTGGTTGTTGTTAAACAATGAGATATATCTATTTGCTGCTGTTACATACTCCCAAACTGTGTCCTATATGTATTCTATTCAACAGCAATTCATATTTATGTCATGTGAGTTAAAAAAAAGTTATAGCTACCAAAACTTGCAAAAAATCTAATATCTAATCCCGTATACATACTAATTAATACCAGAGGGACATATTAAATATAACATGTATAACAAATAACATTTGATAGATTGGTCCTATCTTGAAATGGTGATAAAGAGGAAAAAAAAACAAGACTTATGACTTATTTTCTTAAAATGTACAAAACATCTAGGATAACAAGCTTGATATTACATCTGTTTCAAAACGGTTGGTTTTATGTTCGTGGAAATAAAAGGTTGTTATACTATTAAATGTTCATGTATTTTCTTTAATGTTTATAGATTGCTGTGCTGGATGGTAAGCTGTGTTCCTTTTTTTCTATGAAGGAGATATAGCAAGGAACAAACTAATGTTCTTTTCTAGGGATAAATGCTAAATAAATAATAATCACCATGGAAGTAAACAGAATGTTTAAAACTTCACATTTTAAAATTATAATAAATGGAGACTTTAGGCTGGACCGTTTTACAATGTATTATATACATGGATCAACCACAACATTAAAACCACTGACAGTTGAAGTGTATAACATAGATTATATAATTACAATGGCACATGTCAAGGGGTGGGATCTATTAGCCAGCAAAGGAACAGTCAGTTCTTGAATTTCATGTGTTGGAAAGGCCAAATAGTGATGGCTAAACGACTGGGTCAGAGCATCTCCAAAACGGCAAGTGGTGTGGGGTGTTCCCGGTATGTAGTGATTAGTACCTACAAAAAGTGGTGTAAAGAAGGGCAACCAGTGTACGGGCGCCAGGGCCATGGGCACCCAAGGCTCATTGATGTATGTGAGTAACGAAAGCTTACCCTTTTGGTCTGAACCCACAGAAGAACTACTGTAGCTCAAATTGCTGAAAAACTTTATGCTCGCCATGATAGGATGGTATCAGAACACACAGTAAATCACAGTTTGCTATTTAGCCATATACCGGTCAGAGTGCCCATGATGACCCTTGTTCCCCACCTGGAAGCACCTTCAATGTGGCTGTGAGCATCACAACTGCACCATGGAGCAATGGAAGAAAGTTGCTTGGTCTGATGAATCACATTTTTTTCAAGTGGGTTGCCAGGTGTGTACATCATTTACCATGGGAAGAGATGGCAGAATGATGCTCTGCTGGGAACCCTTGGGTCCTGGCGTTCATGTGGATTATACTTTGACAGATATCACCTAGTTAGATTTTGTTGCAGACCATGTACATCCCTTCATGGCAATCCGATTTAGCATCTGTTGGATATGCTGAACAACAAATCCAATCCATAGAGGTCCACCTCACACCGTGCAGGACATAAATGATTTGCTGCTAATAACTTGGTGCCAGATACCACAGGAAACATTCACAGGTCTTGTAGAGTCCATGTCTCGATGCATCAGAGCTGTCTTGGCAGCACGAGAGGGGACCTACACAATATTATGCAGGTTATTTTAATGGTGTGGCTGATCAGTGTAAGTAATGATTTTAAAAATAAAATAAATAAGAAAAAAAAATATGCTCACCTTTAAAGTTCCTCCAGCTGATGCAAATGCACAAGGAAACACCATCACCAGGAAGAGTCTCAACCAGTAATGATCCTTTCACTGGAATCAGAGGCTTAACTTTCACCAGAAAACTCAGAATAAGCTGATAGCAGTTATATCCTGAAAGTGATCAGTTTAATGACACAGTTTTGTGAATGGGATTGGGCACAGCATTCAATCGTACTGATAATCACACATGTGCTACCATGGTCCAGGTTATCCTGCAGAGCTGAAAAAGGAAGGAGTGGACTTTCACAATGTGTGCACACCCTGCAAATATTTTGTATGGGCAAGGAAGGAACCATAGATTTCTCCTCTGAAGTCGGGAAAAAAGAGACATGCAAATGATTTCTATTAGAAATCTACTGTGTACAAGGAAATAAGGACAGAGAACCTACTTGCACCATTATCTGTGAAATGAGAATACGTTATTATGGAGCTTGGAGTGTTCTGCTAATCCCATGACAACCCAACATATATTACTTCTTTATATGATTTTCTAATAACTTTATATTAAACTAAAATGCCATACAAGCAATGTCTAAAGTTCAATCTTCAAGACTTTTTTAAATATTTCCTAAAAGGCACTTTTTAATATCATATTAATCTCACTGGCAACTAGGCATGTATTGCTTCTCTGTAGTCACTGTAGAATCATCTCTAATAACATCGGATACAATTAAAATGTAATGCAAGCAATGACTAAAGTTCAGTCAATTAGGTCAGGCTCAAAACATTATGACATAAACATATTATCAGCCTAATGAAAAGAAGCTCGAGTTGGACACTTCAGTTATAAGACGTATTATAAAAAAGACAGATGCTAGTGTGGTCTGGATAAGGTTTGTTACTAGTGTCAACAAAATAAATAGGCGCTTGGAAGATTCAAGACAAAATCAATGTGCATTTAGTTTTTTCAAGAGAGGAGCAAGATTTTCCGATAGACTAGAGGTTTTGCTAGACTCGGATATTTATGTGGCCACGCTTGGCTTGTTTAAATATTTAGGTTTCCTAATTGATTGCAAATGATTTTACATTGTATTGGACACATGAAACAAGGTAGTACTGATCCATGTGAAATGTTCCTATAGTGTGAAATTGCTGTGCCCCTTCAAAGCTTTGAATTCGTCACTCATCTTGGCAATACAGATAATTAATAATGACAGAGGAATGAGGTCTGTAGCCTTTGATTCAAATTCATCCTGGAGTCTGTTTACTTTTTCTCAATAGACAATTTTATTCTGTTTTCTTCTTCATGCTCCATATCATTAAATTAACAAACATGGTATGTGACAAAATGTACCACAGAAACAAAGTGGCTCCGGCAGCCATTTTAAATGTTATGGTTCTCTAAGGAATTCCACATTTCACGCCCAAAACACTTCTGGTCTTTAAGTGCTGGTATGTAGGTCCAGCTAGTGTTATTAATATATAATAATTATTTTCTATTTCATACTTTTCCCTTGTAAGTGTCACTGCGTTTGCTTTCTTTTTTAATAGAAGAGTAAATTTAAATATTTTCACATCGTACTTTTCTGTTTAGTTGCTGCGGGCAAGTTTCAATCACTTTTTATTTAAATTGTATTTTCTTGCCAGAAGTAGGAGTGGTTCGACTTCAAAGACCATGGATTTGTGAATTCTTGCACATACACTATTGATGACTTCGAAGTTTTAACTCTTCAATGATTCAAGAAAATGTTCATACGATGTGACGAAAGGTGTTAACTTACGTTTGCTACCAAATATGCAAGGTTTATGGTTCTTTATCTCTCAAAAATAGTTAACCACTTTATGAAGTGTTTATAGAAAGTTATTAAGGATGATGAGCTATTATAACAGTAATTTTAACATTTCCTCCCTAATTCAGCATTCTGTTTTTATGTATCAGATGTGTAGTGCAGTATTCAGGGTAAATTCTACAGCGGCAGAAGCTGCCAACTCTGAAATAAATATTTATGCAATCATATTAATAGCCATAAAGGCCATCTACAAATAACGCTAACATTTTCATAGCAAAGAATAAGCAATGGCCTGTTGAAACACTGGTGACAAATTGAGCATTAAACACAAGGGGTGTTATTTTAAAAGGTTTGACTTTTCCCTTCTGATCTGGCTACTTTTGGACCGATGGTCTGTTCAGCTAAACTCTGTATCTCCAAAGTGACATACGGACATATAACTAAGCAAACTACTAGCGTGATGGCTGCACACGTGATTCAGTATTCGAGTCCCACCATGGAACAAAAACAAAAACAAAAACAAAAAAAAGAGATGATTGATGGGGGGAAAATATCATTTATGGCTAGGGGATAGCCATTAAATAGTGATATTATTCACAGATCAAGTGAGAAGTTATCAAAGGATTAAAAAAAAAAGGAGTAACAGTAAATACATAAATCAATGAGAAACAGAGAGGCAGAGATTTTTTTTCTGTTCCTCCTCTTTTTCCCCTCTATTGGTTACTCATTCATACTTGATCACTAAACTAAATGGAGGAAAAAGTACCTGGTCACTGTACAGTAAAATATAAACATCATTATTTCCAAAAAAAAAAAAAAAAAAAGAACCATTATTTGAATGAGTATCTGACATCCCAAACAAAATGTCAAGAAAAATGATTTGGCAGAACTGAATCTTCCAGCTATGCACAAGTCTATAGCCCTTACAGTAACAGAGAGGAACATATGTCCACTTCTGTATGTTATGTCCCTTATTCACTATCCATGAACATGTTACTCCTTATGCTCTCCAATGATTGAATCTCATAGTTGGAAACACTCATCCTGCAGAACCAGTCATTCAATGTGATCCCACCATACTAACTACCTAATACAGTGGTGTGCAGCAAAGTTTTGTTTCCTTCTTAATAGACTTGACAGCACTATAACAGTGATATTTTGTTTCATTTCAGGCACCTTCTGGAGGTAAATTAAAGAAAATAATCAAAGAAAGGAAAAACGAGTGTCCTCCTACCCACTCCAATACCTATAGAGATCTGGGGCTGAAGAGTACCACATCCAGGGCTTCAGTCCACAAAGGCCCCCCAAGCAACCCGTATGACTCTAGTGTAGTTGAAGACTTTTCAAGTCAGCTAATTGTATAATATATTTAGCAATTTGGTGTTTCATGAACTAATCCCTTTTTTGGCACTAGACCTACCACTGGCATGGTGGTAAAAAAGAAAAGAAAACGGCTGTAATTTAATTTAAAAAAACCTTACATGTATTATATATATATTATGTTCTAATGCATGTGTCTAAAATTTACCCTTATTATATGCAGGATTTTCATCTTAAAGACGTCTTTGGTTTGATGAACAACTTATCTATCAAACATCATGCAGGTAATCAAGAGTTAGTGTGTGTTGCAAATCCTGAAATAATTTGCAGGGGACGAGAATCCAAAGGTGCTCCCTGGGATAATATCAGACCATCAAATTGTGCCTGATCTTCTCAGAGTCTCAGTCGTGCATTCAACAAAAGAGAATTAAATATGTCTTCTACCACGGAGTAATGGTAAGCCAGGAGATGCACTGAGAAATGATCAACTTACATATGTGTATTCATTACAAGAACGTAGATATTAAAGTTATATCACATATATATTTTTTTTATTATTAATAATAGAGATGACAATTTTCTTTTACGTAAAGCTTTGAGTATCAACCCAAAGATTTCTAAATAGGAAAATAAATAATATCTCAATATTTGAACCTTCAACTTCTGTCCTAATTTGGATAATAATATGTAGATACAAATTATTTCAAATTTCTTTTACTTGTTAGTCCTCGATGTGACTTTGACCATCTGTGCCGCAGAGATGTGCAGATACTGATCTGCGTAGCACAGCACATCCCACTGGCTCTCAAATAGTGAATAAAATCTTGGATTTGTGGAGTGAGATTTTCTCTTTTTTTAATCGTAATTAAATATAACTTAGCAACCTGTGTCTGTAACTAGGCAGACCAAATGAAACCATTAAGATTTTACTGGCTTTCGCTTGATGGCTGCAGTTTTTATGTATATGCAGATAAATGTTTTCAAATTATCATTTGGAAATGTTTTACCAACAAAGTCAAATTGCTGACTGTTTTGAGGCCAAGATGATTTACAGCATAAATGTATTTTGATATAAGGGAATATATAGTCAGAATATGAGCAGGACAGTCTGCTCAAATGAGTAAAAGAGTTCTGAGTTCCAAGAGTGGAGGTACTCTGGCTATTATTTGTTTAAATTGTGTTCAGAATTTCAATTTACATATTCACCATTGATTCCACATTTTGCAAGCTAGTCCTGTATTCCTTGAAATAATTTTGTGCCTCATCTTATTTACATAATGTCCTACCTGAAAGTCCTAGATAGTTAAATAAATAAATATAGCACAATATGCACCTGGTGGTACTATTCCTGAAACCATCCATCAACCACCAAGCTTATAGGAACACTACAGTCACCATAACAACTTAATCTAACTTAAGTTGTTTAGGTGCCCGGAGGCTTCCAGATGCGCTCATACCTTAAGAAAATTTTAACACCGAAGGTTGCCTCCAAAGCCGATCTCAAGGTCCTCCAGGTAGAATCCAGCTTCTGAATCTGAGTTACAGGACGCGCAGTGCTACCAGGCAGGGGCGTTGCTAATGTTCTTAGTCAATCAGTAGCCACTCATAAAAAATACCACAAATAGGGGTTTTAATATAGACATATGACCAGGCCTTAGAGTGGCCATACTTAACATTAATAAAGCTAGATATAAAATCAGTAATAGCCAAGGTTCAGAGTAATAGGAATATGGATGTACCAATAAACAAGCTGGGTCAAGATTCCAGAAATTTGTGAAGTGAATTTATCTTTTTTTAATCTTAATTAAATATAACTTAGCAACCTGTGTATGTAACTAAATTGAAATACTCATGGTCAAAAAAACAAGCCATGTCAGGACACCAGAAATATTAAAATTCAAATACATACTTGTGTATTAGGGAGGATAGATAGGTGGGAGCAGCATTATGTAAAGATTTGAAAGCAAGAACCAGAATTTTAAATTGAGCAGGAAGCCAATGTAGAGACTGACAGAAGGGTGAGGCGTGGACGGTGCGGGCGGACAGGAAGATGAGCCTCGCCGCCGCATTCATTATGGACTGTAACGGTGCAAGTTGGGAGCACGTAAGACCACTGAGAAGCGGATTACGGTAGTCAAGGCGAGAAAGGACAGTGGAATGGACCACCACCTTAGTCGCATCTGGCGCTAAGTAGGGGTAGATGCGTGCAATGTTTTTGAGATGGAAGCGGCAGGATTTGGCGATAGACTGAACATGAGCCATGAAGAAGAGGTCGGAGTCAAAGAGAGCACCTAGGCAGCGAGTCTGCATGGTGGAGCTGATGGTAGTACCGTTGACTTGAAGGAAGACAGACACAGGAGTAGCAACACTTGAGGGAGGAAAGACCAGAATTTTTGTTTTGGTCAAGTTGAGTTTAAGGAAGTGGGCAGCCATCCAGTTAGAAATAGCAGAGAGGCAGTCAGAGACACTAGTCAAGAGGGAGGGGGAGAGATCAGGAGAGGACAGATAGATTTGCGTGTCTTCCGCATAGAAATGATAATGGAAGCCAAAGGAGCATATGAGTTTACCAAGGGAGGCAGTATAGATGGTGAACAGTAGGGGTCCAAGACTGAACCTTGGGGGACACCAAAAGAGAGGAGTTGGGGAGAAGAAGCAGAGCCAAAGAAAGAAACACTGAAAGAGCCCTGGGAGAGGTACGAGGAGCACCAGGAGAGAGCAATAACTTGTAGACTCATATCGCGGAGGATGAGAAGAAGCTGTTGATGATCAATGTTACAACCTGCAGTGCTTATGGTACTGCAGTCTTCTATTCCTTCCCCAATAGCTGAGCATAATTGATTATAACTGCAGTAGGAGGTAGAGGAATAGTGTAGATCAATGAAGCTTCCAAGATGATTCTCCCCAGCAAATAGAATATTCCCCAAACATGAGCCTAGACTTCATGAAGGGTGTAACAGGAATTAAGTTTATTGATGACACACTGGCTTTTATGAGAAATCCTCCTGCAAGAGGACCTCCCACAGTAAACAAAGATAATAACCAATCAACATACAGCTTTACAGAAACCCCCGCCCTCTCTCTGCCTGGGAGATATTGAGATAAGTTAAGGAATAACCCAATTATCTCCAGGCAGAGGGCACACAATTTTCCCCAAAACACCCCTTTCCACACACGGTATCCCCTGATAGCCCCGATCTGGGGGACCAACATATCCAAATTTCACCCAGATCGGTTCAGGGGTTCTTAAAAAGTATGGAAGTCACAAGTTACCGACCACACACGAGGCTCCTGCCCAAAACAGTACCACGAATTCAGCATGTGAGGTTGGTCAATTCAGAAAAAGGCATAAAACGAATAAAAGTCCTGAGTGGATCCTCCTGGCTCATAGGAGCGATTGCTCCCCTTGTCCGTATGAACAAAACTACCGAATTGCGCTCTCCTGGCTGTTCGGCAACTAAAGGAAGCAGGCGTTCGGTAGTTTCAGCGGTGGTTCGGGAAGTCGAATGTCTGATTTTAGCTCCAGACACTCGACGACCAAGTCCCGTTGCCTCCTTTCGTGCAAACAAGATGGCCCCATTTTCTGTTCCACGTGGCATTCGGCTATACGAACAGTGGCCGCCCAGAGAGTGCTTAATAGATGGTTCTTTTGAAGTTAATGAGCCAGGAGGGTGGTCGGTGTTCGGTAGTTTTAAACTACCGAACCAATAGATTCAACATGCACAAAATAATGCAGAAAAAGCCAGAACATAGGAGAAAATACAGAACTAAGTCTATTTTCTTCACAATCAACAGTGTCAAAAGCCACAGAAAGGTCAAGGAGCATTAGGATAGAGTAGTGACCATGAGATTTTGCAGTGAGTAGATCATTGGATACTTTGGTTAGTGCACTGTTTCTATAGAGTGCTTAGCGCGGAAACCAGACTGAAGCGGGTCTAGTAGAGAATTGGACTCAAGGAAGTCTGTCAATCTTGCATACACAACTCTTTCAAAGATTTTGGATTATATAGTCTTACATATGTTCTGATTCATCCACATCATCTATGCTGCTCCAAAAAGTAAGATGAAGTGGTCGCTTAGATCATGCGGTCACTTTAAATGCGGATGTGACTTTTCAGGAAAGTAAATTATATAAAGACGAGCCTTTAGAGTGGGCAGCACCTAAACTTATACAGTAGATTTGGCCATCGTGAACTTAAAGGAGAAGTTGTTCGCAAGAGCTGAATTTTCACATTAGCTATTTTATGTCTCAGACCTCGCGGCCATGTGGAGCGTACAGCACGAGCGACTTTAGGAGGAGCACGGCTCAACATGAAGAAGGTAAGTAACGTTACATTGAAGAAAGGACATATAGAAGATAAAATCTGTTATTTGGAGACTGGAGATAGAAATTCCTTGAAAAGTACAGTTTCCCCCTTTATTTTATTTCTTGAAAGTAGAAGCAATTAACAATAATTAAACACTTTTGAGAAAGCCTATGTTTTAGGTGAAACACGTTACGTTTATTTTATATATTGTTTTATATACTATTTTCTTTGGTCACTACTTTTATTATTAAAGTACTTTTTTATTGGACCATTTTCTGCTGCTGCTGGATTCCTGAGCTATATCCTTGATGGGGATAATACCACGTAAGTGCATTGGATTGAGCAAACCGTACTTTGCTCTTAAGCATGTGAGTAGGTCTTTTATCTTTTTTTGTGTTTCTCACCTTATATCAATGTGTACACTGTTGTGGTTTTATTTATTTCTCTCTGTGTATATATATATATATATATATATATATATATATATACACATATATATATATATATATATATATATATATATACACATATATATCTTTTATTTGAGGACTACCATCTATACCTGCATCCTTGAGTGGGGATCATACCACTTCACACGCTTTCCCTGGAGCCATATCTAAGGCTCCATTACATGTGAGTGCACTTTTTTTTTTTAATTCTTTATTTTTATTGTGCACAAGATAACATAAAAGCTGACGATGCCACAACAGCATAGTACAAGCCCATTAAAGCAAGATTATTCCCATAGATGGCATAGGATTATTGGCACCTTTTGTATTTTTGAGGATAAACAGACATCGAGTTGTAAGTTACCAAAGTAAGTGCACATTTTATATCGACACCTTCCCATGTTCCAAAGCTCTACATACTTCACCATATACGATTTTTATTTCTTTTTTAACAAGGATACTTTAACGAGGATACCCACTGCCATGAGCATACAAAGAATTCAACTCACACTTGATCCTTAGGTGGGGATTATTCCACCCATGCACATAAACTGGAGCTATATTGAAGCTCCTAAAAAGTGTGAGTGTTTTCTCACTTTGCTTTTCTTTTTCACTATTATGTAGATGTGTCTTTTTACAAATATTAATAAAGTTTATACTTTTTTTTGTTTTTTACCAACCATGTTGAGTTACACATTTCTCATGTGGGTTATCTAACCTTTTTTTTGAGAGTTGTTACCTATAGTCTTTGACTTGGGATCTTTCTCTCAAAGAAAGATTTGGATTTATATTTTTCAATATTGTCTTTTTTGGGTCAAGGCCATATTACCCACTTAGTCCATTCTTGACTTTAGGGTCAGGTTTCTCCTGCCCCTATATCCTTTCCATAGGTGTGCACACAGGGTGTGCCGGGTGTGCCTGGGCACACCCTAATCCCCGCCTCACTCCCCACCGGCCCACATGCAGGGAGGGAGGCAGGAGAGGACCCGGGGAGCTCAACCAGCAGCTCCACCGGGTTCCTCTCGCGAGGTCGGAGCGTTGCCGTGGCAACACTCAGATCTCGCGAGAGTGAACTCTAGCCCCACAGGCTAGAGTTCACTCTCCACTGGACCACCAGGGATGGCAGCAGCACGATTCCCCCTCTCTTCATAAGGTAATAAGGGAGGGGGATATTAAGTAATGTACCCCCACCTCCACCCCCCACAATCACCCACACACACAGCACACACACACAGCACCTACACACATACAGCACACACACAGCACCTACACACACACACACATACAGCACTCCCACACACACACAGCACCCACACACCCACACACACACACATACAGCACTCCCACACACACACAGCACCCACACACATACAGCACACACACACCCACACAGCA
>OW240918.1:57381815-57469510 GCA_933207985.1 Pelobates cultripes | reverse complement strand
AATTATCTCCTAGGAACAGAGGCACAATGTAAAAAATATAAAACACCCCAAAACACACACAATATTACAAGGAACCCCCACAATTCCTATATCCCTGGATAGCCTGGATATGAGAGCCCAAAGTGTCAGAATAGCACTCAGATCCCTCGAATACAGTCGAATCGCCACCAGGGTAAAGTTTTGACTGACCGCATACATGGCATCTGGCCAAAATAGTTCCAGGAGAAAAGTGGTGGCGGTCGGTCACTTTTGGGAGTCCCAAAAATGAATGAAGCACCGAACAGATTTTCTGGCTCCTAGACAGTTCGTGCGAACAATCCTACCGAACAGCGCTCTCCTGACAAGCCTTGAAAAGAAGCAGACGATGGTGGAAGTTCATCGGTGTTCGCAAGTTATTCTGTCTGATTTTAGTTCCATGCAATCAACATCCGAATACCGCTGCCCGCTTTCATGAGACAAGATGGCAGCTGACTCATTTCCCACGTGTTCATTCATGTGAACGGCAGCCACCCAGCAGAGCACTTGAAACAATTAGGTGAAACAATTAGGTGTGAACCGATTGTGGAGGTGTCAAGAGGGGTCAATAGGGTTAACAAGCTCCAAGGTGGGCTGAGTACGGGGAGTATAACAAGGGAAATTTGTGGGTTTGTTCGGTTCCCGAACTGAACTGGGAAAAGCATGCAAACAAAGTATTTTCAGTGGCAGTGGTTTTAGAAACTATTTTCTCTTTTAGATTTTTGTGCAGGCCACCCAACAGTGCCGATTTTGGGGTTCAGTCCAACCGTCCTGCTTTAGTCCTTATGCGAGGAACCTCGAACAGCATAGTGTAAACACATCATTCGGTGCACTTTAGCAACGCTCTCTGCCCATTCAGTCCTTTAGTGAGTGGGCCTGTCCCTGTACCTTTTCCAGACAAATCCATCTTTTATGGGTATTGCCACTGATATAAATGTAATCACCGGTGACACCCCCTCTCAGGATCACACACCCATCCTAATCTGCAGTGTTGGAAGATGTTCTTGTGTGAATACACCTCCTCTCCCCAATTTAATCTGTCACTTAGGGTAAAACCAACCATGTTAAAGGCATAATGTGTCCCTTAGAATTCTAACTGGAAAAAGAGATTATGTGTTAGGTGGAGTAAACAAATCCAACAGACACAGGTCACCAAGTCATTTTTGGGTTCTAATCCTAGTGATATCATCACTATCTGCACTGGCTTTTAGTTAAAAATTCACAGCATCACCTTCTTTTATAGTCTAACTTATGAGCTTGAAAGGTACAAGATACAAGACACATTTTGGAGAGGCTTTTTACAAACCATTGCTCTTATACCATGCAATAGGCCATTAAACCAGCGGGCACAGCCTAAAACTCAAACCATATAATCATTTTTTTGTAATGGATTCGGCTGCTTGGACATGTGCGATGCAGGGAAAGAGGTAAAATGTTTTAATCCCTCTAAAATTTTTGCCCTCAGCATTTCTGTCAGCCTTAACTATGCTCTTCAATCAATGTTCCTTTAATCCCTGATCACTTAGCTGGGTCAGTTAATTCTGAGCATGGCCAATTATAACATTTGAGGCCGGGGGAGGCTGTGATGTAAATATAGACACTTACTTTTTTCTGATTGCATCTTTGTAATAATTCAAAAAGGAAATGTATCAATCCTTGGTGAAAAACAGAAAATGCATGAGATATAGCATATCTACTTTAATATTCTATCTAGCATGCATTTAGTAAGAACAAGAATTCTCACTCCCTCTGTTACCACAGTTAATATTATAAAAGTAGCAGGGTTTCTGGAGATTAAAAGCAGCATTCATGAAAAGTGTAAAGATAAGATCAGGAAGCTTTAAGATGCTTATTAAAACCAAAGGTCAATATAAAAATATATATTTAGAAATCATATAACTGGATTGCACCATTAATGTGAATAAAATGGCACTAAACAATGATCCCATTTAAAGGGCGGTACTCTAAAGTGTTTGTTCTTGGCAAGGACCCAAACCCATTTAAAGACTTGTTCATTTTGGAATGACTTTTTCCAATATTATAAAATCTATTATGCAGATTGCTGGAGGAGTCAAAATGGAGAGATTGGATCGGTTGTGAAAGGATGCTCAAGAAACAGTAGTAAATTAAAGAGGGTTGACTCCAACAATGTCATTTGTCATGTGCAGTTGATTTTGGTATAAAACTAAACAGTGAGCATGGAGCTATATACAATGAGAAATTTTTGAGTGGCAGAGGCTTGTGTTTATCGATCACTGTATCATTTCTGGGGCTATTGAAAACCATGAAATATACATCCTAGCAAAAATATGGGTAGCAATTGTATTGGAGTCTCTGCACTCATTAGGGGGCATGAGTGTGCACGCAACATCATGTTTGGATTATCAATGGCGAGTATTGAATATGCATGTCAAGTCCGGAACTCACGGTGTCAATTACCCGTATCTAGCATTGAGACAAAATAAATTTGTTCTGTTCAGCTACGCTACACTGTGTGCCAGTGTCAAATGCTAAAAATATAGATGCCTTGATGCTGCTATTTTAGAGCTAGTGTCTGTATTCCATTCATTAAATCCCTTTTCTGTTTCTTGTGTCCTGTTCACTACTTCTGATTTCTGACTCTTCACCCTTTCATTTTGTTTTCACCACAAACATCTCAATGAAGTGGCCTGGGTGCAGTGCCCCTGTCTTTTTAACCCTGCAATGTAAAACATTGCCATCTTGTACAAATGGCAATGTTTTTAGTGCAGAATTATACACATCTCTAATGTATGCATTCCCAACAGCCACTAGAGGTGCTTCCACTGCAAATACCGAGTCAGACTTGTTTATTCAATCAAATGCTTCTCATAGAGGACATTTTTCTGGAGCAGTGCGGCGATTAGCTGTGCATCAGCAAGTTCATCTGCCAAAGCTTCCCTATATGATTGACGATGCCAAAAGGATGGAGAAAATAGATGCGAGGGCAATAAAGTTGAGACAAAATTCTTTGTATTGCACACGGAGGGGGGTGTTAACCTAAACAGATAATAGGACACTACTGTGTTAGAAATACTTGTTTGTTCATTGCCATAACAACTTCACTAAAGGTTTATTGCATGCGTACAAACCTGCTATTTTCTGAGCAAGTTGACCTTAATTTTTATGTATGCCAAATTTTACACTTCTGTATTAAAAAAATAGACACCATGCTCTAGTGTTTAAGTATACATAATTTAATTCATTTATATGTTTTAATGTAGGGTGTATTGAGAGATGTCTATTGTAAACATGTGTTTTCTTCTTTACATCTAGATTAGAAGTGTAATTTTTATTCAGATAGTAACAAGGTATCATTCTCTCTGCCTAGCATGGACACCAAGTGGTACTTAGTGTTAGCAAGTCCTGTTAATCTTTATGAGAGATGTTAAAACGTTCAGCATTTGCTAATTACCAGTTATTAAACATGGAAAAACAAAAAGTAAATAAAGCTCTGGGCACACGACGATTTCCTTTTGAAAAAGGCTTGGAAAAAGCTGTGTTGTCAAGATGAAACATTGCTTGCTGTGATCCGAACCTAATGAAAGTATGGTAAAGGATAGTTCTTATGTACCTAGGCCTTTTTCATTAGTTTCAGTGCTCCAGTCTGGTTTCACCGTGGTTGTTGTCCGTTCTGTTTCGCTGGTGCTATCATGGTGCATAGTTTCATAGCACAGAAACAGACGGCAATCACAAACAATACCAACAGTCATTTTAGCGATAGCAGAGTTGATTGTGTCAAACGTGAAATGACTTTATGTGTCTCCGTGCTAAAAAAACTAAGGCCTTTGGCTGTTGAGATCTGTGCAGATTTTGGGGTTCTAAAACGGAAGTTTGTGTATATGCACTGTCTGACTGATACCAATATTAGAGAAAAGACAAGAATAGAGGTCTGGGAACCTGGAGAAAATACAATCAAAATTCCTTAGCAGGTCACCAAGAGATCTCAACTAATATAGAAAATATGCTATTTGGGGAATAGATCCAAAATACTATATCTCTCCAGTATAATACAACTATAGACCCTCAAAAGCTAAAAAGGAACCCAGACATACCACTCACAGGACCATGAAACATTGGGAATTAAATAATCTCACAACAGAAATGAATAAACTAAGTAATATTTTCAGTTTAGTAGTGTATTATATAATTTCATACACAAGTATTACCTGAGCTGATCCATAGGTTATTGTAAAATTGGACACCTGACTTGGAAAATTAAGGATTCTGCTCAAATAAAGCAAAACTGTCATATTTTGGGATACTACTCACACATACATGAATTGTATAAATATTTTTAATTTATTAAACCAGTGTTTCCCAACCCAGTCCTCAAGGCACACCTACCAGTCCAGGATTTAGGGATTACCCAGTTGTGTCTAAGGTGTTTTTACAAAGAAGAAAAAAAACACCTTAGACACAACTGGGTAATCCCTAAATCCTGGACTGGTAGGTGTGCCTTGAGGAATGGGTTGGGAAACACTGTATTAAACTATTTAAGATCTGTCTTGACTTGAGTGGATTCGCAATTTTCCTTGAATTTATTTTAACCAAATTAATAATGTGTTGACATGGGTATAAAATTAAGAGGTGAGGCAGACGCAGGTCTAGTTCTGGGTGAAGGAGGGAACAGGCAGCATGCCACCATTTCTCAATCAACATTATGAACAACATGCTGGACCAAAAAAGGGTTGTGTCATTTGAACATGCATGCATGCCAGGATTATGCAGCCAATCAGGGCAGACAGCCAATCAGGGCAGCACTGCTGTAGCATTTATGTTTGGGTTTAAAATGCCCATAAAAGGGTATCATGTATCCTTGAACGTTTAAACCAGTGGTAGTCAGCCTTTTTCTTCCTACCGCCCACTAATGCATCTTTCTTGATGGAAAAATTTCCTTACCGCCCACCAGTTTTCGCGCAAGTGCAGAATATTTTTTAGAAAGGAGGGAGTTTTAAAAAAAATAAATGTACATACATTTATCTTTTTATTTCTACTTAATGCATGTTTATAATGTTTTTAACTTTATAAAGTTTAATTGGAAAACAATAAAGTAAATTGAAATTACCTTTACTAGTGATTAATGAGATCCTTGAGGCTGATGCTGCAAGACTAAATATTTGATATCTGGTTCGATTTTCGTAAGGAACAAACAAAGGTCTCCTCTTTCGGTGATATTCAGACGACTTCTCTGTTTGCACATAATATGATTTCTCATCTGTGCGTCAGCTCATCTCATCTCCTTCCTCAATTCCCCTCCCCACCTTTTTTATCCTTTTTTTCTATTTTTTTACTTTCCTTATAGCAATGCCCAGTAGGAAGGCTTAGCTAGGTAGCCCACTTACTATAGCACACTATAACAGACAGGCACACATACACACACACAAAAAAAGACACATACATACACACAGACAGGCACACATACATACACACAGACAGGCACACATACAGACATACAGACACACAGACAGGCACATATACATACATACATACATAAAAACAGACAGGCACATACAGACACACACACACACACACATACATACAGACAGGCACACACATACAGACACACACACATACATACATACAGACAGGCACACATACAGACACACACATACATACAAACAGACAAGTACACATACATACAGACAGGTACAGATACAAAGACACACACATACACATATACAAAGACACACATACATACAAAGACATACACACACAACACATACATACAAAGACACACATACATACAAAGACATACACACACAACACATACATACAAAGACAAGACACACATATATACACACATATATACAGATAGACACACACACACACACACACACACACACAAGCCATACATACAGACACACACAAACACAAGACATACATACAAAGACACATACACACATACACACAGACAAACACACACAAAATATTTTAGTCACCCTCCTGTTTCCTACCTTTTAGGTGCAGGAGGGTGACTTTCCCTTGGGTCCAGTGGTGGCTCAGGTGGATGGGAGTCAGAGTTCCTACTCTGACTCCCTGGTCTTCCTCCCGCGTGGTCTGTTTGTTAGCTGGGAGGAGTGACGTGTTTTTTTGTTTTGTTTTTGTTGTTTTTTTACCAGTTTTTGGTTTTCTTTCTCACAAACTGACTAAATCATTGTCATATAAAGCAGCCCTCAAGGCATTTTTCAAGCTATTTTAATGCTATTGTGCATCATGGTGCCGACGGAAAATTGAAAAGATATCTATCACTTCTAATCCGAGAAGGTTGATTTTATAAATAGTGTAATCCTTTAATAGAAGCAGTATTTAAATGGATGTGTATTTGCCGTTCAGCACCCAGCACAAACAGCACATTACTGCTCGTGGATGTGAAGCTTTCCAGTGAGCCCTTGAGATAAGTGCTTGCAATGTTTATCTGAAATTAAATTTAAAACAAATATTCAAATGCAATTTCATTCACAGCTTGTAGAGGTGAAGAATTAGGTCACCAAGGCAGATTGGACAGTGGTACCAAAGCCCCTGGCATATTGAAGAGTTGTACATGTCAAAGCACAAAACATTCTGCAGGTGTCTATATGATTATGTATCTCTGAATAGAAAACTATACTAATAACAGCAATAGGTATACTTTCTGTTATGCATGTCTCCATTTTGCCCAAGATTAGGGGCCCCAGACTGCATTTATAATATGTGAATAATCCCCTATTTATTATGAGAAATAATTGCATGGATGGTGTTTGAAAACATGCTATATAGTGATGTGCCGAACGATTCGCAAACGGTTCGCCACAGACTCATCATTGAGTAAACTTTGACCCTGTACCTCACAGTCAGCAGACACATTCCAGCCAATCAGCAGCAGACCCTCCCTCCCAGACCCTCCCACCTCCTGGACAGCATCCATTTTGAAGCTGCATTCTTAGTGAGATGTCCAGGAGGTGGGAGGATCTGGGAGGGAGGGTCTGCTGCTGATTGGCTGGAATGTGTCTGCTGACTGTGAGGTACAGGGTCAAAGTTTACTCAATGATGAGTCTGCGGTGAACCGTTCGCGACGAACCGTTCGCGACATCACTAATGCTATACATATATAACAAGATATGCCTGTTATTGGAATCCCATGTTACATAGATGGTACAGTATTGATGCAATTGTTCCCTGCAATGAATATGATGCATGGTTCACCTCTGTTTTGGTTTAGGGGCCTCAATCTTGGCCATAAGCATTACATATATGCCACTATCTGCCCAAGATTAGAAGAAGTTACACTCCAGAAGAGCAGCTGCCATTATTTTAATACATATTGTTCCTGAGCTGAATTAATCACAAATGCTTTTACAGCTGCTGCCGAGGATTCTAATTTCCATTAATCTCAGGCCCTAATGGGACATGCATGTCAACCTAATTTTGGCCAGGTCTGCAAACTGGCCACATAGCATGTAGTAGACAGCAACAACTGAACTCTGCACGAGTTGATGGGATCTGTTGTTTAATGGATCTGATTGCAATTTGTCTAATTTTAAAAACCTTGAATGATGCTATCTGAGAAATGCAAAGAAGACGGAGGCAATTCAAGTCTTTTACAACCCAAACTGGTTACTATATTTCAACATATAGACATTAAGCACAGACCAGGGCTGGCATGAACTTTCTTTATTTCTGAACATCATGAATGAAGACATTTGAGCATAGTGATAGAAGTACCACAACTTCTATTATCTTGCTGTGGGACATCATTCTTTCATGTTTTGGGAATAAAGTAACTATGGTCATGCTTCTCTACAGCGTCTCAGCATAGAGCAACTAAGTACGATGACATCAGATGCAGCTGTACTGGAAGACTAGAAGAATCAATCATTTGTGCTGCCACCCCACTTTGAAAACATCATATCTGACCTATACATAATTTTTAGAGGGGCAAACAATGGGGCCTTGCTGCCATTTCCTATATCTGACCATGACTTCTGCGTACACTGGGAATTCTTCTGCGGCAAATATATTATTTTATATAGAAAAACAGACTGTGTTTGGAAAATAATTGCTGAATTACTGCTTGGTATTTTCCAGAGGTTGTCTCGATATTGATGTTTTGTCTTCAGTGTGTTCTGCTTACATGTCTGCAGCCAACTGCCGTAAGCTGGAGACACCACAAGCTTGATATTAATCAGTTCTGTGCAATGATTAAATTCAAGCCAAGTGCATTAAGTACTCGAGGCAATAAACAAGAACAAGAGAAATATTCTGGCGTTCAGTCACACCACAAGTATACAAGGTTCATACACTGATTTATAACTAAACGCTCACTATTTTCAGGCAGCAATTTTAAGAATCCGTTTTCATGATTTTAAAAAGGCCTCGAGAGTATTTTATATTCCCAGTATCTGGTTACAAACCACTGGGTCACATTTTACAACCTCTTCAGTGGGAGTTTGTGACACAAAGCCAACTCCTTCCATTTGAAACAGTCTGAGCAGAAAAGGAAATCTCATTTTTTAAAACGTTATTTGCTCCTTCGCCGCCTCTCCCTGTGCTGTGGCTTAAAACCAACCTCAATGTATACAAACAGCATTAAATACATCATTGAAAAATACATTTCAAAATTGGTTTGCATGGTTCTGAGAAAGTCAACCAAACTGGAAATCATATTTATTATGTATAGAATAGTTTAGATATTTAGAATATTTTTAATGTTTTTTTGGCGTAGTCAGGTAAGTGCAACCTCCTTGGTAGGTGCTTCCTAACTACTTAAAGGAGAATAGTCACTTCTCTGGCATATACACCATTAAATAAAACATTTAAAATCACATATAACTTGTGTTAGCCTTTTTTCTTAAATCCTTTATTTTCATTTAAATTCATACTAGTTTAGTAATTTTAGTAATTGCAAAGACAGTATAAGAAGAATACTGTAATCCGGTTATTACATTAATGGTGTATATACGTAATGTGAGTCATTAGTGCCACCGACAAGGATCATAAAAGTGTCCCCGTTTATATCAAAGTGATATGTGGCTGTGCCTTTATAGCAAGAATCTAATGTGCCAAACACGTCAATAATTATTTAACAATAAAATGCCTTTTAATGAGCTCATTGAATCAATAAAATATATATAGGTTTTTAATGTGTCTTACAATGAAATGACAAAGGGTACTTACCGTAAGGGTCAAAGGCCACGTGGTTTCCAGGGTGAGGTCCTGCATCAACAGATAGCACTGCTGCCACTTTCCGCACATCCCATAACTTCAACACGCCATATGAATCACAAGAAGCAATGGTATCCCCCTGACAGGAAGAAATATAATTTATTGTTTACATTCGTGATTTCACACGAAAAAATGTAGGTGTGTATATCCAGCTTCCAATGATTTGGTTTTGGAAAACATACCTGAGACAAGAGCAAGGTTATTCTGAATGTTGGGAATGCTTTAAAAGGTTCTAGGCAAACTACCATGAAACAGTAACACATGAACTTAGAAACTTAAAACATATATTGACGCCCCCCCCCAAAAAACAAAGAAAAGACAGAATAAAATTAATATATGTATATTTTATTTATACACTGTACAAGTACACACTTTACTATTAACATTACAGTGAAATGGTAGGTACAGGCAGGACCGGTGCAAGGATTTTTGCCGCCCTATTATTATTATGTTATTATGTTATTATTTGTATAGCGCCAACTAATTCCGCAGCGCTTTACAGTGGGTGGATGAACAAACACGTAGTTGTAAAGTTGTAACCAGACAAGTTGGACACACAGGGACAGAGGGGTTAAGGGCCCTGCTCAATGAGCTTACATGCTAGAGGGAGTGGGGTAAAGTGACACCAAAGGTAAGGATAGTATTAGACTAATGACAGTGTCAAGAGAGGAATCAGTCGGGAGCTATTAACAGTTTAATTGATACGCTTTTATGAAGAAGTGGGTTTTTAATGATATTTTGAAGGAGTGGAGACTGGATGAGCACCTAACGGAGAAGGAAAGTGAGTTCCACAGGAACGGTGCAGCCCTCGAGAAGTCTTGAAGGCCGGCATCAAAGGTGGGAGTACGGCCAGAAGATATACGTAAGTCTTCAGCAGAGCGTAAGGGCCTAGACGGGACATACTTGTGTATTAGGGAGGATAGAAAGATGGGAGCAGCATTATGTATAGATTTGAAAGCAAGAACCAAGATTTTAAATTGAGCCCTATATCTTACAGGAAGCCAATGTAGGGGCTGACAGAAGGGCCAGGTGTGGGCGGTGCGGGCGGACAGGAAGATGATCCTCGCCGCCGCATTCATTATGGACTGTAACGGTTCAAGTTGGGAGCACGTAAGACCACTTAGAAGCAGATTACAGTAGTCAAGGCGCGAAAGGACAGTGGAGTGAACCAGCACCTTAGTCGCATCTGGCATTAAGTTTGGTTGGATGCGCGCAATTTTTTTTTGAGATAGAAGCGGCAGGATTTAGCGATAGACTGAACATGAGGCGTGAAGGAGTGGTCGGAGTCAAAGAGAACACCTAGGCAGTGAGCCTGCATGGTGGAGCTGATGGTAGCACCATTGACTTGGAGGGAGACAGACACAGGAGTAGCAACACCTGAGGGAGGTAAGACCAGAATTTCAGTTTTGGTCAAGTTGAGTTTAAGGAAGTGGGTAGCCATCCAGTTAGAAATAGCAGAGAGGCAGTCAGAGACACTAGTCAAGAGGGACAGGGAAAGATCAGGAGAGGACAGATATATTTGCGTCATCCGCATAGAAATGATATTGGAAGCCAAAGGAGCTAATGAGTTTTCCAAGAAGATAGATGGAAAACAGAAGGGGACAAAGGACTGAACCTTGGGGACAAAATAAAAATGTGCCGCCCCCCCTCCCCCATGTGACATCACAATGCCCCACCCATATGATCTGCCATAACTGCACATAGTGTGTGTTTACATTAAAAAGCCTGCAGGGACAGGCTATAGATTCCAGAACCACTTCGTTAAGCTGCAGTGGTTCTGGGGACTTTAGTGTCCCTTTAATGTGAGGTAAGTTAGAGATTAGTGTCACTAATAATATACTAGATTTCCCACTTACAATCAGATGAGGATGGTGATGGGCTCTGGCTGCAGTTTGGCTCCACTGGTCTGGTGTAGAACAGGATTTCTGGAGGCTGTTTGTAACTGTGGTCACAAAATTCAATGTTCTGGGAGAACGGGAAGCAGATCCATTTTTTTCAGCCCCTTACACAGCTCAAGGTCTGGGCCCCAGGGCTTGACGGTGAGTATGCCCATAAGTCCACCTACATGTTCCACCCATTAGTTCGCTCACAGGGATTGGAGTGTGTAGGGGATGTGTTATGTGTTATTGTAGAGGAGGATATTATGTGTGTGCTTATGTGTAGGTGATGCACATAAGCATTATGTGTGTGCTTATGTGTAGGTGATGCAGTGTGTTTGTGTGTAGTGGAAGCAGTGTGTTTTTGTGTAAGGGATAGAAAGCAGTATGTGTTTGTGTATAAGGGATGCATTGTGTTTTTCTGGTTGTGTGTAAGTGATGCATTGTGTGAATCTGTGTTTGTATGCAAAAGGGATGCAAGGTGTGTTTCTGTGTATGTAAGGGATGCAGTGTGTGTGTCTGTAAGGGGTGCATTGAGTGTGTGTAAGAGATGCATTGTGTTTGTGTGTGTTTGCATGTGTGTGTAAGGGATGCATTGTGTGTTCTGTGTATGTGTGCAAAGGATGCATTGTCTTTGTGTGTAAGGATTGCATTGTGTGTGTGTAATGGATGCATTGTGTGTTTCTTCTCCCTTGGTGGACTCTTCCCCCACCCCAATTCTCCTCACCACCCCTCTCCCACGTTGTCCTCACCCCCCCTCCGATCTCTTCACCTCCCCTCCGTGTGTTCTCCTCACCTCTCCTTCTCTGTGTAGCGTGGCCAAGCTCCTCTCCGCTCCGCGGTACAGGAGCTTCTATTTCCTGTACCCGGCCGGACTGACAGGAAGTGCATACTGAGCTCGGCCACACTACACAGGTAAGTGGGGAGAGAGGCAGTGCTGCAACTGCGTGAGGCTCAGGCGGCCAAAGCATTAGAAGGGCCGGCAATGAGGGCACATGGCGCCCCTTCCTAAGTGGCGCTCTAGGAGGCGTCTTAGGTCGCTTTATAGGAAGCGCCAGCCCTGGGTACGGGGTGTGCAAATGTTATACATTGTATGGTATAATGATCATTTTAATAAGATAGTGTGTATGCACATACATATACACATGTACAACTCATAATATTATGAATAAATGTGATGAAGACCGTTCTTTTGCAAAATGTAAGCAATTAAGCAATATAAAGTGTGAATTTAAAAGGGTTACATACAATTCAGGCACTTGCACAATATGTATATATATACAGAATGAACCTACACCGACACTCAATCAAGAACCACAAGGAAAATGGATATTGTACCCCTGTTGGTCATCACTTCACCCAGATTGGTCACTCTATCCAAAACCTCAGGATTAAAGTTCTTAAAGGGAATTTCAAAGACTCTTATGAACGAAAGACATTTGAGATAAAAATGATCACACATTTCAACACCAGAAATGAAGGACTTAATGTAGACTCTGGCTTTCTCACACACTACCAAAACTTTTTATAAACACACATCTTAATGTCTTATATAGCTCTTTTTCAATGTTCTTGTTTCAACTTTATTGGATCAATTTTTATACATACATATATGCAGCTATATATTTGCATGCCCTCTGCTCTGTGGTTTTCTTGTTTTTTCTCTTTTTTTTTCTTTTTAACTAGCTTATTGACTTTCCTCTATTTATTTACTTTTTCAGGCTATTCTAAAGCCAACCTGAACCTTTCACTTTCAGGCACATCTTCTGCTATTTATGACACCCCACTTCCCCCCCTCCCCCCCTTTCTCTAACATCAGTTGTTTCAAGTGTTAAACTCTTTCAGATTGATCAGTATTGCTTCAGACCTGAGTAGGAGAGGAAACTCTCGAAAGCTTGTCTTTGAAACAATATGTTAGTCCAATAAAAAAAGGTATCATTGCATACTGCAATACTCTGGTATTTTGGCATCTTGCCTACTGGACTAATACGGCTAATCCAATCTACACTATAACATAATAAAAAGGTTTAAAATAATTAAGTAGCTATTTTCTTACACTTAAATTGCTTGTCCTATATATATTTTACCATTGCTTAAAGTACTATCATGCCATCTATCAAATTCAAAAGAGCCTTGCTTACTTGCATTTTAGCCCATATCTGCCCAAGCTTAGCACCATCTATTTTCAAACACTTTATTCAGCCTTCACCAAGCTCACCCTTTGCCCATTTACATAACAACTATAAACTATACTCCCCCACTTTAAAAACTATTTAAAGTCCCTTCTGTAATACTGCATTTTCACCCAACTCCATTAGATCTTTCTTTCAACTCCGTTCTTCATCAACCATGCCTTCATTGCTCAAGATCTTACTACCTTTTTTCAAGGACACACAATGAATTCTATGAAAAGCAACTTTCCCTCTATTCAGCAATATGAATAACATCATGGAAAATAGTAATATAGGTCAAAAGACTCAAATTTATTCATGCACTGTTTATTTAATACAAGGTAAAAGAAAATGAACATTCTAAAGCAGTTTACAATGTTGGTTAAAGGGGATCCATCTCATTTCTTCAATTTACACAACAGAACCAACATTATATACAATCTTTAACTTTTTGCTCAATTTTTTAGACATCACAGTCTAGTTCAGACCTGGCATAGCTTGGGCACACATTGCATAAAAAACAGAAACATTGGGGGAGATTTATCAAAGTGTTGCGTTCTGCAGTGGTCTGATAGGACAATTACCATGGAAACCAGTGCAATCAGCTTTCACTCTCCATTCTAGACTCTTCCCATTTGACATTTTTGCACCACTTCTCATTACATAACACTAGGATAAATATTCTCCAGTGTTAATGTTTACCCACATACCGTGTTAAACGCCAGAAATATGCAGACCTTATAAGAGTGATTGACAGGGAGCCAAGATGGATGTGCTCAGTTCTAGAAAAGAACTAACGCAATCAAGTTTATATAGTTTTTATATAAATAAAGCAGTCTAATTTATATATTACATTTTATTTCTCAGACTTACAAACACATATTTGTTAAATACAGAGGATAAGTCAACATGATATTAAAAATCCTGAGAAGCGACAGTTGCCCTCGTGTGAAATATTAATTCAAATCCCTCAGGACACCATAATGTAGTTTGGGTTTCTCATTGGATCAATCAGATATGGTTATTAATACTTTATTATATTAATTACTGCAAAATATATAATCTGTGGGTTTAACAGCCAGCATCTAATTCACTCTTTTATCTCTCTCATTTCCCATATTACCATTTGCATCTTGGCCTTCTACCCTCGGAAGTCACATCACACTACCAGAAACTCAATCTCTCTTAAAAAGAACTAATTATCTCCTCTCCTTACAGTGTCATTCAAACACTCTCTTACCATTTATGACATCACTGTATTCCGCAGCAGCCATGCATGGTGAGTCATATTTAAAAACAGAGTTTTTCTTAGCATTTACCAGGTTCTGCCGCATTTGTGTAAAATCGACTAAATTTCCACTGAAAATATAGCAGCAGTGTATTTATTTATTTTTTTGTATGAAATCTGTTTTCCTCCTGAACTTTATTTAATCCTTTGATAGAATCCCTTGATAGAAAACTTCAAACACATTAAGCGATTAAACACAGTTGAAGAAGAAAACATTTAAATATAAACAGATGCAATGGAACTAGATTGCATTGTTTATATTTGTATAGTAGAACGTAGAGCTGATGTGAGAAAATGCTACTTAACACAAATAGTAGTTGATATCTAAAATGACTTAAATGGAAGTAAGTCAAGGGTAACAGTGTGGGAATTCAAGAATGCTTAGGAAGTGCATGAAGAACAATTAGGGAAAAAGTATAACATTTTATTATACCCATTCTATAAAGGCCTGTTGGTTCTTCTCTGTGCTACAATCTATTTAAACCACATTCACTCTCCCTTCTCAAAGGATATATGTAGCCACTTTTATTATCATGCTCTTTTGAAAGAGCATAAGATTTAATATAATTCAGTATTGCTAGCAAAGGTATAGATTTTGAGAAAAACCTATCGAAAAATAGGTTTTCCTCCTAGCTCTGAGTCAATGCCTCCACAGACACTCAAGGTCGAGGTACTGTCTGACAAAGGAGAGCAGAAAAGACCTCCCTCAGGTGGTCCTTCTGCTCTCCCAAGCATAGCAACAGCAGCTCATGCACTTCGGTTGACAGGGAAACTCCGTAACCAGCACTAGTATAGGAACGAGGTGACGTGATGTCACTCTGTTCCAACGCTGGAGCGCTCGCAATAAAGCCAGTGTTTCAGCGTCACTGAGGAGGTTTGCCTTACTTAGGGATGTGTCTCCAAACAGGGCAAAGCAAAGAACACGGGAGGCAGAGAGGATGAGGAGTAAAGGATAGCCTGGAAGTTAGTGTTAGATGAAGAGTAACACTCACGAACCCCGAAGATGGCAACACTGGAATGTAAGACAGGTGAGTAAATCTCTATGTTTTACAATGAATACATAATGTATCGTTGTGATATATGATGTATTCAATGTATACAGGAGCGAATTAAGGTAAGCTGTTTTTTACTGTACAGGTTCACTTGCCAGTGGTTTCCCGTGTCATCAAAACTTAACATAAATTTCTGAGCCTAAATTAAAAAGCCTGCTTATTCCTCCACATCGGTCTCTACACTCCTTATACAAATTGGAACCCAACATCCCACAGCATGAACTTACTCAAAACACATTAATTAAATAATGGACCCATGACAGCCGCCATCATGACTTTTTGGTCAACTGCTTAGAGGTAATAACTTAAAAAAAAATATGTGAATAAAACTAAATCCAAACATTTGGTAACAATTTCTCTAGCACAATAGAGAAATGGTTTACTCTGTATGAAGTGGAACACTTATTTTCACATGATATATTAACTTTATATCTGGTAAGTACATTTTACTTTTTCAGTAGGCATGATAAATAAATTATAATATTAATAATTGATAGGTACTCATTTGCATAAGGTCTTCAGCTTATGACTGTATTCATGAAATAAATGTCTCTGTACAGCTGAGTATACAGTTCATATCAATAATAATATTAAAACAATAAGATGGTATTTTATCACATAAATCTTTTTTTTAAATGATATTTGTATTTATTGCTATCGGAATATAAAGAACTAGGATCCTGTTGTTGTATTAAAGAGAGACTGTATTTACAATGCATTTTTTTAATCCATCACAGGTAATATTCGTTTATATTTATATATGGCTCTATTTATTTGTATTCACTTGATTCATATAAAATTCACTGTAACATCAGTATTGCATTATGAAAAGCTAAATCCCTGCTCACAACAACGAGGCCCAGTTTTCAATGGATACCTGTGGCTCCCCTCTGTCAGGTGAGGCCATATTCATGGGCCCCCTACTAACTGATAAACTATATCCAGCACTCAAAGTCAGCTCTGCATACAGCCCTTTAAATCTATTTCGATCCCTGCAGCTGAGCGATTGTAATCAGACATAATGATTCTCAAGCTGCAAGCTGTCAAAGGGTGACAGCCCTGTGTCTGAAAGGACCCTGATAGGGTCTTCCTGCATGCTCCTCTGTTAGCTGTCCAGTACCAACCACAGTGTGATCATCAGCGAGAGCATTTCAGGCAGCATGAGAGGGAGATCTCCCTGTCATGCAAAAAAACAGAAGAAAATCGACTATGATGACAATCTACTGGCTGCATGCCCCATGCAATCAATGGTGCCCCGTTAAAGTGTTGGATCATTACCTTTCCTCCATTCAAAGTTCACTGAAACAACCACTTCTGGCTTTACATGGGAATACACTCACTACTAGTAGGTTTATGCTTTATGTTAGACTGTGGTTGGTACGGTTAGGTGTTAACCCGGCAAATTACTCGGGTCATTCATTCCGTATAGGAGCCGCAACTACAGCATCCAAGAGGAATATTCCCGTACACATTATCAAATCGTTAGGTCGGTGGAAGTTCACCCCCTACACTAGATACATACCTCAACCGGTACAAGAGGTACATCTAGCTTTCCGGAATATGATTATGTGATGTATTTGTAGGCTGAATAAATTTTTGTTATATCTCTCTTTTGCCCTCTTTATTTCAGGCCTACTGCATCATCAGTTACGGCACAACACAACTGACTTTGTCCCTACCATGTATGTTTTATATCTCTAACTTTATGGCTTTTGATGCCCTGAACACAAATGGAAGGCTGGGCTTGAAGTTGTGGGAGTGGCTTGGTTTCCCTTCTTAAGGAGCACCAGTCCCCTCCTTACTACAGTCTCCTTTGTTTTCTCTTATCTTTAAAAAGGTAGGCCCTCTTTTATTTCAGGCCTACCGCATTACCGGTTCTGGCACACCACAACCGACTTTGTCCCTTCCTTGTATGTTTTATCTCTCTCTCTCTCTCTATATATATATATATATATATATATATATATATATACACATACACACATATATATATATATATATATATATAAAAAATATTTTTAAATATACATATATATATATATATATATATATATATATATATATACACACATATATATTTAAATTCTACAAATATATTTATATAATATTTTCACACAATCAAGTCATTTTATTAATTACAATCTGAGGGACCTGCCCGACAACCCTGGCAGAAAGTCCAGATAATTTGGCTCACAGCCCTATATTTAACCCTGTAACTTTCCAGGACACCATAAAACCTGTACATGGGGGGTACTGGTTTACTCAGGAGACTTCGCTGAACACAAATATTAGTGTTTAAAAACAGTAAAATCTATCACAATGATGATATCGTCAGTAAAAATGATTTTTTTGCATTTTTCACACATACAGTACTTTAACTGACAATAAAATTGTTGTCATACATTTTACTATTTTGTAAACACTAATATTTGTGTTTGGCGAAGTCTCCCGAGTATAACAGTACCCCTCATGGACAGGTTTTATGATGTTTTCAAAAGTTACTGAGTGAAATATAAGGCTTGAATTTCCTTTTTGTTCACATTGACATTTACTTGATTGGTTATGTTGGCTATGAGACCGTATGGTAGCCCAGGAATGAGAATTACCCTCACGATGGCATACCATTTGCAAAGGTAGACAACAAAAGGTATTGCAGTCTTTTTCAGTAGCCACTTGGTCACAAACACTGGCTAAAATTAGCGTTTAATTTAGTTTATTTTGCATTTTTCACACACAAACAAATATGAACGCTAACTTTGGCCAGTGTTTGTGACTAAGTGGCTACTAGAAAAGACTGGGCATACCCCATTTGCAATACCTTGGGCTGTTTTCTTTTGCAAATGGTATGCCACCATGGGGGCCCAGCTGTGTAAGGGGCCCAACAAAATGGAGCTGCTTCCCATTCTCCCAGAACATTGAATTTTGTGACCACAGTTACAAACTGCATCCAGAGCCCATCACCATCTTCATCTGGTTGCAAGAAGGCAATCTAGTATATTATTAGTGAAACTAATCTCTAATTTACCTCACATTAAAGGGACACTATAGTCCCCAGAACCACTGCAGCTTACTGAAGTGGTTCTGGTGTCTATATAGCCTGTCCATGCAGGCTTTTTAATGTAAGCACACACTGTGTGCAGCACTGGAGATAGTTAATATGGCAGATCATATGGGTAGGGCATTGTGACGTCACATGGGGGGGGGCAAATTTTTGTTTTGCCTGGGGCGCCAAAAATCCTTGCACCAGCCCTGATCACAACATGTACAATTGGCTCAGTCCTTAAGGGGTTAATATGCTGTATTTTATTTTTGCATGCTCAAACCTTTATAGATTTTGCACAAAAATGATTTGAAGAATGCTGCACTATATGCCTACCACCCTAACCATGACACCTTAAACCGGAAAGATGTATTTATCAAATGTATGCACACAACCTTAGCCCCAACAGCTCTAAGTAAGCTGCTTTTAATTTACAACCTGGCTGCAGACTGTCAGATAACCTATAAACAGGTAGTAATATACTTTTTTGTTTTCTTATTTATTTTTTATTACATGGTTTTATCAAAGACAGGTCATGCAAATTAGTTAGTAGAAATATACATCTGGATGTTTCAATGGATGTGATCTACTTGCATTTTGCTAGTGCATTTGATAAAGTTCCACAGAAATTGCAACTATTAAAATTGAAATCAATTGGTTTACATGAAAAATCATGTTCTTGGATAGAACATTGGCTTAAAGATAGAGTGCATAGAGTAGTTGTAAATGGAACATTTTCAATTTGTTCAAAAGAGGTAAGTGGAGTGCCTCAAGGTTCTGTCCTTAGTCCACTTCTCTTTAATCTTTTTAGAAATGATCTTGAAATGGGCATCAGGGTTTGCAGATGCTACAAAACTAGGTAAGATAATATAGTCTGAAAATTATATAACTTCTGTACAAGGATTTGGATAACTTGGTGGACTGGGCAGGCAAGTGGCAGGTGAGATTCAATAAAGATAAATGCAAATCACACATTTTGATATTAGGGACCCACAAGCCCATTATACATTAAATGGGGTGGAGTTGGGGATAACATTAAATGAAAAAGACTTGGGAACAATTATAGAAGACAAAATATGTAATGCTGGCCTAATATTGCAAAAGCTAGTAAGGTGCAGTCATGTATAAAAAGGCATATTGATAGTTGAAGGGGAGGTAGCACTGGTGGTTGGTTGTGACAACTGCACAGAATCAGATATCAGTGAACCGGTTACATGCCGTGGTACTTTCTTGTTCTGTTTCTTACCATAGTAATTATTATTTTATTATTTATATAGCGCCAGCAAATCCCGTAGCACTGTACAATGGGATTTTGGTATCTTTGCAAATGTTGCTTCACATAAGCGCTGGTGAGGGCGAGATGAGTCTTCACTTACCCTCTACTTTCTTGCTGCACTCTTTGCACTTTGCAAGTTGACCTTTTTGTAGGCACTCAAAGTGATTTTAAAGGTCGCTTTGTTGGCGCAATGTATTAGCCTCCACACCTTTCTTTGAGTCTGCTGCAGATGCCGGTGGATTTGCATCATTGGCAGCCTAAGTCGCAACACTAGCACTTGGTTGAGCAATGGTAATGAAAACGTTGATGGTATCAGTAGTTGAGGTGGTGGTGGTGATAGTAAACTCATGAGCCAGTGGTCGCACAGGCCGATGATGTCCTGTCTCCATTGAATGCGATGATTCTACAACAGATATAGATTGACCTGGAGATTATGGACAAGATGCTGCCAGAGAACATACTGACCTTTTGCATATCCTCTCTATCCTCCCCTCTTGTAATTCCTCTGGCTCATCATACTCATAGTCAAGTTGTAGGTCATCTACAACAATGTGTCACATGGTCACATTTGGGTTGAGGAGCTATAGTAGCCTGGCACAGAGAAAGTCAGCATATTCTCATACTGACAGTTCTCATGAAATGAGGCATATTCTCATGAAGTGGGGCAGCAATCATTTCCATGGATATAATTTTCAAATTCCAGACATTACTTGTTAATGACGAAGAGGCAGGGCCAGTGCCACTGCTAGACGAACTAGGCGCCCACCAAGATGTTTCCTGTTGGACTGCCCCTGTCTTGGGCCCCAGCGCTGGGCGAGCGGCTCTTGATCTGATACTCCAGGTGCCCGAAGGCCCGATGCGGTGCTTTTACGGAATGGCACAGCAGGCACCTGCTTACTTTGATGGCAGGTGCCTGCTCTGCTGTGAAATGCCAGAGGAGAGGGAGACAGGAGGCAGGCGGCAGTGTGGGCGGCGAGGGAGGCTGTTCTTACAGCTTCTCACTCCTCCCTTGCACGTCCTCTGTGATGCCGGGAGTCGGAATATGACGTATTTCCTGCCCTAGCATACTAAACAGCGCTCTGGAAAAGTGAGAAGCTGCCCCACACTGGACCCCAGGGAGGTAGGGAGACTGAATTTGCCTCAAAAAAATTAAATTGAGTGAGTCTGTGTGTCAGTGTGTTTGACTGTCAGTGAGTGTGTCTGTCTGTGTATGTGTCTGTCAGTGTGTGTGTGTGTATGTGTGTGTGTGAGTGAGTGAGTGAGTGAGTGTGTGTGTGTCTGTGAGTGTTTGTATCTGTCAGTGACTGGGTATGTGTCTGTCAGTGTGTCAATGTCAGTGTGTCTGCTCGTCTGTGCTAGTTTTATTAATTAAATTCACTGAATGCATTGAATACACAATTTATCACAGCGATAAATTATGTATTCAATGTACAATGTATCTATTAGGCAGTATGTGTGCATGGATGTATGCATTAAGAAGTATGTGTGTATGGATGCATGTATTAGGCAGTATGTGTGTATGGATGTACACATTAAGAAGTATGTGTGTACGGATGTACGCATTAAGCAGTATGTGTATACGGGTATACGCATTAAGCAGTATGTGTGTACGGATGTACGCATTAAGAAGTATGTGTGTACGGATGTACGCATTAAGAAGTATGTGTGTACGGATATAAGCATTAAGCAGTATGTGTATACAGGTATACGCATTAAGCAGTACGTGTGTACGGATGTACGCATTAAGCAGTATGTGTGTACGGATGTACGCATTAAGCAGTATGTGTGTAAGGATGTACGCATTAAGCAGTATGTGTGTATGGATATAGGAATTAGGCAGTGTGTGTTTATGGATGTACGCATTAAGCAGCATGTGTTTATTGGGTAGACCTAACTGAAAACCATATGGCAAAATTTAAGCCAAAATAGCTGGTCTAGAAAAATTCTCCAATTCGGCTACAGTCACAGTTCAGCTGTTTTTGCTTCTACTTTGCAATTTGGTTTTCAACTCCCTGCAATTCAGAGTGTAGTGAATAAAACTCTCTGAGTTTGTATTTGCTTTCATGAGGGGGCGGCAAAATGGATCTTTGCCTAGGGCGGCAGAAATCCTTGCACCGGCCCTGCGAGGAGGTACCATCTTTCAGTTTCTCGCACTGGCCAGCACAGATCAGCTTATATTATGGAATACTTTTTAAACAAAAAGTCCACAAATGAAAATAGATTTCTTCTTAAAAGGCAGAGTGCTGTGCACATAGGAAGTTAAAGAGATGATAGGAAGACATAGCATACATGTTTTGTCTGTGATTGCCTGGGAGCTATTTGGGTTTGGAGTCTTTTGTAATGACTAAATTATTATTTTAATTATCAGATAATCACCTTTGTGTATAGTCAGGCTGATAAAGACACACTTCTCTGCTTCCTGTGTCATTGTATCCTACACAAAGCACTTGGTCTCTGTCCAACTCATGTGCAGAAAATGGGTTTTTAAACGATAACCTAGCTGAATACAAAAGGAATTTATTCACAGGAAGCATTTTGAATTTTATCTGAAGGTTAACCCTTTTTCAGTACCAGAAAATAATCTTACAAGTAAATTATAGTGGCTAATAACAGGTGACCAAAAGAAAAAGTAAAACATACACTATAGTATTATTTGTTAGAAATAGAACTAAACCAATATATGCAACAATGGATCCTAGAGGTAAAATGCAGAAATATAGGGTATTTATATGAACGCTGTAGGGATAGGAACACAAATATGTATTCCTGACCCTATGGTGTTAAAAACACCATATAGCCCCTCTGGTCCCCTTTACCCCCTAAATATAGCAAAATATTATCTTTATTGCAGTCTGCTGCTGCTGGCTCTGCCCCTGATTTGCCTGCTTGGCTGACATAATCAGAAGTGGTGATCTCAGTTAATCACAATGCTTTCCCATAGAAAAGTATTGGATTGGCTAAGCTTGTCAAAGAGGCAGATCAGGGGCAGAGCCAGCACAAACCAAACACAGTTCTGGCCAATCAGCATCTCCTCCATAGGGCATGCATGGCTGGTGTGTGCCGCCAGTGCCTGGGGCACTCCTAATCCGGTGGGCACTTGGCGGTTTGAGTCCTGCAGGCACTCAGTGCCCCCTGTTTCACCTCTTGCCCCTGTCATGGGGAGGGCAAGAGGTGATGGATTCCCCCCCCCCGTTCAGCGCGCGGCGAGGGAGCTGTCTGCTCTCTGCTCCCTGCCGGGAGCCGGAATATGACGTCATATTCCGACGTCATATTCCGGCTCCCAGCTACAGCAGACAGCCCGCGCGGTGAGAGGAAGCAGAGAGCAGACAGCTCACTCGCTGCGGCTGAGCTGCAGAGAGGCGCCCGTCTCACTGGACCCCAGGGAAAAGTCCACGCCAGCACTCCAGGTAGGAGGCTGGGTGGACATTTTTTTTTAAATTAAAATGTAATAATTTGTTCTTGTGTGTGTGTGTGTGTGTGTCTGTGTGAGTGTGTCTGTGTGTGTGTGTGTGTGTGTGTGTGTGTGTGTGTGTGTGTGTGTGTGTGTGTGTGTCTATGAATGTGTGACTATGTGTGTGTGTGTGTCTGGAAGTATGAGTGTGTGTGTGTGTGTGTGTGTGTGTGTGTGTGTGTGTGGGAGTGTGTGTGTGTGTGTGTGTGTGTGTGTGTGTGTGTGTGTGTGTGTGTGTGTGTGTGTGTGTGTGTGTGTGTGTGTGTGTGTGTGTGTGTGTCTGTGTGTGTGTGTGTGTGTGTCTGTGAGTGTATGTGTGTGTGTGTCTGAATGTGTCTGTGAGTTTGTGTGTGTACGTATATATATATATATATATATACATACATACACACACACACACAAACACACACACACACGCAGAGCCGGCGCTATCTGAGTGCCGGCTCTGCTCTAAGCCTCCATGGGCTGGCGGGGAGACCAAAGATCTACCTCACCGGCCCACAGCAGCATGGAGGGAGGCAGGAGAGGACCCAGGGAGCTCTAGACAGAAGCTCCGCCAGGTTCCTCTCGCGATATCTGAGCGTTGCTGCGGCAACGCTCAGATCTCGCGAGAGTTAACTCTAGCCCCGCAGGCTAGAGTTCACTCTCCACTGGACCACCAGGGATGGCACATGGCACTCTCCACTGGACCACCAGGGATGGCGCATGGCAGCAAGGATTTACTAATCTGCCAAATCCCTCCAAACATACAGCACACACACATACAGCACCTACACACATACAGCTCACACACACACAGTACACTAACCGCACCCTCACAAACACACACAGCACCTTTAAAAAAAACAACACTCTCACACACAGCACACAAACAGCACCCTCACAAATACACGACACTCACATGACAAACATACACACAAACAGCACAGTCACAAACACACACACACACAAACACCCTCACGTCACACTAACAGCACCCTCACACACACATCACACTAACAGCACACACAGCAGTGTGTGTCTATATATATAGATACATACACACACACACACACAGCGTGTGTTTGTGCTTTAGGGTGCACACCCTAATGCAATAGGCTGCGCACGCCTATGATCTCCTCATAGAGATGCACAGAATCAATGCATCTCTATGAGACACTGGAGGTGTCTATGTGGACTCTGGAGGTCCATGAGGACGTCCAGCGTTCAATAACGTACCAAAAGTCAGTTTTGAATTCCAGAAGCCCTCTAGTGGCTGTCTGGTAGACAGACACTGAGGGCAGACTGAGTGCTGCAATGTAAACATTGCAGTTCTCTAGAACTGCAATATTTTATATTGCAGCACTAGGTGCAAAAGGGACACAGCACCTAGACCACTTCAATGAGCTGAAGTGGTCTGGGGGCCTACAGTGTCCCTTTAAAGGATCACTATGGGGTCAGGAACTCAAACGTGTATTCATGACCCTATAGTGTTTAACCCACCATTTAGGTTGCTTGCCCCCCCTTAGCCCCCATATAAAAGTATAAAACTCACCTTATTTCCAGCAGCGAGTGGGTCCGTGGGTGCGGGCATGGGCTCCCCCCCCCCCCTGCTGAACGGCATGGCTGCTTAGTGTGCAGCCCTGAGCCAGGAAGCCCCTCCAGTGGCCATCTAAGAAGTGGCCACTTGGATATCCCTAGGGGCAATGTAAACACTGCCTTTTTTCTGAATTGCAACAGATTGCATGTTTTGGTGGATAAAAGCCAAACTGCTCTCTTTCTATTTATGATTTTTCTTCGAAAGCAAATATAGCGGTATTCCAAGCACCAAAATATTTTTTTTTCCATGACTGCATAACACCGGGGTGCCCAAAAGGTAGATCCCTAGATGTTTTAAAACTACAGCTTCCATGATGCTTTGTCATTCTACAGGGAGTGCAGAATTATTAGGCAAAGGAGTATTTTGACCACATCATCCTCTTTATGCATGTTGTCTTACTCCAAGCTGTATAGGCTCGAAAGCCTACCACCAATTAAGCATATTAGGTGATGTGCATCTCTGTAATGAGAAGGGGTGTGGTCTAATGACATCAACACCCTATATCAGGTGTGCATAATTATTAGGCAACTTCCTTTCCTTTGGCAAAATGGGTCAAAAGAAGGACTTGACAGGCTCAGAAAAGTAAAAAATAGTGAGATATCTTGCAGAGGGATGCAGCACTCTTAAAATTGCAAACTTCTGAAGCGTGATCATCGAACAATCAAGCGTTTCATTCAAAATAGTCAACAGGGTCGCAAGAAGCGTGTGGAAAAACCAAGGCGCAAAATAACTGCCCATGAACTGAGAAAAGTCAAGCGTGCAGCTGCCACGATGCCACTTGCCACCAGTTTGGCCATATTTCAGAGCTGCAACATCACTGGAGTGCCCAAAAGCACAAGGTGTGCAATACACAGAGACATGGCCAAGGTAAGAAAGGCTGAAAGACGACCACCACTGAACAAGACACACAAGCTGAAACGTCAAGACTGGGCCAAGAAATATCTCAAGACTGATTTTTCTAAGGTTTTATGGACTGATAAATGAGAGTGAGTCTTGATGGGCCAGATGGATGGGCCCGTGGCTGGATTGGTAAAGGGCAGAGAGCTCCAGTCCGACTCAGACGCCAGCAAGGTGGAGGTGGAGTACTGGTTTGGGCTGGTATCATCAAAGATGAGCTTGTGGGGCCTTTTCGGGTTGAGGATGGAGTCAAGCTCAACTCTCAGTCCTACTGCCAGTTCCTGGAAGACACCTTCTTCAAGCAGTGGTACAGGAAGAAGTCTGCATCCTTCAAGAAAAACATGATTTTCATGCAGGACAATGCTCCATCACACGCGTCCAAGTACTCCACAGCGTGGCTGGCAAGAAAGGGTATAAAAGAAGAAAATCTAATGACATGGCCTCCTTGTTCACCTGATCTGAACCCCATTGAGAACCTGTGGTCCATCATCAAATGAACAGTGTCTGGGAGGCTGTGGTTGCTGCTGCACGCAATGTTGATGGTGAACAGATCAAAACACTGACAGAATCCATGGATGGCAGGCTTTTGAGTGCCCTTGAATGTCAGAAATGTATATTTGTGAATGTTGAGATGTTATATTGGTTTCACTGTTAATAATAAATAATTGAAATGGGTATATATTTGTTTTTTGTTAAGTTGCCTAATAATTATGCACAGTAATAGTCACCTGCACACACAGATATCCCCCTAACATAGCTATAACTAAAAACAAACTAAAAACTACTTCAAAAATATTCAGCTTTGATATTAATGAGTTTTTTGGGTTCATTGAGAACATGGTTGTTGTTCAATAATAAAATTAATCCTCAAAAATACAACTTGCCTAATAATTCTGCACTCCCTGTAGAGGCATTAAAAGCATCATGGTAGTATTAGTTCTATAACATCTGGGTATTTACCTTTTGGGCATCACCGGTATAACATGTGCACACTATTTACACTTTAAGTGTGTCGTGGAAGAAACTGGAAATTGACAACACAGTATAGCTTGGTTAAGGGCCATATAAAGTTAAAGGCATTAGTAGTGTGTATGGGCCTGGAAGAAGGCTGTAAAGTCAAAATATGTTCTGCATGTTTCCTATATTTAGGATAAGCAATGTTATATGTATTGCAAATGCTGCTGTTTGATTTTAACAGGAAGATATTTTATTAGCTTAACCCCTTAAAACCGGAGGGCATACTATTACGCCCTATTCTAAGCGGCTCTAAACGCCGCAGGGCGTAATAGTACGCCCTCCGTTTTTTGTTTTTTTTAGTTATCCGGTCGCCGGCGATCCCACGCCGGCGATCACGGTTGGGGAGACTCGCCTGGGATCCCAGGGTGTCCCCCGCAGCGAATCCTGCCTCCTCTGGACCCCCCCCCCGGCCATGTGAGAGTGAGGTCCTTGCGCTGGCTGCTGCATTGCCAGCAGGGGGACTGCCTGTAATAACAGTTAGTCCCCCTGCTGGCTGGAAATCAAATAATATTAAATTAAAATCAGTGTAAAAAAAAAAATACTTATACTGCTTCTTTTACTACCATTGCCCTACGTCCTCGTAAGGTGCCGTACACAAATAGAAGGTTTGGCCTGGAATTGTGGGAGGTACATTTTTCCCTATATAAACCACAACAAGCCCAGCTTACCTGTCATCGACGTTCCCGGAAGTGCCCCTCCCACCGCACCCTCAATTCATTAACATTTATCCTAGGTAGGCCCTCTTTTACAGGCCTAACCTCACGTCAGTTTCGGCACACCTCAACTGACTTGCTATTACTTATACTGCTTCTTTTACTATCATTGCCCTACGTCCTCGTACACAAATATTATATATATATGATCCAAGTATATATACACACATATACATACACACACATACACTGTCTAGGTGTATTTTACTATTAATATATATATAATTATATATATATATTAATATCAAATTACACGTAGACTGATACGGATTAAATATATATATAATTATTGTTATATATATATACTTATATATGTTGTGGACAAAAATATTAACCCAAATCATATTAATAAAATGCCCATTTACTCAGCATAACCACAATCAGCATTATTCAACCTTATATGTGATTCACCTAAAATGGAGTTTCCCTTTGACATCGACTAACCCCCTTCATTAAC
The DNA here is from genome assembly GCA_933207985.1 of Pelobates cultripes. Taxonomy (NCBI): domain Eukaryota; kingdom Metazoa; phylum Chordata; class Amphibia; order Anura; family Pelobatidae; genus Pelobates; species Pelobates cultripes. The sequence goes on along the minus strand of OW240918.1, from coordinate 57,441,455 downwards.
AAGATGGTGCTGGAATCTGGGGGAGACCTCCAAGATACCAGTGACATCACACCCGGTAGGAAGGGCACTAAATGAACCACTTCACACCTAACCAATTATTGATGTATTATTCCATGTTATCTCTGACAATGCATATGATGTAATTTTGCTTTATAAGGGGCATGCCATTTCCCCAGAATAAACATTCCTCAAGTTTTTCATTAACCTGAAACCTGTGTCTGGTGTGAATTACTTCAGGAGCATGCACGCATCTTTTTAAATTTGGCCGGGGACAGATAGGCAAGATATTCAATTGATTGATTGATTCCACATCACTTGGCTCCCAACGTGGGGCACAGGGTTTTGCCGGTTCGGGCGGCCGGAAACCGGGACCGGAGCGGACTTTCAGAAAGTGAGACAACCGGAGCCTGATCACCTCCTAAATACAGTGATTTGCCTGTATTCTCCCGTTTTGTGTCGGTCTATCTCCGTGTCCACTTCCGGCTCCCAGAAGGCTACAAGACAGGTAATCTTTTATCCGGTGCCTTTTAAAACAAACCTGTCGATTGTCTATCTGCCTCTTGAGTGTTTGTGTGCGTGTGAGACAGCTGGTGTGTGGTTTATGTTTTATTATTATGGCTTGACTGCCTAGCGGGTAGGGAATGCATCCGCCCGGTGAGGGGCTGGGAATTTATTATATCTTGACTGCCTAGCGGGCAGGAAACGCATCCGCCCGGAGAGGGGCTGGGAATTTATTATAGCTTGACTGCCTAGCGGGCAGGGAACACATCCGCCCGGTGAGGGGCTGGGAATTTATTATAGCTTGACTGCCTAGCGGGCAAGGAAAGCATCCGCCCAGTGAGGGGCTGGGAATTTATTATAGCTTGACTGCCTAGCGGGCAGGGAACGCATCCGCCCGGTGAGTGGCTGGGAATTTATTATAGCTTGACTGCCTAGCGGGCAGGGAACACATCAGCCCGGTGAGGGTCTGGGAAGTTATTATAGCTTGACTGCCCAGCGGGCAGGGAACGCATCCGCCCGATGAGGGGCTGGGAATTTATTATAGCTTGACTGCCTAGTGGGCAGGAAATGCATCCGCCCAGTGAAGGGCTGAGAACCACCTAGAGAAAGGCTGGGAATTTTGTCGTACTGTTCAGAACAGAACAGGGTTTTATTTACTGTTAAGTTGTTACTATGCTCGTTGTTATATTGTTCTTTATTATATTATGGTTTTTATTCAATTGTGGCCATAGTGTGGGTACCCTCGCTGTGTGTGTGTGTGTTGAGTGGCTCATCCTTGATTCCGGATTATGTGCACATCTCTATATCTGTGACTCTTGTAACTGTCTTCTGATTAGTCTCTCCACGTTCACCTTTTCCTTCATTCTCTACCTCTTCTGTACTTTTACCCAGAGCAGTGTTAGTCACCCACGCTCGCCTGCTCAGATCCGTGGCCACCATCTCGGGTGGGCGGATCCCATGACTAGTCTACGTTTAGGGAAGACGCACGAAGATCAATTCCTCGTGGCAGTCGAGCACTGTAGACATTCCTTCTTTTTCCTCTCTCTCTCTGTGTCCCTCTTACATGGGAAGCCTTGTTTGGTAAAAATGGGACAAGAACATGCCAGACCTTCCAAAGGCTACTTAGCTTGTGACATAGTTAAGGAGAGAGCAAGAGAAGAGGCTATGTTAAAAATAAAGAAAATAGCAAAGATTTGTGGCTTCCAAATGTCACCCAGTGGTAGATTACAGCCCAAATTTTGGAGGAAATTGCTTATTGACAAAGAAGGCTTATCGTTGGATAATGGGTTAACAAAAGCCGTGGAGGCTTGGTATCGGGTGGCAAGAGGACTCAAGCGGGAGGGCTGGTTAGAGGAAGAACTAGATTTTGGAGGACAATCAATTTATGTATATCATAGAAATGTTTGTAATGATGATTCATCTTTTGATGTTCCCCAGCCACCGCCCTATGATGGCGCCTAACACAATGTGAAAGAATCTGACTCTGCCTCCCCAGCCACTATCCAGTCGTCTCCTCCAATTGGTGTAGGCTCCTCTGTCCCCACCCCTCTGTACCCCGTCCTCGGGTTGGACAGATCTTATTACTATACCGTCCCTCTCCCACCTCCCTCTGTTTTTCCCACTGCTCCCACCCCATTCCCACCTCCCTCTGTCATTCCTATTGTTCCCACCTCTCTCCCACCTCCTACTGTAGTTCCCACTATCCCAGCCCCTCTCCCACTTCCCTCGGGTCCCGACTCTCTTCCACCTTCCCCTGTCGCTTCTGATCCCGTCCCTCTTCTACCTTCCTCTACTACTTCTTCTGAGATCATCCCTCTCCCACCTCCCTCTGTCATTCCTTTTATTCCAGCTTCCCTTTCACCTTCACCTATTGCCTCCCCCATCACCCCTCTTGTTCCTCTCCCCGTCATTCCTTCTACTCCTACTCCCCCCCCGCCTTCACCCGTTGTTCCCCTTGTCACATCTCCCTCTGTCATATCCCCCTTCGACCAATCTTCCTGTGCCACTCCCTCCGCTCCTGCATCTCCCTCTCCTCTTCCCATCGCCCCTTCCATCCCAGTTTCAGTTCCCCTCCACTTCCAGCCTCCAATCCCGTAGTCCCTCCCTCCCTTGATCTTTCATCACTCATTTCCGCCCTCTCTGCTCCCTCACCTCTTCCCATCACCCCTTCCGTCCCAGTTTCAGCTTCCACTCCCCTTCCAGCCTCCAATCCCGTAGTCCCTCCCTCCCTTGATATTTCATCACTCATTTCCGCCCTCTCTGGTCCCTTTCCTCTTCCCATCACCCCTTCCATCCCAGTTTCAGCTTCCCCTCCCCTTCCAGCCTCCAATCCCGTAGTCCCTCCCTCCCTTGATCTTTCATCACTCTTTTCTGCCCTCTCTGCTCCCTCTCCTCTTCCCATCACCCCTTCCGTCCCAGCTACAGCTTCCACTCCCCTTCCAGCCTCCAATCCCGTAGTCCCTCCCTCCCTTGATCTTTCATCACTCATTTCCACCCTCTCTGCTCCCTCTCCTCTTCCCATCACTTCCCATCACTCCTTCCGTCCCAGTTTCAGCTTCCTTCCAGCCTCCAATCCCGTAATCCCTCCCTCCCTTGATCTTTCATCACTCATTTCCGCCCTCTCTGCTCATCTCCCTCAGCTTACTCAGACCCTGTCACCTCCAGTTATGACTATCACTTCCCCTCCTAGCACCCTTCCAACCATTTCCTCTTCCGTCCCCTCACCCAGTCCAGTTCCTGTCTCCACCTCCCTCATGGCGGCTCCCAGTTACCCAATCATGATAGTTGGGTCGAATGAATCTGTTGCATTGGAACAACCTCATGCTGTAGGCGTCTCTCCTGCGGCATCAGGCTTTCATCCCACTACCTCTCAATTAGTTACTCCCCAGGCCATTGCTGTTGGTTCCCCCAACTCCGGTGCTCCGGCCGCTCAAGCCCCTAATTCACAAGATGCCGCTAGCTAGCACGGTCTCCCGTTCCCGATTCCCCCCGAAGATGACAACGTGCAGGGGCTCAGCCCATTCCGCCCTGCGAATCATAGGGTTTCCCACAGAGAGGCCACCCTGGCCAATCATATCCACACCTTATCAACTGTGGAAGGGGCTCCCCCATTGTATGTTACTTTCAACCCATCCCAAGCTGCAACCCTGGTAACCTCCCTCCCTGACCCTGAGAAACACTCCATGCCCTTCTTTCGGAGGATTGCCCAGATTTGCAAGACATACTCAGCTGCCTGGCGCGATCTGTATAGTCTGTGTGAGATCAAAGCTGGGAATGCCTATTGGCCCATTATGGAAAGGAGTTTTAATGACGCTCTCCTCACTACTGATATGGATTTTCAGTCGGGTATCCCCTTCTGTAAACAGCTTCGGGCCTGGGCCCAAGATAAACTAGCTGACCAAGCCACTTGTATAAATGATATTATACAAGATAAACTTGAGTCTGTGGAGAAGTACCATTCACGATTGATTCAAACTTTCTCTGATCTAGGATTCAGTGTATACAATAAGGCGCACACCCAAATGTTATCAGCGGCCTTTGTTGCGGGCCTTGAGGAAGCCATCAGGAAAGGCTTAGGGCTTTCCCACCCTGAATATAGGATTATTCCTCTAGACACTCTCCTTTTGGTTGCTAAAGGCCTAGAATCTGCACTACAGCCACCCCAAAGCAAAAGTAATCCCCTTCTGTTTTCCTTTTATAGTCCTACCACCAGACCTGCCCCAGCACCCACAGGGTACCCCGTGCCAGCTACACAGGTACAACACCATACACACGCACCTAGGCCTCAGACCAGGGCTTGCTTTAATTGTAACCAATTAGGTAATTTCAGGAAAGATTGTCCACACCCCAGAGTGCCTAGACAACAAAAGCCGACCACTAGACCACCTAATCCTGTGTTCAACTATCCTATGTACCCCAATGCCCCTGCAAGCATACATGGTTGCCTCCAGTCAGGTTACCCTCCACAGATATATCCTCAGGCACATACTTCGTATTACCCTCCTCGGGAATATACCCAAGCTGCCTGTCAGCCACCTCCAGCTGATGATCACCCTCCACACCGCAGCTATGTTCACAATTCCCCTGATAATTATGATACAGATGATTATCAACAAAATGACCGTCCTGTACCCAGTCAAAGTCCCCCTACACGCCAGACTGAGCAGACCAGTCGCTCCACTGCACCCACATGTCACTACACTGGCCCTGATCAATCTCATCTAGACCTCTTACAATAGGTAACTGGCAACCCTGTGTCTAATACCCCTGTCATGGCAGTGTCTTCAGGGGACAAAGGGGGGCCTCTCGCTACAGTAGTCCTACCCGTAGAGGGTCATCCTACTACCTTTTTAGTTGACACAGGTGCAGCCCGCAATGTTCTCAGAGAACAAGACCTGCCTGACTCATCTTACCTATCCGACACAGATGTCTCTTGTGTAGGTGTCGATGGTATCCCTAGAAACAACCCAGTAACTAAGCTCTTGCGGGTAGGTTCAGACATTCTCTCACGGTTTGTTGTCTCTTCTACTTGTCCAATTAACCTATTAGGTGCTGATGTTCTGTCTCATCTTCAAGCTTCTATCTCCTTCACCACTGATGGCAAGGTTCAATTATTAACCCCCCTTTCTCACAAAGATACTTCTGTTCTTTGCCCCTATTGTTACACATGACTTCCCCCTCCGAGGAGGTAAGGGTCCCAGATGCCCCCAGTGCCCTGGATAGGGTCCCAACCAAACTTTGGTCTACAGGCCCAGATGACATTGGACGCCTAAGAGTCCCACCTGTGGTTGTCAGACTACTAAAGGGAGCTAATCCACCATGAAGACCACAGTACCCATTAAAGCCTGCTCAAGCCCTTGCCATCTCCAAACAAGTTGAAAGTCTGTTGGCAAAAGGCGCTCTGGTAAAGTGTGTGTCAGAGTGTGACACCCCTCTATTTACAGTGAAGAAGAAGACTGAAAAAGGCTAACCTGACCAATACCATATGGTTCAAGACCTCCGCGCTGTTAATGATGTCACCAACCGAGACACTGCTGTTGTCCCGAGTCCACATACACTGTTGTCACAAGTCCCTTCAACAGCTAAATTCTTCACTGTGGTTGATCTTGCAAACGCCTTTTTCAGTGTGCCTTTGGATCCCTGTTGCCAATATATGTTTGCTTTCACCCATGATCGCCAACAGTACACTTAGACTGTCATGCCTCAAGGTGCACAAACTTCCCCTACTCAATTCGCCAAAGCTATGTCAACTGTCTTAGAACCTTGGCAGAAGTCTCACCCTGACGTGGTCCTGCTCCAGTATGTGGATGATCTACTCCTCTGTGCGGATGATCTTCCAACTGCTGAACAAAATTCCGAAGATCTCCTTTGTTTCCTCGCTGAAGAAGGATGTAAAGCCTCCAGAACGAAACTTCAGTGGTGCCGGCCCTCTGTGGTCTTCTTGGGACATTGCCTTTCCCATGGCACCCGTCACCTAATAAAGAACAGAGTACTTGCTATTACCAATCTCTCTCTCCCATCTACTCATCAAGCTCTTCATGCCTTCTTGGGCCTCATCACATATTGCAGGTCTTGCATCCCTGAGGCTTCTCAGCTCATTCAACCTCTCTATGATGCCTTGAAGACTGAACCATTTTAACTGTCTTTAACAGCTCGCTCCTGCTACTATGCCCTTCAAATGGCCATTTCCTCTGCCCCAACTTTGGGCCTACCTATCAGCAACCATTCAAACTTTTTGTCTCTGAAAAGATGGGCCATGCTTCAGGAGTCCTTACACAGTCACATGGTTTCCGTCAACGCCGATTGGTTATTTTTCATGCATGCTGGACCCCGTGGTTCGAGGCAGTCCTTCATGTTTATGTGCTGTGTTTGCTGCCAGTGCCCTGCTGGACAAAACTAATGACTTTGTTCTCGGACATAAACTCACTCTCCTTGCTCCCCATGACATCACGGCCATCCTGAATCAAGTCCAACCGAAACATCTCTCCTCCCAGAGACACCTCCGCCTTCAAACCTCCTTCCTCTTGCCTGATAACGTCACTCTACAAAGTTGTTACTCTTTGACCCTGGCCACTCTTCTGCCACTTTCCAAGGGGGGAGTACCACAATACTGGTACAGTCTGGACATAAATCCTGAGCTTCATATGGACCTTCAAGTGAAAAAGCACATGGTTCCACATGACGAACAACCTGAGGGCTACTTACATTGCACCCTGTAGTTCAGGAATACCCCAGGTCCTGACCCATATTATGAAGAAGAATTATTTAGCCTGGTGGAAATACGCATCACCCTGACAGACCTGTTCTGTGACTCCAGAGGAAATACTGTTATCTTGGTCTACCTGCCCATGGAGGTATCACATTTATACCACCACTGAGAGGTGGCAGTTCCTCATATCTCTTTCACCAAATCTCCAAATCTCTCATGGAAAGAACTTGGCCCAATGGCCAAAACATGGAGTACCGCAACTCAAGAACAGCTCACGTTGACTGGGGTCACTAAAAGGACCATAAATTGCAAAACAGTTGGTTACCCTCGATATCACACAGAGATATGTGAAGACATCCCTCCTACAGAACAGGACCCGGATGCCCCTTATGACTGTTTTGAACAGATGAAAATGGAGACAACCCATCTCCCAACGGTGCACGAGGCTGCTCTGCCCGATCCTGACTTCACCCTGTTTGTGGATGGTTCTAGATTTGCCGACGTACAGGGACAATACCATACCGGATATGCTGTCACCACAGAAGACCGAGTACTCCAAGCATCTTCACTTCCATCATCTAAGTCAGCACAAGAAGCCGAACTAATAGCCCTTACAGCAGCATGTAAGATGTCTGAAGGGAAATGTGTTAATATCTATACAGACTCAAGGTATGCCCTGGGTGTAGCGTATGATTTGAGCTTAATCTGGAAAACAAGGGGGTTTCTTACAGAAGCAGGTACTTCAGTGAAACATGGCACAGCTATCAATGAATTAATGGATGCCTTACTGCTCCCTGAAGAGGTGGCCATATTGAAGGCCCACGGGAGATTGAATTCAGAAGAAGCATGTGGCAATTACTTAGCCGATCAGGCTGCTAAAGATGCGGCACGCCAGTGTCGGGAAGTGGACAGAAGAGTGCCCGTTGAACAGACTCCTATTTACACTATGCAAACCCTACCTACCGATCTCAAGCTCCTGAGAGAACAACAGGCCGCTGCCAACCTTCAGGAAAAACAAAGTTGGAAAGATAAAGGGGCCACCCTCCAGAATGAAGTGTACACAATCAACCTCAAATTCTGTCTACCCAAGAATATGTACCCAGCTGTCGTTCAGTGGGCCCATGAACCAGCCCATATATCCAAGCACCTCATGAACTCCCTGATTGATAAATATTTTGAGGCACCCGGAATCACTACTTTGACAAGAAATTACTGCAGATCCTGTACTATCTGGGCCAGATGTAATCCGGGAAAAATAATTAAAGCCGCACCAAACCATTTGGCCAAGCCACAGTACCCTTTCCAAAGGATCCAAATTGATATTGACGATCAAGATATTGACGATATATAGACTGTGACACCCCGCACACACCTCTTCAGTGCCACCACCTCAAAAGGACAACTACTTCTTTATAGGGATAGCATAGGGACATACCCCCATGATGGTATACCATTTGCAAAAGTACACAACCCAAGGTATTGCAATTGGGGTATGTCCAGTCTTTCTTAGTAGCCACTTAGTCACAAACACTAGCCAAATATTAGTTTTTTGCTTTTTTCACACAAAAACAAATATGAACGCTAACTTTGGCCAGTGTTTGTGACTAAGTGGCTACTAAAAAAGACTAAACATACCCCACTTTCAATACCTTGGGTTGTCTACTTTTTCAAATGGTATGCCATTATGGGGGTAATTCTCATTCCTGGGCTACCACACCGTCTCAAAGGTAACATTACTAATCTGGCAAATTTCAATTTGAAAATGGAACGTTCTATATTTGACCCTGTAACTTTCCAAAACACCATAAAACCTGTTAATGGGGGGTACTGTTGTACTCGTGAGACATCGCTGATTACAAATATGTGCATTTTTTTGCAGTAAAACCTAACAGTATTATGACATTCACAGCTAAAATGTCAGACGGGAATACAAATTTAAAAAAAATAAATCTTATTTTCTCACATTTTATTAAATTTTATTCATAATAAGTTATGTTCCATATATGAATAGTTAATGATAAATTAAAGCCCTGTTTCTCCTGAACAAAATGATATATAATAAGTATGGGTGCACTTAATGTGACAGCGGTGAATTACGGTTGAACAGACATATAGCGCAAATTCTAGTTTTTGTTTACCTTTTGTTTTGATCAGAACGTGCACTATTGACTCTGTCCTGAAGGGGTTAACAGGTTAATCAAGTGTTTATTCTATTACTGCAATGGCTTTGTTTTCTTTCTATAAGGAGCTTTTTTTCCACTAATGCACTGACTGCCTGGACGTATTCTCATCGTTATAACTTTAAAAGAGAGGCTTCTGTAGCTTTCCCTAGTGAGCTGCTTGATAAGCTCAACAAATATTTATGGCTCAATAACAAATGAGTAGAACATATGTATATATGTGTGTATTATGTGCCATATTGGTTATTGGAGGAGCCGGGGACACACAGGGTTCCTCCATAGAGTCCAAGTAGGTCTCCTTGATGGTAGTTGAATAGGTAGGATAGCGAGAACCCAAAAACCATCATCGCCTTGACATGGGAAAATTGACTGCACAGTTTGTTCGTAATGGTCTGCATAACCTAAACAGAGTGCGATTGCTTGTTAGGTATAGCGCAGATTATATAAAAACCTGCACTCTTATAACAACTGAGGCACCTCCATTAGCCGTACCGTCTCCAGGAGTACATCCACAAGGAATGGTCTAGGGTCACCAAGAAAATGGGCCAATTCCGGGAGCTGAACCCAAGATGGCCAGTTCACACAGCTCCTATACTGTCCCATAAAGTCTCCAGGGTGTGTGTAAACAAGAGGGAAATCTCCCCCAGTAATACCTCTTAGAGTATTTCTCGCGTGGGATACAGTGTCCCGGATCCAGTAGATCCATTATAGGAGGTGAAATAGAGGAATCCAGTCTAAACATGTATACCCTGCACGATCAGGCAGTCCTCTATAACGAAATCAATAGCACAGTTGATAGTTCTAATGTAGGGGTACTCCCCCCTTGCCCAGTTGTTCTGAAGCATTGTCTCCCTTGCATACCGGTGAGGTACTATACCCCTGAACCAGAACTGAAGCATCAGTGGTAAACTTGGTATGAGGTACGGACCTCCATATTGAATGGAATGCAGGAGGGACACCCCTCTATGCAGTCATCGTTGTCCTGTGCAGGTACAAGCCTGTGTGATGAACAAATGGATGACACCATAGTGCGTTGAGTGTATGAGAAAGAGAGCCGCACTCTCTAATAATGTAACCGAACTCTGTCAGCATCCGGCTGATAGCATGAACGGGCTGCACTCGTTAATGACAAAACCGTGTCCGGTTCCTTCTTATGAGAGTGTTTCACACTCAAACCTGTCCTCTGTATCCCTCTCAGTATTGGCTGAAGTTGAGGGAGGGCCGTGCCCTCTAATAAGGAATCAGTGTCCGGTTCAGTATCTGGGAGGGGTTCGGTCTCTACTTGTGTAAATAAAAATATCAGTGTCGGGCCGAGGCGATGGAAGGCTGCACCCTCTTGTAATCCAAACTAGAGTCCATATCAGACTCAGGGTGATCGACTGCAGTGGTTCACCATTTAATGGTATCAGCGTAGGACTGGGATCCTGAGGAGGGCCCCTCTCTTACCACGAGACCTCTCTCTGAATGACTCACCTTGGAAACGATGATGCAATCTACCAAACGACCGCCCGGATCCCGTGCTCACGCGGGATCCAGGATGACTGTCGGTAGTCTGAGGAAAGCTGGAGACGTTCTCCGCGATCCATGAGAGACCGGGAGGCGGTCAAGTCAGGCCTCTCGACGACCCGAGAAAAAGGGAAGGCACGAAAACAAAGAAAACGCTAATAATATAGAAAAAGGTAAATATGTACCTCAGAGAGAAGGTAAACAGCAGACCGGAAAAGCAGGTCAAGTAAACTGAAAAGGGCCAGGAGCTAAACATGACACAGGAATAACTAACATACCTAACATGGATACCGGAAGGCAGCTAAAGGGTTAGTTGCTAAAGATAAGGAAACACCGTGCTCCCCTGGCGTCTGAGCACTGGTCCTTTCCCCAGCCCTCTCTGTCCCATAGTGTTCTTCTCCACCCCTCCCCTGTCCCATAGTGTTCTTTCCCCCCTCCCCTGTCCCATAGTGTTCTCCCCCTCCCCCCCCCTCCCCTGTCCCATAGTGTTCTTTCCCCCCCTACCCTGTCCCATAGTGTTCTTCTCCACCTCCCCTGTCCCATAGTGTTCTTTCCCCCTTCCTCTGTCCAATAGTGTTCTTTCCCCCTTCCCCTGTCCCATAGTGTTCTCCCCCTCCCCTGTCCTTTCCCCAGCCCTCTCTGTCCCATAGTGTTCTTCTCCACCCCTCCCCTGTCCCATAGTGTTCTTTCCCGTCCCATATTGTTCTTCCTCCCTGTCCCATATTGTTCTTTCCCCTCCCTGTCCCATAGTGTTCTTCCCCCCTCCTGTCCCATGGTGTTCTTTCCCCTTCTCCTGTCCATAGTGTTCTTCTCCCCCTCCCTGTCCCTAGTGTACTTCCCAGATCCCTAGTGTTTCCCCCCGTCCCATAGTGTTCTTTCCTTCCCCCTCCCTCCCCTGTCCCATAGTGTCTCCCCCATCCCATAGTGTTTCCCTCCCATAGTGTTCTTTCCTTCCCCCTCCCTCCCCTGTCCCATAGTGTCTCCCCCATCCCATAGTGTTCCCTGGTGTGTCTGCTACCTTTCTGGTAGCGTGTCCGAGCGGAACAGATCGCGGTACAGGAGCTTCAGTTTCCTGTACCTGGCCAGACCGACAGGAAGTGCTCTCTCATTGAGCACTTCCTTTCAGTTCGGCCGGGTACAGGAAACAGAAGTTCCTGTACCGCGGAGCGAAATGCTACATTGAATATGTGGCAGGATGGAGCGATGTGCGCCCACCTCCTGCTGGTCACGCTAATCTAGAGCCCCCCCGAGCTGGTGCGCCCTAAGCCTTATGGACGCGCCGACCCTGTACTCTACTATTATATATGGTATCTTGATTTAGGCAGAGAATAAGGTCCAGTTAAAAGAACAGTCTGGGCACCATAACAACTTAATTGAAATGAAGTTGTAACAGTGCCAGGAGGTCCCTGGCACTTGCTCATCATAAGGGTTAATACGGTTTTCAAATGGTTTAACTCTAAAATCTTAATCCCATTGTTGAAACTCCCTGCCCTCTGCCCTTAACGATTTCAAAAAAATGTCTAAACTGGAAGACTCTTACTTTACCTTTTTCAAGCTAGTTTTATTAATGGTTTAACCCCCTGTAGGTGAACCAGGCCCAGGGATGTCTTGGCACCATAACAACTTCATTATGATGGGGTTGTTATGGTGCCTAAACTGTTTCTTTAATATTCTGTGCAGATTTTTGTAGACGCAATCGCAGGAACTTGGTTGTGCTTCTTAATGTATGCTGTTCCTGTTAACATCTTGCAACCGGCTACTATGTGCTGGATTATCTTGAAGGCCTTTTTTGCACAGTCTGCATTGGGTCCATTCTGGAATGGTAGACTCCACTTCTATTGATCTGGTGTTGAGTGCCTGTTCCTTTGCTGGTAGGACAGGGCTGCCCTTCTTTCCTGTGTGAGCCACATCCATAATCTGTTAGTGGTACATCCTGTGGATAGGTTTGTATTGCCATGGAACCTCCTCCTTATCTGCATCTTCTAGCTGTAGTTGTCTCCGGAATATTTACACATATATAAATATATGTTGTTTGTGCTATCATCTGTTTGTAGTGTAGTCCATAAAACTCCCCTTAATTAATGGCAACAATCTGGTATGTGTGCCACAGCATGCACTCATAGGCCACTCTGCTGACATGAGTCAAAGGTTTGCCACATTACAGGTACTCAGGACCAGCACTACCTTAAGGTGTGGCACAGGTGTTAACCTTAGTTCTCATGGGTAGAAAGCACAGTGTCCACAGATATAGCCGCCACCCATCAAAAGAGCAATTTGTTTTTTAATATATTGAGCACTTCGGGCTCAAAAAGGTTCACCATCACTGCTCTAGGCCAGGGGTAGGCAACCTACGGCACTAGTGCCATGCACGGCACTCCAGGTGTCTTTGCACGGCACTCAAGGCTGCTACAGCCAAACAGGCTCTGGCCTATCAGGAGTCCCAGTGAAACTATCTGCTAATACGAAAAGGTGGTGAAGGACAATCCTCAATTTATGCATTGCAGATCACATCCTCCCAACACCTGTGAATGGGAATCCACAATATAGTAGAGCAGCCTGCAGCTGCTGTTGCAGCTCCTGTCTTTGACCTGTACTAGGCCAGCTTGGTCCCCACTGGAACCCAGGGAAGCCACCCACACTGCTAGATTTACACAGAAATGCACAATAACCCTCCCCTCATACAAATAATACTAACAGCCCACAAACAAACATATATACAATCCACACAAACGTAACACGCTAACAATCCACATACATGCACATAATCCCACATGCAGCCTTGCACATGCAATACCCCAAACAGCCCCACACATACACACACTACCAAACACACAAAGTGACATATCCATCCACACACACAATTCCACAAGCAGCCCCCATACACAGCCCACATTCATATGTATCATACACAATACCACAAACTACTCCTGAACATATACAATATAATAGCTCATATAAGCACAAATACAACAATACAAAGCAATTACAGTATGGGACAGACCCCTCTGTCTTGGAACTATGCTCTATTCCGTTTCCTTCGTCTATCCTTCGGTTAACCGCAGCTTAATTGGTGAACGTTGGGAGGTCGCTGTTCATGTAACTCCCACGTGGCGGCGGCCTTTTTAAAGTGCCGAACGGCCAGCGGTGTTCGGCACCCAAACTATGGAACTGAAAACAGACACTATTTTTCACGAACACTGCTGAAGCCGCCGACCTCCCTTCTCTGCCATCCAGCACACGAACGTCGGTCCGTTCGGCACTTTCCAGCACGAATAGATGCACCCCAGATAGCCATCCCGTTCATCTCACGAAAGACAATGTGAAAGACTTTGGCTCCATGGCTATTGAACTGTATGCATAGGATCTGAGTGGCATTCGGTAATAATGTGTCCTCAGATCCCAGCTATCTGGGGATACATTGAATGTGGGGATTCTGTTCGTGTGATGTAAAGTTATTGATTTTATTGTATTTTTATGTTCAGGTACAAAATGGAGTTTAACCTCTATCCATGGAGATAATTTGATTACTTCCCAATTATCTCTAGGATAGAGAGGAGGGTTTATCTACATCAAAGGAGAGTGTTTATGCTTGTGCCAATGTGATTGGCTACTGTATCCACATTGTCCCAGTCTTCCATCTGGTCCCCTAGGGGAGTGTCCACCAGGTGGGAGACCTGCATAAATACCGGGCAGGTAGCCCTTAATAAACCAGATCTCTGCTTAACCCTCAATACAGAGCTTGGTCTCGTACTTGGGCGTATGATTTACTCGTTCGGCTGTTTGGTTTGTGAAGGATTTCGTACGGTTCCTGTTCGGCTAATTGGAACTGCTGTTAGCTGCTTCTTCATTCGGAAAGGGAATGTCCTCAGCGGTATTAACCCCTCTTATACCGGAGTGTACCGTAACACAGTATAAATAACACAAGCATAATACGGCAGCATAGACACCTCAATTTAAAAAAAAATAGGACCGGCACGCTACGGGACATCACAATCCTATATCGGCACAGTGCTGCTAAAAGGTTGCCTACCCCTGCTCTAGGCTATGCATTGCAACAAAGTAACTGAAAATACCTCAAATGAATGGAATAAAAAAAAAAAAAAAAATCAACCTAACAGAACTAAAATAACTGCAATAAGAAAAATCCAATCACAAATTGTGATTCGTTTTTATATAAAACTGTGTGCAAACAAACATATATAACATGGATCTGATTTTTGTGTATCATACAGAAAAACTTGTTCCAGAACATTCAAACGATGATTTACTTGTGAACACTCTTTCCTATAGCACGTATAGAGGTAACACTTGCAAAAACTGTACTTGACTTTAGTCCCGAGGTGGGAATGAAAAAGTCAAAGTGATTATCACATAAGCTGAGTTGTTGGATATAAAGCAGCTGCTTTACAACTAAAAAGTACCCATGAGTGCTCTCCACTTTCTCATAACAGAGAAAATTGGATGTAAACATCCTAAACATTATACAGGCTGGTTTATAAAAAAATATATTAACTGGACTGATTGGTTCCTGATAAAGATTATTCATAACTAAAGCTTCTAACGTCTCATCGCAACCCACAATGAATAAGAGTAGATGTGTAAATCCCCCAGTGGCAAATGTAGGTAATGCAGGTAAACTGAATCTATCATTACTTTGTGTATTCACTGCCTATATGTGGCAAACACAGAAACACAGTGATCAAATATATAATGCTTAACATGTGTTGTGTTGATGTATCTTATTTGTTCACATACCTGAGTGTTTTTTTCATGTTTCCAGTTTTTCAAAAAACAATCTGTATCTTTCATTAATGCCACCTTTTGCAATAAGATTACATTACACACCATTGTGATATGGAGAAAAATGTAGCTAATGTTTAAACCAAACATACACTATACCTTGTCTGGTTCGTAACTATTTTTCTGGAATGGTCCAAAAATACATCCATCTTCTAATATGTCCACAACAACCCTTCATTTACAACATCCTATCACATCACACGGTCAAGCAACATTCACACACAGCTCCAATATATGAATAACCTTCCAGAAAACATCAATCTTTTATCCATTAAAAATGATCCCTAATGATTTTTTTTTAAAATAAAATACATTAATGTTTTTTTATACCCCAAATGACCTAACAAAGCAAAACTAGAAAATATATAATAAAATAAAAAATAAAAAAAATGAAAAGTCTAATTGCAGGATTCTGTTCACAGAAATATCATTGTAGCCACTGGGAGAATTTTTGACCCTTGTAAAAAATGACTGTTACGCATCACCTGTATATCTCCAGTTGTATTTTAAGGGGTCCTTCTTTGGCACACGCACATTTTATTTATATATATATATATATATATATATATATATATATATATATATATATATATATATATATATATATATATATATATATATATATATATTTGGGGTGGGGTGCCAAGTTAAGAGGACCTTGAGAAAGACCTGAATGGGTCGAAACGTCGGCTAATTTTTGATGCAATACCTATTGGAATAAATTACCCCTTTTTTTCACTTATTAAGTCCTTGGAGTGCATCTCTTTTCTTTTGTTTATATATATATATATATATATAGGCTATATATATATATATATATATATATATATAGGGTATGCCATATATATATATATATTTTTTGTATATGTAGAAAGGCCATTAGGCCTGAATTTGTGGGAGGAGTAAGTCCCCTACTTAAACTCCCAGCCCCTACTCACCTCTGCCGGTTCAGTTGATTGTCTATCTCCATAGCAACCAGCACTTCCTGTCCGAGTTTTCCCACCAAACGACTCCAGTCTCCTGCAGTAAGAGGTGTCCAGTGGAATCCTCCGTCCGTCCGTCTGTTCTGCAGCCCTGCCACCAGCCTTCTTCCCGGCCTCGGTATTTGGCTTCCAGTCACGAGACCGGCACGCCTACGTAAGCTTGTGAGGGAAATAGCATTCAGCTATTTCCCTCCGTTCGGGCCTAAAAACGTAGGGGTAGGCTCCCTTTTTTCTATCACATTACCAATTTACGTATACTTACCTATTTGTGCATTTCCGCGTTCGCGTCACTAAACTAGACGAACGCTCGCTTTACTTACGTTTCATGGGGGCTTTCGCATGATCTAACTGCCGAACTACGTACGAGCATAACTCTAAGGCTAATCGTTTCAATCCTGTTTTACCGTTCGGTCATACGCACGAACCATGTACTTATTACTTACCCGTTCGGGCACTTTAAACAAATTGTGTAAAAACCTGTTCACCCCTTGCTAACTTACCTAATTCATGCTATTCGTACGGGAGTAAACGAACGCACATTATACTTAACCTAAGCAGGTCCCACGTTCGGCTAAAAACTACCGATCCCCGTTCAGTATAATACAAACATTTCGTGCACACAAATTCACTTTATTACATATACTGTCTGTTCGGTTATTTAACTATTTGTACTACCTGTCAGTAAGAGTTATTAAATACATTTAAAAAAACAACCATTTATCACCTAAACTGTGTTTTCCGGTTAACTATGTCTAAATATAAAAAACCATAGCCACTGTATCTTAGTAATCAGTTCTTTTTCCCACACCCACGTGGTTAGTAATTCATGTTTTACGTTTATTTATCAATTAAAACAAATTCCTCCTGACACCAAACAAAAGGGCAGATTTCTATAAATTCCACAACAACCCTGTTCAAACACAACATACATATATTATTATTAACACGATCTCCTAGGGTAATACTGGTAAAACCCCTAATATTTTATTTTTGAATCTACTACGTTTTCTCCTTAAAGTTACGCAGTCATTAATCCTGCCCCTGTCACATTTCTTTGGCTCCACAGATTGCCTCGGTTCTATTATTTCTGCTTAAAGTTAGAAAATTCAAGGTTTTGTATTTACAAACCCAGGTATAGTATTTACTCACCATGGTGTCAACCATTTCCATGCCTCAATACTGCATGCACTCTAAACTTATCACACTAAAAATTGGTTATTTATAACATACTGTCACAGCATTCGCTAATTATCAAATATTTATGGGTTTAATCCATAGCTCCAGAATTATTCTAGGCCTCCACCGGATCCTACGCAGGAACACCAGTTACGCTCATCCTAGTAACCATATAACAAATCAAGGTACATTCTCTACTCATTACAGGGCCTTTTTCATACAAGACCTAACGCCGTCTCAATTCATTACGACTAACTCAAGGTCCTACGTCCTTGGTGTGTTAAATTCTCTGCATTTTTTTTTTTACCCAGGAATACGGTCATACTGCCATCAGGCAAGAAATTACCCAACCTACCTAACCTGGTACTCAGCCACACTACCAGGTACTTACGTCCTTATTCGTTACAGCATTCACTACCCCAAGGCCTCAATCAGCCTCTCTCTATAACGTAAACTCGCCTCAGTCTTAGACTAACCATTCAGATCCCTCACTTCAGGATCTCACGTCGCGTCCCTAACAGCCAACCCTTACCACAAATCATACGCCATCACTTTACGCATAAATACATCAACATCTGTCTTAATCCTTAGGCTTCTTCTACGAGAACAGCAGCAGACAAGACTCGCTACATAATAACATTCAAAGGTTCCAGCTCTCTATTATAAATCCTTCAAGGTTAGTATCCACACATTACACCAGAATTACCATTCAACCTTTAGTATACAAGTGAACTGGCTTGCAGGGTCTAGGCTACCGCCCTAGCTCACCCTAGTCCAGCGAGGCCATCTCCCACCTCAACACGGAGGTACGGCCCCACGCCCAAATCATAGTTATATGCCTCGCCCGCCCTACTACAGGGCTGTAGTCAGGGCCTCACCTGTCACGGCCACACATTTTTGAATCTCTTTACAGTTATCGAGAGGCCAACACCCCGCCACCACGTCTGTGGCCACAATTTCGCTAAGCCAAATCATAGGTAGAGCCTCTCACTGCCACTTGGCACTAGCAGGGCCTCACCTATCAAAAATTCACAGTTAAGTTTTTCGCTTCGGCATTAGCATTACAGTCCAGTTCATAAAATACCCAACCATATCCCTCCCGGTTCCCCTACTCACCTTTTAATATCTCATTCACTGAATCATTTTTAGAATATCTCAAGAACTAGCCCTCATCGACTCAACAAAAAACTAACCATACCTCAGTTCGTGATGCCTTTGGGATATACCGTGATGTCATCTGCACGGTGTACCCCCACAGAAGAAAAGAGCTCAACCTCTACCTCCACAAGGTGGTGGATTTAGGCATCAAGTACGGGGGCTCCTCTTTTAAGACTATCACAAGTCGGTATCAGCAAAGGCAGCGACCCATCTGAAACAGTTCAACGTCAGAATTAACTGGTGTCAGATGGACACAGAACTATTCTGTCACTACTTCGCTGGTCTCAGGCCCCCATCTTGCGCCATATGTAACTCTACATCTCATACGGCAGACTTATGTCCTTCAGAAGCCTATCCCACCACCTCCACTCCCACCCCTAATCCCACTTCCACCCCTCACAACAAATCAGCGGGCGGTCTACGTGATAAGCTGGGTAGGCCCATCTCCTTCCTAGGTAAAGCTCAGGTGTGCAATAATTTCAACGCAGGCTCCTGCAGTTTCAGCGCTTGTAGATTGTTGCACATCTGTTCTATATGCTTTAGGGCACATACCAAGACCATGTGCCCGGCCAGGTTGTCCCCTAACAAATGACTAACTGACATAAATGTCAACAACCTGTTTTTTTACCTAAGGACACACCCTAGCAGGCATTTGGTGGAATATCTGACCACTGGATTCAAACAGGGTTTTTTCACGGGTATTGTAGCCATCCCCACAGGCACACTTGAATGTCCCAATTTATTGTCAGCATGCCAAGATCCAATCTCCACAGATACCCTCCTTTCCTCAGAAATTACCAACGGTTTCATGATCGGCCCCTTCACCTCCTCACCATTTTCCTCCTGGCGCACTAACCCCATTGGTGTAGCAGTACACAAATATTCTAATAAAAAACGTCTAATTATTGATTTATTGGCACCGCACTCCTCTTTTGTTCCCAGCATAAACGCACTCATACCCACAGACGAAATCTCACTTCAGTATGTAACAATTGACGATGCCATGCAATCCATCATCTCATCTGGTAGTCGCCCCTGGTTCAGCAAAACGGCCATCACAAACGCTTTCTAATTACTACCCATGCACCCCTCACTCTGGCACTTGCACGGTGTTAAATGGCGAGAAAAGTACTACTTCTCCACTCGACTCACTTTCGGTTCTAGAAGCAGCCCCAAACTGTTTGATATCTTCACTGAAACGCTATGCTGGCTGCTTCTGAACGTCCTCAGGTGTCACTCTGTTATCCATTACTTAGACGACTTCTTACTGATAGAGCCAGGGGCACAAACACCCACCGCTATCAGCAGTACTACAGCACTTTTTTCCACACTTGGTGTACCATTGTCTCCATCAAAAACAATCGGCCCCACAAGTAAATTAACCTTTTTGGGGATAGAGCTAGACTCTGTTACCCTCTGAGCTAGCCTTCCCCACGACAAACTGATCCACTTGAGAGGGGAGATAGACATGTTCCTGCAGAATGATGTTTGCACCAGAAGCGAACTTCAGTCCCTTCTGGGATCCCTTAAATTCGCCATGCGCATCATCCCGCAGGGAAGGTCTTTTATATCAAGGCTTCTTTGCCTGCTCCACGGAGTACCGGACTCTTGCCCAGTTTCTTTGGACCCCCACGCAAAGGCCGACTTAGCTATGTGGGGGAAGTTTTTGGCAGATTGGAACGGTATCTCCATGTTTATCCCCCCTCTCTCCACTTGTTCACCCATCATCCACACAGACGCTGCAGCCAACACTGGTTTCGCAGCCATCTTCGGGAACCACTGGTTCAGGGGTCACTGGCCCGCTGAGACGGATGCCTTGCCAGGATTCAGGGAGACCTCAGCCCTATTCGAAATTTATCCCATCGTGGCGGCCGCACACACCTGGGGTCATCTCTGGTCAGGCAAGGCAGTAAAATACTATTCTGATAACTCGGCGGCTTACGAAATCATTAACAAGGGGCGCTCATCATCCCTTACCATCATGCGGCTGATTCGCAAGCTGACCTGGCTGGCAGCAACCGTCCAGTTTCATATAGTTTGTTTTCACATCTCGGGCACCCACAACACGGCCGCTGATGCTCTTTCTCACTCTCAATTCCAGGTATTCTTCCAGGCACTCCCTACGGCTCACCACCAGCCATCCAGGACACCACGATTTCACGAGCTAATCCTGGATTAAGCACACTTATGCACCACGCTAGGACTCTCACTCACCAAGCACTATCACCCAACACAGCTATCTCATACAATAGGACACTTACCATTTTTAACAAATTCACTGCAGAATTCGGTTTACAAGGCGACTTCTCTACACAAACCATGGTGGCTTTTGCCTCTTTCTGCCACTTACATCTTAAACTTTCTCACAACACCATTAAACTTTACCTCACCGGGGTTCAGCACCATAGCCTCACCAGTTTTCCTAACAACACCCCCTTCTTGTCATCATATCCCATTAAAAAGGTCCTGAAAGGTATATTAAAGGTTTTGGTTCCACTCACCACTACAAGACTACCTATGGATGGACCTATCTTTAGATCACTTAGCAATCTCCTTGACGAATCCCCATTCGATCCCAACACAAACCTGGTCATCAAATCCGGTTTTCTCAGACCCAGAGAGTTCACCGTTGTTTGTCAAGGAGATATCACGCACAGCCTAAAAACATCACACCTCACTAAGGTGGAGGATCACTACCTACTTACGATCCCATCAACTAAAACTACCCACTCACAACACCCAACCATAATTCCTCTCTTCCCTACCGATAATGCCTGGTGTCCGGTCAAGGCGCTAGATGACCTACAGTCAACCCATCACGCACACTTACCAGACTCTCCGCTCTTATTACTGCAAGGGCACCCGCTCACCATGGCTAAATTCACGGCACACGTTAGAACACTACTATCCAAACTGGGTTACAACCCGGCTTCATTTTCCGGGCACTCATTCCGCATAGGAGCCACTTCATCAGCTTTTAGCACAAACACCCCGGTCCACATCATCAAGAGACTGGGTCATTGGAAATTCTCCATATATCATACATATATACTGCGACCAGAAAAAGAGCTTTGTCAAGCTTTCAGGAACTTGGTTATGTAAAAAAGGCAATAAAGTGTGAATTTTCTCAAACTTCTCTTTTGCCCTCTTTTATTTACAGGCCCACTCGTATGTTGGTTTCGGCACACCACAACCAACTTTGTCCTTTCAGATACTATCCATTACATATTCAATTCCGAGCACAAGTAGAAAGGCCATTAGGCCTGAATTTGTGGGAGGAGTAAGTCCCCTACTTAAACTCCCAGCCCCTACTCACCTCTGCCGGTTCAGTTGATTGTCCCCACCCACCTACACCCTGTTATCAATACATTCTCCCTGGTGGACCCGCTTTTATTTACAGGCCCACTCGTACGTTGGTTTCGGCACACCACAACCAACTTTGCCCTTTCAGATACTATCCATTACGTATTAAATTCCGAGTACAAATATATATATATATATATATATATATATATATATATACATACATATATACATACATATATTTATGTGTATATATATATCCAAGGCTCCTGCACTCCACTTTACAAAATAAATACTTCTTTTCAATAAGTTCTTCTTTATTCTTACAGATCCAAACGGTCTATATATATAAACACAGTTGTGCTCAAACGTTTGCATACCCTGGCAGAAATTGTGCAATGTTGGCACTGATTTTGTAAATATGTATTTTATTGAAGGATAGTGATCACATGAAGCCATTTATCACATAGTTGTTTGGCTCCTTTTTAAATCATAATGATAACAGAAATTGCCCAAACAATTACATACCCTGGGATGTTTGTCCTTGTTACAGACATACAATGTGACACACACAGGTTAAAATGGCAATTAAAGGTTAATATCCCACACCTAATTGAAATTGCAATTAGTGTCTGTGTATAAATAGTCAATGAGTTTGTTAGCACTCACATGGGTGCTCTGGCTAAATACTGAGCCATGGGGAGCAGAAATGAACTGTCAAAAGACCTGCATAACAAGGTAATGGAACTTTATAAAGATGGAGAAGGATATAAAAAGATATTCAAAGCATGAAAATGTCAATCAGTACTTTTCAATCACTTATTACAAAGTAGAACATTTAGGGATCTCTTGATACCAAGCCAAGGTCAGGTAGACCAAGAAAGATTTCAGCAACAACTGCCAGAAGAATTGTTCGGGATACAAAGAAAAACCCACAGGTAACCTCAGGAAACATACAGGCTACTCTGGAAAATGACAGTGTAGTTGTTTCAAGGAGCACAATACAAAGATACTTGAACAAAAATGAGCCTCATGGTCAAGGTTCCAGAGAGAAGCCTTTACTGCGCCAATGCCACAAAAAAGTCCAGTTACAATATGGCCAACAGCACTTTGACATGTCTCACAGCTACTGGCACACTGTAATTTGGAGTGACAAGACCAAAATAGAGCTTTGTAGTCACACCCATAAGTGCCGTTCAGAGTGGGATCAACAAGGTCTATAGTGAAATGAATATCATCCCCACTGTGAAGCATAGTGGTGGTGGTTCACTGATGGGTTGTTGTTTTTTGGGTGGGGTGGGGGGGCAGGGGAGGTGAGCTCTAAAGGCATGGGGAATTCTGTGAAAATTGATGGTAAGATTAATCCTCTTTTCATACTCCCACCTCTAATGCTTGCCTTCAAGATTCCCCAGGGCTGCACCTTTTCTGTGGAACTCCCTTCCCTTCTCTGTTAGACTTTGACCCAGTCTTCACTCCTTAAAAAAAATCTTTGCAAACTCACTTCTTCAGAAAAGCATATCAATTAAATTGTTAGCCGGTTGTCACCCCCCCCCACCCATGACTCTTTTCCTGCAACTGTCAAAAATAACCTCAGTGAATACTTTTCTAGCAACCTACTGTGTTACCCCTACTTACACCCTTTGTGTCACTATTCCCCACTCCCTCTAACATGTAAGCTCATTGAGCAGGGCCCTCCACTTGTCTGGTTACAATTGCGTGTATGTTAGTCCACCCATTGTACATCACTACAAAATTTGCTGGCGCTGTATAAATCATAAAATAATAAAAATAATAATGCAGGCTATCAGAAAATACTGGCAGACAATTTGCTCTGCACAAAGGTTGTGCATGGAATGCTCTTGGACTTTCCAGCATGACAATGACCCTAAGCACAAGGCCAAGTTGACCCTCCAATGATTACAACAGAAAAAGATGAAGGTTCTGGATTGGCCATCACAGTCTCATGACCTTAATATCATCAAGCCACTCTGGGGAGATCTCAAACTTGAGGTTCATGCAAAACGACCAAAGACTTTGTATGACCTGAAGGCATTTTTCCAAGATGAATGCGCAGCTATACCACCTGCAAGAATCAGGGGCCAAAAGACTGCATTCTATTATTGATGCTAAAGGGGGAAATGCACAGTATTAAGAACTAAGGGTATGCAGACTTATGAACAGTGGTCATTGTTCATATAATTTTTCTCTTTGTTGCCATGTGTTGTTTTATGATTGTACCATTCTGTTATAACCTACAGTTGAATATGAATCGCCTAAGAAATAAAAGAAAAGTGTTTTGCCTGCTCACTCAGGTTTTCTTTAAAAATGGTTCATACATTACCAATTCTCCAAGGGTATGCAAACTTTTGAGCACAACTGTTAGTATATATATATCGATAGATAAACACTAGACATGTACATTCGTTTATGTACGAATACGTAAAATCTTGTTTTTTCGTATTTGTTTACTAAAACGTAAACAAAAGCCCTAAATACGAAATATAAACTAAACGAAAGGGCAAATGCCGCATGCATTAGACTTCATGCTGCATGTGAATTAACC
This sequence comes from Pelobates cultripes, assembly GCA_933207985.1. Taxonomy (NCBI): domain Eukaryota; kingdom Metazoa; phylum Chordata; class Amphibia; order Anura; family Pelobatidae; genus Pelobates; species Pelobates cultripes. The sequence continues at coordinate 57,417,077 of OW240918.1, read as the reverse complement.
CCCACAGCATGGAGAAAATAACATTGTGCACACCTGAAAAAAGGAGGGAGGGAGCAGGCAGCGCTACCAGCTCCCTCCTTACAATAAATATTAATTCCAACCCTCCCCGCCCCCCGCATTAAAACCTATGGGGGTCACTATGACCCCCATATTAATAAAAGGGCGGTTAAATCCTCCTGCATACCCCTACTGGTGGTATGCTGCGAGTAGGGGCATGTCGTCTAAACAGCGAGCAGCCAGTGGCTGCTCGCTGTCATTTAAAACTTCTAGCGACTGCCCTGGCACAGTCCCCCATGTTGAGGAACACAAATAACTAAAATGGGGGGGACATAGTGCCCCCACCCATGACCCGCGGGTGGGGGCTATTAATATAAACAAGGGGACCTAGTGTCCCGCCCCTAACCCCCACCCATGGCCGTCAGAGTGGGGACCTTAACTAAATAATGGGGGGGGAACTTAATGTCCCACCAGGTCCCCACCTATGAGCGACAGGTGGGGACCTTAATTAATTAAAGGAGGGGGTCCTAATGTCCCCCCTGGTCCCCACCCATGAGCAGCCACTGGTTGCTCGCTGTCATTTAAAACTGGATATAAATGTATCCTATATCGAAGTCATAGAGCTACGGTAACAGTACGTGTAAAAAGTAGCTATTTAGATCAGTAGCAAAGCCTTATTATGTTACTGATCTAAATAGCTACTTTTTCATATTGCAACATTGTTATAGTTTTTGCGATAACTTTTGGTTATATGTACTCTCACTGTAGCTCTCTATCACTTCTACGTAAGATACTGATTTTTATATCCAGTTTTAAATGACAGTAAGCAGCCATTTAACCTGTACCAGGTCCCACTTATTGCACTAGCTACAACTAGTAGTTTTTAATTTGTTTAGGCGACATGCCACGAGTAAGGGCACGTGGGAGGATTTAACCTCCCTTTTATTAATATGGGGTCATAGTGACCCCCATAGGTTTTGGTGGGGGTGGTGGTTGGTATTAATATTTATTACAAGGATGGTAGCGCTTCCGGCTCCCTTCTTCCTGCCTTTTTTTTTTTTGTTTGTTTTTGGGGGGGCGTGTGCAGTGCGCCCTAATGGATGAAAAAAATTATTTTTCATTTGAAAACGAAATTCGGGATTGACGAAGTACAATTTTATTTAGTACGAAATAATTTGTATGAAATTGAAATTTCACTGGTGCACATGTCTAATAAACACACACTCACCATTCTTCTGCTATTTTTTTCTTTTTCTCCCCTTTATACATTCCAAGTGTCCCTATTTAGGATGGACAGTCTGCATTAAGTACTCAAATCCTCATTACTCCTGACCTACCCCTCGTAATGCAGACCTATTGATTTTCTCTATTCTAACTTTCTGCTTGACCAACTTCAGTATGGATTTCCCACTCATCCCTCTGTTGACAGTCCTGACCAAAGTATAAAATTACTTAATTTAATCCAGTGGTCACTACTCCCTTATAATTGTCCTTGATCTCTCTGCTGCTTTCGACTCTGTTGATCATTAACTACTTCTTCTCATCCTTCACAACCTTGGTCTACAAGACTCTGCTCTTTTCTGGTTCTTTGCTGATTCTTCCTCACCTCTGCAAGCCCTTTGTGTTGGTTACCCTTAAGGCTGTTTTCAGTCCCAATTTGTTCTCAATCTAAACTGCCTCCCTTGGTAAACTAATTGCTTATTTTGGTATCACTTCTATGCTTATGACACATAAATCTATCTGTCTTCTCCTGGTCTTTCTTTCTCCATCCTTCCTAAATCGTGTCTCCAACTGCCTCACTGTTACGTCTAACTGGATGGCAGGTCAATTCCTTAAACTCAATCTCTCCAAGACAAAACTTGCCATCTTTCCTCTTTCAAACGCTGCTGTTCCTATGTCTAGTGCTTCAGCCCCTACCTAACACAGGATGCAGCTAAGGTGTTTGTCCATGCCGCTATCTTCTCCCATCGAGACTATTGCAATCCGATTCTCACTGATCTTATGTGCTCTCAGCTCGCCCCACTATAGTCTATAATAAATGTTGTAACAAGGCTCATCTTCTTGTCCTTCCACAATACTCACATCCCTCCTGTCAGTATTTACACTGGGTTCCCATAAGATATACAGCTTAAATTAAAATTCTGGTCCTCAGTTAAAGATCTCTTTTAAACACTGCTCCTATCTACCTATCCTCACTAATACGCAAGTATGTTCCATCCAGGCTCCTACGTTCTGCCAAAGACCTGCAGATATCCACTCTTCATACACGCACTTCTGACTCTCACCTCCAAGATTTCTCTAGAGCTGCTCTTCCCTGCTCCATTAGACTCTCAACCTGTCTCAAGTCCTTAAAACCAAATACACTGGAAACTCACTTCTTCAAGAAGGTACATCAATAAAACGTCTAAAACATTTAACAGCTTCGCCTCACCACATCTCACTAACTCACCTTCTCTCCTGCAATTGCGTCATCTAAAAAACCCAAAACCTTCACCGTAAACTCTTCTAGCATTACATGAAATACATCTTAAGCTTATCTCTTGTGCCATTTTACCCCACTTCCCTTAAAATGTGAGCTCATTTGAGCAGTGCTGGGGAATTTGTTGGCACCTTATAGATAATAAATATATCCTATAATTCTACAGAAAGTTTCTCTGGAATTATTGGTGAAACTGAAGATTGTAGCTTGGCATGAAACTGTGAGTTAAGTCTGGAGCGCATGGCATGCTCTTTGAATATAATATTATATATATATATATTTTAACAGAAGGTATTGACACTAACTGGAATAGTGTACAAATGAAGGTGGTTATGCTACAGCAGTAAAGCAATTCAGAAATACTTGTAGGAATAATTCTACAGAGGAGAATAAATAATCTGATTTTTTTTTTTAAGGAAGTTGGGAGAATGGATATATTTGATGAGAGAATTGGTCATTTTTATGCTATCTATATCCAGGTTTCTATACTCTTAATATTCTTATTCTGGGAAATGCAGTTACTTAAAACACTATTAAAATCGCTGCAATATGAAATCAGATAATAGAATATACATGCAATAATGCTGTCGTTAGGGATTTTGACCATTACATTATTAAAATTATTTATTCAGTTCCTTTTGAAAAGATTTAAGCTGACTTAATGTCTGGAACAGCACTTTTAAATAGATCTGTTACTACACTTATGATTCATAATTTGATCTTTTTTGTATTTATGGAAATACACTTGTGAGAGGTCATCAGGCAGGGAGGAGTGGTGTTGGGACTCACAGCCACCGATTGCCACTAATAGCTGAAGGTAATCACCCGCTCAACTTGGCATTTAAGGTAATGAAATCATCAGGATCATTTCAAGGGGAACTCAGATGTCAAACCTTCACAGTGCTGTCACTTTGTATCCAGAGTGAAGATTGACACAGGCAAAGTTTAACTTGTACATGGAAGATGACTACCTAGCTCTAAGACACTTAGTTTGGCGTGAAAAAGATGCTTCATCATTACAAATATGCATGCGCTGACATCAATCATTAGTCCCAGCTGGGAAAATGTCAATCTTGGCAACATGCAGTGCTATTGTATGAAGAATTAAGAGGACCTAAAGGAACAAATTATAAGGAAAGGTTATACGTAGGCAAACATAAGAAATTGGGGGTATAATTACAAGATTATATTATGAAGATAAATGAAATGTGCATAGTTAATGAAAAATGCAACAATGAGAAATACAATGACGGGAGAATGATAGGGGTAAAGTATAAAACCATTTACAAGGAATTAGCAGATATTAGGTAGATGCCACACAATTAAAGGGGCACTTTCAGGAAAAATAAACTACTTTAATATACAGTAATATATTATTCCAGTGGATATATTGATTACTTCTAAACATTTTGGAGTGTTTTGTACAAGTTAAGTCGCCTTTTTTTCTGTTTGATTGTTTTTTGGGAGGGGGGTGATTTTTCCCCCCATTGTTGCCATTACAAAAGGCTGGAGCACAGAATGGAGTGAAGGGTTAACAACTGGGATATTTAAATATAGGCTACAATTTTTCTATTGGAGTGTTCCTTTAATGGACTCTAGCTCTTGCCTTAACTTATGCCCTAAAATCAGTCCAATTTAAAAAATAATTTTAAAAAATCATGATTCACTTAGATGTTACACCAAATGTTAAATATTTTTGATTTAGTGCTAGTATGTCCCCTGCTTGCATTTAATTGAACTTGTGGGTCAAATTCCATTAATTAATTATATTACACTGTGAGTGATCCCTGTCTTTTACCTTGTTTTTGCAATTCGTACAAACCACACAATATTCACCTATTTCCCCCCAAACCTCCTTCCAAAAAACAAAACAAAAAAACCCTCTAGATAAGTGCCATGAGTGTTAAATGTGAAACTCGACCTAGGGAGGCATTATAAAAGAGTTAACATGGAACTAAAGCATGCAACATAATGGTAAAACAAGTAAAATGAAAAGGATAAAAGTGATATTCATATACAGTTCAACCATAAGTTTTTCAAGATTGTCCAAATAGTTGGTTTTGGGCGCCTGCAAATTATTCAGAAGTTTAGCTAACTATAAGCATTATGAAACTGTAATAATGTAATGATATGTAATTCAACAAATCAGAAGGCTTTTCAGGTAAGATGGAGCAAGTACAGAACAAATGTTTTTATACAGAAAATTAAATCATTATAAAATGTTTTGAAAGCCTTTAAAAGGTCTGTTTATTTTGATGTTCAGATAAACCAAGTAAATATTAATGAATCAAATCTTACATTTGGACTCCATATAGTCTAGTATCGTTTTGCCAGAATACCTGTCTTTCTCTTCTGGGTTCTGATGCCCACCCACTCAACCCTAGCTTCCTGGTGGCTCATTATGACATCATACATGACATGGAATCCTTCCATTGTTTTCATTTCATAATGTCAGTCTATGTGGCACTTTTTGGTGATGTATACACAATTGTGACATCATGGTCCTCTGTATCTATCTAATCAGAACCCAGTATAGGGTATATATACACTTCTTGGTTGTCCTTGTTTTCTTGCCCTGTTGTGGTTCTTGTTACTGGAGAGTGTGTTTATACTGTGTATTGGATTTACTGTTGCGTGACCTTGGCTTGTTTGCCTATTCTTGCTCTCTGTTATATTGACCTTGGCCTAACTATCGATTCTGTGTATCTCTCTTTTCCTAGACCTCTGCCTGTCTCTCGTTTTTTGCAAACATTTAATTTATCTGTCTCAGGCACTCGCACGGCCACTTTAAGGACCCATACGTATTCCTTTACCGTTTCCTTTAGATTTGTGAGGGTATCTTCATTTCTGACACATTGTTACTTATTATAGAGGCTATGGATTGTACTTCACACTGTATTCATAGCAAAAAGGTGCCTCTGATAATATACGGCTTTCAGTGAATCAAAAAACTATTTCATATTAATGATATAGTTTAGATTTTTTTATTTATTTATGTAGGCAGGGTTTAAGTAATTCAGAAAACATGTAGATATGTTATATTGCCAAGAATTCACTTTTTCCTAATGTCGGAGGGAACTCATAGCAGGAGTCCCTACACAAAACCCTGTACAGGGAAAACGTCTGACATAAATCCTGAAAATGCTTTTTCACCATTTTCCATTGAAAATATTGTTATTGATAGGGCAGAACATTTAAATCCTGACTTACCGCCTACAGAACTGATAAGTATCCTGTTTAAATAAGTCAATCTGGCAACAGTATGTCCAGGTAGACAGAGAGTAAGCAAGCTGTGAGACCACTAAAGGCTGTTCACGTACTTCATTATGCTTAGGAATATCTTGAAAAATGTGGAAAGGTTGATACGTTCTACCTTACAACATCCAATCTTCTGGATGAAAACTAAACAGGTGTAATTGGGCTATTACTATAAAGGTGCAGCATGGGTCAGTAAAAACCATGTCCACGCATTATAGGACCAAGAAATGTAGGTGTGCATGATTCCGGTAATATGCACTTTATCTAAGAAGCAGCTTTGAACAATGCGAATATATTTGGATCCTCAGCATAATTAGGCAGATCAGTACAATGCAGCATAATAATTATGCAGAGTTCAATTATATATAAAGTCATTATTAACTTATACAAAAGCTGGAGAACAATGCAGAATAGACAGTTAATGGGCTAAAGTGAAGCAAAGGAAAAGAATAAAAATTTATTAATAAAACCTGATTTAAAAAAAAAAATAAAAAAATAAAAATAATTCAAAATATCCAGACATGTTAGAAATACTCCAACTAGGATTCTGTAATTTATGCTGCATTGTTTCCCAGCAGAAGGGCTGGCAAGGAGGATGGGGGGGGAGGGGATAATTGCCCTACAAGCCACTTCCATACAGGAGTAGTTGCCAGCAATCTCCCATCATTCTGGATGGGAGTAGGAGATGCACTGTGTGGGCCTATGCAGAGGCTGCTGGCCTGTAATCTTAGTATTCTCTTGGTCTAGACTGGCCCACTGAGCTAATTCGAGGTGGATCACAGTAAACACACCAGTTATAAGTGGCAAAGGAGTCATGGAAAATCGTTTGCATTCCCCAAGAAACATTTTTTTATTTTTTAAAATTCGTTTTTATGGGGGGTTTTTGCCTCTATTTGTAAAGGCCTAGTTTTACACACAGCGTGCACTTTGAGATTTTGTTATATCCTTGTACATTCCACAAGACCTGCACGTCATGCTTGACTGTAAAGCAGTAGAGGTCAGTGTAGTAACAAGCACATATCTCACCTCAGCCCTAGCCAGATGTTCATGGATGAGCCATGTGAATGGGGTTATTTGTTTTCAAGCTTATTTGCAGCACTAAAGGAGTTAGTAATTGTAGGGTTGGTGATGTTGCACATGTTTAGCCAGAGTTTAATAAATGAGAATCAGTGTGTTTATCAGGTCAGTAAAGTACTGATCACATATTGGCCTTATGTAAGAAATGAGCATGGGTTTTGTTACATTAGTTTTAAGGGAACACTGCAAGCACCATAACTACTACAGCTTGTTGGAGTGGTTATGGTGCAAGGAGTACCCTGGAGAGCTGGAGCTGTCATGTTATTCATTGTGCTGCTGGGAGAGTCACACACAAGTGTGGTAGCAGCTATATCACGATATAAAGATGGATTACTACCAATACTAACCACTTATACCTAATATTGCGCTTTTATAGATTACATAGGGTTATTGTTGGACATGTTTAATCTGGAACTGCAAGGGTTAAATGCAGATTATGCACTTTGTCAGTTTATGTCTCTGCAGGAGACAGCTCAACCTATAAATCTGCCATCAACATACTGTGTAGGGAAAGGGGTTGACTTCGAACTATTCTATGCAGAGCTTAAGGTTTCTGGGACTTGTGTTTCAGATATCAGCCTATCACTTATGTAAGCTGTTAGATCAACTACATGTCCCATAAACCTTCACTGCACTTCCCGATAATGTATGTTCGTGTATTGATGGGGAAATACTGCGTACATGGGAGGGACAGATTATTGGGCTTAAAAGGATTCATTTTAGAATGAAGGAAGATGGGGCAGAGAGGTTGGGGTTATGATAACGAATAAAAAATTAAAAATATATATATTTTGCTTGCTGATCCCCTATGTTTAACTCATATATTTTTGTGAAGAGTGACAAGTAAAACTAATACAGAAATCCAAACTGGGTACAAGATGTTTCTATTTATCATCTTCATTTGTAATGTTAACCCTGGCTTTGCCTTGTCTGATCTGGATTGTGATGTAATTTGCCAAATACAAATTACGGTATATGTGATTTTCAGTGTTTTCAAAGGTGAGAATTCCAGCGAAGCTAAAAGCTATAAACTACATAAAAGTTCTGTTGGTTTCTGGAGTATCCATTTATGTTTTGACTTGCCATAATCAGGGTGCTTTGGAGACAGGTTTAAACACTGTATTGCCAAACCATATAAAAAAAATAAAAATAAAAAAAATCATTATTATTCAACATAGAATGTGACGGCAGAAAAGAACCATTCGGCCTATCTAGTCTGCCCAATTTTCTAAATACTTTCATTAGTCCCTGGCCTTATCTTATAGTTAGGATAGCCTTATGCCTATCCCACGCATGCTTAAACTCCTTTACTGTGTTATTCAAGGTAGGTGATTCATGAATTGTTCTACATTTTATAACAGATTATGATTGGAATGGAATGAGATGATTCTTTTTAAAAGTGGAACTTTCACACATCCAGGACTTTTGCTGATATGAAGATCTTAGGTATCCCTCAGCAACATTTTGACTTTTTTATGGTATTTTTTTTATAGGTATTTGTATACACAAGTTCAAAGTACAGCAGATAGTTTCATGCATGTTGCTTTCCACTGCAGCCCTAAAGGATTTAAACGGAAACTATAGTACCAGCAAAACAAAGTTGTTTTCCTGGCACTATAGTTCTCTATAGTGCTTTCCTAACCTCTTCTGTCACTTACCCGATTCCAGTGCTGGCGCTGGTCCAGGCTCCGTCTCCGCTTCTCCCCTACCAACGTCAGCCGGCAGGAGGGCCCTAATGCGCATGCGCAGCAAACGCCACACTCGCATTGGGTCTTACCCCATAGGAAAGCATTACATAATGCTTTCCTATGGGGTTTCGGGTGACACTGGAAATCCTCATGTATAGCATGAGGAAGTCCACAGTCAATTAGGCGACCAAAAGTTGCCTAACTACCTGGAAGTCTATCTAATGGCTTAAGTGGTTTTGGGTGCCTATAGTGTCCCTTTAATGACAAACACCATGCTAATACAGAGTGGGGTTTTAGTGCTTTGAAAATTCTCCCTGAACAATAACCCTGGAGGCACATTGTGTTTCTTTATTATAATCCACATGTTAAAATCTTTATCATATGTTGACCATGATTTAATAAGCTTTTTCTATGATTCAATACTTTTAGAAAAACATTCCAAATTACCGTATATACTCGAGTATAAGCCGACCCGAATATAAGCCGAGGCCCCTAATTTTACCCCAAAAAACTGGGAAAACTTATTGACTCGAGTATAAGACTAGGGTGGGAAATGCAGCTACTGGTAAATTTCTAAATAAAATTAGATCCTAAAAAAATTATATTAATTGAATATTTATTTACAGTGTGTGTATATATGAATGCAGTGTGTGTGTATGAGTGCAGTGTGTGTATATGAGTGTGTATATGAGTGCAGTGTGTGTGTATGAATGCAGTGTGTGTGTATGAGTGCAGTGTGTGTGTATGAATGCAGTGTGTGTGTATGAGTGCAGTGTGTGTATGAATGCAGTGTGTGTGTGTGTGTGAGTGCAGTGTGTGTGTGTGTGAGTGCAGTGTGTGTGTATGAATGCAGTGTGTGTGTATGAGTGCAGTGTGTATGAGTGCAGTGTGTTTGTGTGTGTGTTTGTGTGTGTTGCAGAGCCTTGGTGGGGGGTGGGCATTTTTATTATTATTATTTTTTTAATTATTTTAATAATTTTTTTGTTTTATTAATATTTTGTTATTATTATTTTATTATTATTTTTAATATTTTATTATTATATTTATTTATTTTTGTCCCCCCTCCCTGCTTGATACATGGCAGGGAGGGGGGCTCTCCTTCCCTGGTGGTCCAGTGGCATTGGCAGTTCAGTGGGGGGAGGAGGGGGGCTGGCAGAGCTGTAACTTACCTCTCCTGCAGCTCCTGCCAGCTCTCTCCTCCTCCGCGCCGGTCCGGTCAGCACCTCGGTCAGCTCCCAGTGTAAGTCTCGCGAGAGCCCCGGGGTCATAGTGCGGCTCTCGCGAGACTTACAGTGTGAGCTGAGAGAAGAGCTGCACGGACCGGCGCGGAGGAGGAGAGAGCAGACAGGAGCTGCAGGAGAGGTAACAGCTCTACCAGCCCCCAGTCTGTATTATGGCAATGTAAATTGCCATAATACAGACTGACTCGAGTATAAGCCGAGTTGGGGTTTTTCAGCACAAAAAATGTGCCGAAAAACTCGGCTTATACTCGAGTATATACGGTAGTAATCTACAGAAATCCCCATTAACGTCTATGGGAAGTTTTATAGATAAATAATTTTGAAAGAGGGGGCGAAGCCTGACTAGCATGGAGGACAGGCGTGCCATGGCAGAGCTCCTCAGCACACAGGGAGACTAATGGCACATCCAGCTACACCAAGCCCACAAATGGAGTCCACAATCAATGCTCCTGACCCACAAAGGGGCTGGGAAATGATGAGGTGGTCTGTGAACCACATGAAGCATGAAGAAAGCATTCCTCACAGCATGGGACCTGGCCCGCGCCGGCTGGAGGAGGCGGCCGATCCCCCGGTCCGGCACCACGTGGAGAGGATGCCTAACGAGCAAGAGCCCTGTTACTTCCCCCTGCCCCCCCCAGACCGTCGGGGGTTATCGCGGTCCAACTCAGAGCGACAAACCCAGAATGGGGAGACCGCAGAGCGAAGCCACCTCTACTTACAAATCACTCAGCGTGATATCCAACATGGCGACCGACACGTGCCTCCCCGGTCACACGGACTCAGACCAAAGCATCATACAAAAGCTGGACGCAATACTAGCCAAGATAGAGGGCAGAACACAGCCATCTACCTCCCAACAGCCACACAGCCAAGCGACAGAGAGGCTGTCTCCAGCTCGGGGGAAGACTCTGAAAACACCACCTGCTAGACAGCCCACTCCACGGCGGCGGATCATGCTGCATGGGAGGTGGAAACACCGCATGAGACACCACCGAAGAAACACAATACAGAGAAGAAGCAGGACCAGAAGTGCTCACCCATCCCGCAAGGCGAACAGAAGCCTAATACGTCCCACTCCATTCCAGAACTCAGCTGCGGACGACCGGAAAGACGGCAGCATGGGGCAATGGCGGCCTCACACCAAGAGAGGGACCGGAGATGGCCCAACCATGACCCACGCACCGGGCGCAGCACCAAGCCTCCAAAGTCGGAGTGGGGTGATTCCTATGAACTAATCACACACAGGGACTAACCGTGCTCCGCTGTATACAGTAGCAGGTTTAACATGAAAGACCCGCAATTGACTACCCGTTCAGTTATCTAAAGTTAACCCCTTGTACATGTGTCCCACTTTCTTGTTATTAGTTCACCGCCTGTGCTCACAATCTCACCTGAGCTTCCAAACCTTATCTCATTCTTAATAATAGAGTATTATGGTATTGGGAATAATCATTAAATATGACTACAGGCCAATCTTAATGTACCTACACTGCACAGTCAAGCAGGCTCTCAAGTATTAACCCCTATGCAATTAACATGTAAATCTAACAAGTCCTGCTAATATTAACAATCAGTGGTACTCATTTGCCTAAGCCAATAGGAACTAACCTGAATACGCTACAAACCTAATGCCTAGGAGTCTTTCCTCATCTAACAAACCCCCCTAAATTGCAACTTTTTTTTCGGATGCACCTAAATGGTTAAAGCTTGTTTAAACATAAAATATAAAAAAAACATGCATGTTCCTCATATGTCACTTCAAGTTTTAAACATGTTGTATCGATGCTTGTTCATGATGATGTGACTGGCACCTCCGGGTATACAAGGAGTTAATGCCGTTTAGGATGTTCCCTTCCCGAATGCGAAGGCAGCTAACGAACACTCCAACCAGCAGAACAGGAATCATACGAACACTCTCCACTCCAAACAGCCGAACAGTAAATCCATACGAATCAATTCCCCCAAGTACGAGACCAAGCTCCGTATTGAGGGTCAGCAGAGAACTGGTTAATGGGGCTACCTGCCCGGTATTTTTGCAGGTCTTCCACCAGATGGACACTCCCCTAGGGGACCTGGTGGAAAACTGGGACAATAATAATACAGTAGCCAATCATAGTATTACAGGAATTAACACTCCCCTTTAGCTGTGAAGAACCCTCCTCTCTAAGTAATTCAATTATCTCCTAGGATAGAGGCAAAACTCCATTTTACACATGGCAGTAAAAACACATAAAAATTTATAACATGGAAACTACCGAATGCACTAGGTACAATTAATGTATCCCCAGATAGCTTAGATCTGAGCGCACATTATTACAGAATGGCGGTCAGATCACATACATACAGTTCAATCGCCATGCAGCCAAAGTCTTTCACATAGTCTTTCGTTATACCAATGGGCTCCATGGCATAGCTATCTGGGGTAAGTCCATTCGTGCAGAAAAGGTACCGAATGGGCCGGCGTTCGTATGCTGGATGAACAGAAGAAGGGAGGTCGGCGGCTTCAGCGGTGTTCGTGAGAAATGGTGTCCGTTTTTAGTTCCATTAAATAGTCGACGAACACCGCTAGGCATTCGTACGTCCAAGATGGCCGCCACCTAGTGGTCAGCATACGAACGACGACCACCCAGTCAGCATTCGACAATTAGGAAGTGTCTGCGGTTAACCACAATGTTCTGATGAGGCCAAGAGGTTAACAAGCAGCACACTTCCATGCTGGGTGGCCGGCCGTTTGGCAGTTGTTCGGTAAAAGAGCAAATAAACGTAGGGGCTGTACGAACAGGGGAAATAGCCGAACAAACAGACGAATGGAGGGAAAATAAAAGTAATTCACAAACAGATGGGTCTGTCACAGAAAGCTTATCTGTAATTTTCATAAATGCACAACCAAAATAAAGAATAAAAAAAATATATATATATAATTTCAAAAGTTTGTTTTTAGCAATATTGAATAATTTGGAAATCGTATTAATTGGAAGCTTTAGTTAGCACATCTTCTATAGCAATCATGTAGAAAATGTTTTAATACTTACCTTCCTTAGCAACTCATGTCTCAGGGCTCATAAAAAAGAACATGAAACAAAGAGGGTGTTGAGAACTCCAGTGAAACAACATGTGTTTAATACCTGTAAATGTGAATGCTTACTGTGAATTATAACAAAAATAATATTAAAGTAAGTGTGTGCTTGCCCTGCAACACAATATTTTTCTCAGCAGCTTCTGCTCACAAAACCAATAATACCATACAGAAAAGTAATAAATAGTGAAGAACAGCAATGTGATAAACGTAAAAAATATATAAATCCCAGCTAAATGCTATGTTCCAGTAAGCTTTACAGTTGGTTTGTTACTGAAACACTGCAAGCTACGATCTGAAGACAGACTCGGCTATTCCCATGGCGCATTGATCATCTGTACTGAAAAACCTAGAATACAAGCAATGGGGGCCACATAAATAGAACTGTATAATACGTTTTAGTTCTGTATTTCTCTGTGGTTTAAACAGCACTGGGTGATCTCGCCGCTCAGCATGCTTTCTTAGAAGAACAAGAAAAGTAAAAAAAAAAAACAAAAGTAAAAAAAACAACTGAATTTTTATCTAGCCTGCTGACTAGTTTGGACTCTCTGCCAAACACAAAAGCTACCTTCTATGGCTACTATGATCAATGTTTCTAAGCATATATTAATGAGAAATCACAAACTCTCATTTCTCTCAATGCCTGGAAGGGGCAGTTTACTTCCTATTAAATGTAACAACCTCAAACTTTCTAGACACAGATAGTAATAACCGACTTCAGTTCCAAATCCAGTGGGATTATGAATTCATTTATAAGCAGAGATCTGATGGAAATATCACATCGATAATGGATTATTTTCTGGAGAATGTGTGAAATCTCTGAGTGAGTGACACATTTCCACTTTGTTCCATAGACAATAAAAGTTTATTTAGGTGAATGTGTTGGTACTTATTGCAGCATTGTCCAATATTGCTGCTTATACCTCTTATTAAACAAGGTCCCCATGGTACCTGACCTTCAATTCTATTGTAGATGAAGATCGAAAAAGGCTTTTTTGCAGTAGTTCTGTGGGATTTAATTTACTCATGGATTGAAGGTAAACTTGATAGGCAACTGAAACAGAGCCTTGCGTTTAGTTTGGGCTATTGTCAACCTGATAGCTATACATAAGGAAATAGTCTCTACTTTCCTTTCTATGTGTATTATGAAAACTAGATCACTCAGGAAAAATTAAAAAAGTGATTCAAACACAGGCAGTTATGCAGAAGCATTTTAGATAAAAGTTAGTTTTCGTGACTTTAAGGGCCACTTTAATAACCACAACCCTCCAGTGGTCCAGGTATGGAACTACATATGGAGAAGCCAGTGAGACCACAACAGGATCCCAGTAGGACAGGCGGCATGCCAACGCCAGACAAAAGTGGAGGGCCTAATGGGCCTTTCCTAAAACTACCGTCACAGCTGGTCATTTTAGCTGTGAAATGTAATTAGACAGAGCTGCAGTGACTGTCTTATGGAGCTAGGGCCCAGGGGAGATATTTCAAATGCACACTACAGGAACACAGGAGGGAGAGCTGGACTCAGAAAAAGGGTGAGTGAATGTGTGTTTATCAATGTATTAGGATCTGTGTGTATCTGTGCATGTATTTGTGTGGATTTGTGCATGTGTGTCAGTGTATAAATCTGTGTGCGTTTACATCTTTGCATGTATGTCATTCTCTGTGTGTTTTATCTGTGTCAGATTTGTGTGTGCGTATCTATGCATGTGTGACAATCTGTGTGTGTCGTGAATCTCTGTGTGGCAGTGTATGTTTGTAATAATGTATGTTTATGTTTATATGTGAATAGTTTCTGCATGAAAACACCAACATTACATACAAACACACCACTGCATTCAAACACTGACACTAGAAACTACACCCAACAACCCCCTCCCCTACAATCAAGCATTACCATTACACACCTCTGCGCTCAAATGACAACATAATACACAAACACATAGCCCCGTGTGCAAACAAGAGCACTACACACGAACATACCTCTGCATTCAAACACCAACAGTGTACTATAAAACACACTGCATGTAAACATCAGCATTATACACAAATACACACACATTCACACAAACATAGTCCATACAAAAGCACACCTACATTCACACACAGGCATGGCACACAAATACAACCCTGCAAGGATGGAAAATTGTAGATCCACTGTTGCCAAAGCAGTGTGGGAGTTCTACAACAGTAGAGGATCTACTTTTTGGATCTAACAGGGTTTGGGGGTGCAAAAGGTATTTCTCTACATTTACTCCAATACTGCAGTGGCTTTTGGGGTAGAGATATTTGGTAAGTGTGAAGGACAGTACAGTAACTAGGAGCTAATCTATGCATCCTCTGCCATTTTCTTTCATCATTTAACACGTGTTCCCCATCTTCTGGACTGAGTCAAATGGGCTTACCATGTGATAAACAGATTAGTAATTAAAATGTTAACTAGACTTCGACTGCCTGGAGAAATGTAATCTTCTCTGTTTGGTTATTTAAACATTTAAACAACCTATAGCAATATTTTGATAATTATAAATAAGTTTGAATATAGCCTTGAGGAATATAATAAAAATGTTTCCTTTCATGAAGTGTATGATTTGCATATGTATGAAACACAAAATGTAGTAAATGAAGAAAACTGTTTGTTTCTATGGATACCAAGGGTCTGTTGACCCCAGTGACAACCCAAAGGCTTTCTGAATGAAAGCTAAGAAAAGAATTAGAAAACCAATCTTACGAGAAAGGCAAGGCTGGAGATTGTTCCAGGAACACATGGTCCCATAGCTTTTGGGTGCAACATAGGACATATTGAGAAAAAGAGACATGAGTAGGGTTGTTGCTTGGATCAAAAAAGCCAAAATGCTTGAGATAAAAAAAAAAAAAAAAAAGTTTGGTGACCTACTCTTAAAACCTCATCCCTGACCCATCCCAAACTCCCACCCATGCCTCTCTCCAACTCCGTGCAAAAAGGCAATTAGATTTGCTAAACTTCAAAATGAAAAAATGATAGCTAAAGAGGGCAAAACCAACCCCAAAGCATTTTTTAAGTACATAAATTCTAAAAAAAAAAAAAATGAAAGTGTAGGTAAAAACTGAAACTGGGAACTGGGGTGTTAGTTAATGAAGACCAGGAAAAGGCAGGAATCTTAAATAACTATTTCTCCTCCGTATATATATATATATTAAGGATGAACCCATGGCAATAGATGTGCAAATGATTGCTACTAAAAACTTGCAGAATAATTGTAATTGGTTAACTCAAGACAAGGTGCTGCAGCAACTAAAGAAAGTTAATATAAACAAAGCTCCAAGGCCTGACGGTATCCATCCACGTGTACTTAAGGAACTAAGTGTAGAAATAAGTGAACCTCTGTTTTTAATCTTTCAAGATTCTTTTCTTTCAGGAAGTGTTCCTGGAGGATTGGAGGAAGGCAGATGTGGTTCCTATATTTTAAAAAGGGTTCAAATCCTTGCCTGGAATTTATAGACCTGTGACCTTAACTTCTGTGGCTGGGAAAATATTTGAAAGGTAATTAAGGGATAATATTCAAGAATTCCTTGAGAAGAACATGGTTATCTGCAAAAATCAGCACGGTTTTATGAAGCACAGGTCATGTCAAACTAATTTGATTGCGTTCTATGAAGAATAAGTAGAAGTATAGATCAGGGTGTTGCAGTGGATGTGATCTTTTTGGATTTTGCCAAGGCATTTGATACAGTTCCACACAATAGATTAGTGTTCAAACTCAAGGAAATCGGTCTAGATGAAAATGCTTGTTCTTGGGTAGAACATTGGCTTAAAAACAGAGTACAAAGAGTTGTCATTAATGGTAAATTTTCAAGCTGGACAGAGGTGGCAAGTGGTGTCCCTCAGGGGTCTGTTCTGGGACCCCTTCTATTTAACATGTTTATAAATTATCTTGAAGACAGCATTAAAAGTCATGTTTCAGTGTTTGCAGATGACACAAAACTTTGTAAAATAATACAATGTGAGCAAGATATTACTTTGCTGCAGAGGGATTTAGATAGACTGGGGACTGGGCACTCAAATGGCAGATGAAATTTAATGTTGAAAAATGCAAAGTTATGCACTTCGGCGTAAAGAATACACAAGCAACGTATACCCTTAATGGAAGCGAATTAGGGATAACAACACACGAAAAGGACTTGGGAATTGTTATAGACAACAAACTATGCAACAATGTGCAATGTCAATCAGCAGTGGCCAAGGCCAGTAAGGTATTGTCATGCATGAAAAAGGGCATTCATTCTCGGGACGAGAATATCAATTTTGCCTCTTTATAAATCACTGGTAAGACCACATATTGAATATGCTGTGTAATTTTGGGCACCTGTTCTAAAGAAGGATATTATGGCACTAGAAAAAGTGCAGAGGCGGGGTACAAAATTAATAAAAGGAATGGAACATATCAGCTATGAAGAAAGGTTAACAAATTTAAACCTATTTAGTTTAGAAAAACATTGCCTGAGAGGGGATATGATAACATTATACAAATATATTCAGGGGCAATATAAACCATTGTGTGGAAATCTATTCACAAACCGAACTTTACATAGAACACGAGGTCATGTGTTTAGACTGGAAGAAAGAAGATTTCGTCTAAGGCAAAGGAAAGTTTTTTTTTACTGTAAGAACAATAAGGATGTGGAATTCTCTGCCTGATGAAGTGGTTTTATCAGAGTCCACACAGATGTTCAAACAGCTACTAGATGCATACAGTACTTGCAAAAACAGAATATTCAAGGATATAATCTTTCAATGTAGGGTAATAACTGCTTGATCCAAGGATAAATCTGACTGCCATTCTGGGGTCAAGAAGGAATTTTTTTCCTAGCTTGTTGCAAAATTGTGCTTCAAACTGGGTTTTTTTGCCTTCTTTTGGATCAACAGCAAAAAACAAATGTGAGGAAGGCTGAACTTGATGGGCGCAAGTCTCTTTTCAGCTATGTAACTATGTAACTATATCTCAGCACACCTCTTGGCACACAGTTACTTGCAGACATACAAAGATATACTGACAGAGAGACATTGAAACATACAGACATAAACAAGCAAACACAGATACTGACAAACACACACATACAAAGAAAAGCAAAAACAGGCAAAGAGAGACATGCATAGACAAGTACATACAGGCACAACCCTTTCTCCTCCTCCAATAACGCAACTGGGCCAGAGTCTGTTCTGAATACCATTTGGACCTTCCTTCAGTTTTGCAATGTGTTGTATTGAATAAACATGAATGGGGCAAAATGTGACATGATTACATTGGACAGTCATATTTAGCTACACTAGTCTTAAGAGAGGAATTGAAATAGCACATTGACATAAAGTATATCATGAAAAAATAATTATTCTGAAATTGCACAAGGCACAACCACTCCAGGAGTTTTGCAGTAACCACTTCAGATTCAGGTAATCAATGAGAAGCAAATCACACCAACTTTTATTTTGCCACACAAAAGATGCCCATACATTGTGTGCATTTACATTAATATTTACATTGTCACAATAACTCTTAGCACTCCTAATTTGATTTACAGCTCGTCAGTAAATTGATATTCATGATTTTTTTTTTAATAAGTCTAAATATCAATTTGTGATAATTTGTATTGACCGATTGCCAATTAAATATCAATGCTGCTTAATGAGAAGTCTTTGATGCTCTGAGTAATTATCTACCTCTTGAGTTTATCCCCACTGAGCTAACCAAACCAGAAAGTAGCAGTATCGGTTGTCTGCTTCAAATCCAGGGGGTGTAACCAGTTTAATTTATAAAAATGTCAACTTCTATTAAAATCTCCACTTTTTGCAAAATGAAAAAAAAAAAAATAGGACATACTCCTCACACACAAAGCTATTTCAGCAAGCTAGAGATCTTTAGGCATTCTTTTAGAATGACCCTTAAACCAATTTTTTCATGTGACTCTCCATTTTCTCTTAAAATTGGGAAAAGGCAAGTAAATACGTGCAGCAAACTCCTAATTTAAAACGTGCTTCATGACATATTACACTGGACTATAATCTTCAAAGGTTGTTATATGCGTTTATCTTCAATTATCTTTTTTTAAGTTCTATTGAAAGCTTATTTATGAAGGAGAGAAGCGTTAAAGATCTTACTGGGCAGTAACTGTCAAAAAGGTTTAAACCTGGTGCTGGGATATAGTGGGGTTTTGATAAGGTGAGAAGGGTATTCTGGGATTTAAAGACACCTTATACCATAATTATACTACACTACTTGCATTGCTGTTCTTTCTCCCAAATGATGGAATACATATTAATATAAGGTGGACTGCCTGCTAGGATAGGCACACAAGCATTTGTGATTTGAGCCTGTCTAATCTCTGGTCTGTAGCCTAAATCCTGCTCTGTACACAATATTATACCTTTTATGCTTTTGTTCATTAGATTATTAGAGAGTATAAACCATTTACAAACATGAATTTGGAAGATGAGTATTTTGACACTTTCTGGTTTTCACCATCCTGTATTGTTTGTTATTTTTCCATGTATTTTGATGTTGAGTTATGCCAAGCACCCAGACAAGTGTTGTAGCGACTATAGTAAGAGTATTTTATATCTTATTGAAGTACCTTGATGACATCCACAACTTGTAGACTTTTTTTTTCTCAAATTATTTAAAAGATTTAGCAAATTATATTACAACTCAGGTCAGTCCAGGCACAGCAAGTGTACACATTGCAAACAAAGAATAAAAATATAAACATTGTTTCAATTCTCCTCTTTTGTGTATACTACCTCTGTCCTAACTGCCAACAGCAAAGGACAGAGCTTATAGCAATCTTTGAGAAGGAGCCCAAATTAAAGCACCCAACTGCAGGATAAAGTGTTGTGGATTACAGGGCCGCCACCAGAAATTTTGGGGCCCCTGACACAGCACAAGGTCTGGGCCCCCCCCGTGGCCCCCCAAAGCCAGCATCCTCTTTGATGTTACGCAGGCAGGGTAACATATAATAGAGTTAATAAAAGGGTAATATATGTAATATTTCTTTCATCAGTAATATTCATATTACTACTGGATATCTTTTATGCAGATTTAATCAAAACTTATTTGAATTTGATATCTGGCCCATGTCAGTTTCCTTTTCGTCACCCCTATTTCTGTAGAGTATACAGATCAACCTAATGATTCAGCTGTGGGATGTGCAATTGGTGGACATCTTTCATACCCTGCACATCACGCAGTTTGTAATGGTGCTAGTATTTGTAATTTCTTTGCCTTTAATGGAAACAATAGTAAAAAAATAAACCTATTTTTAATGCATTACAAGAACAAACACCCCCACAAAAAAAAACCCCAAAAAACTCCTAAATATAGTTCTTGTTCATGCACAGATGTCTGTCACTACTGACAACTACTCTGCCTAGTAAGAGGCTCCAACAATCAATAGCTTTGCATTCAATCTATCAGCAGTTCCACTCCTATACACAGTTGGTACACTGTTTTGTGAAACGCGCTGTGTGTAGTCAACTCAAATGTTCATGGCCACAACTATGGCTCTTTCAGGGGAGGAACGAAAAATAGTTCCTTCTTGTGCATGCCACCCAATTCAATTCCAACCTCTTTTCTGTATATAATCCATTAATCTGCCCCCAACCTAATCAAGTTTTAAACAGATATAAAGAGTCAATTATCCCAATTCTTAGCTAGTAAGTTTAAAGAAATTGGAGAAATTTTTTTTACTTTAAATGCATATTGATCAAGAGGGGAAAAAATGAAGTCACTGTTTGAGATAAAATTAAATGTGTCAGTCAGTTAAAGAGAACTCAAACAATGTAAGACAGTTTCTTAGATCAATTAAGTAACACAAATTAATATTTGGAAAAATGGTTCCGATAAGAAAATACAGTATTTGCACAAACTTTGCTGCATAATTGATCTTCAACATTGTCATCCAGAGGTAAAATGACAAATATTGTATAAGTAGAGTCTTTGGCATCTATATTTTTGAGTCAAATCAAATTCATGCAAGTAGAGTGCTTTCATATCTTTAATCCTGCAGTATAATTGCTTACTGGAATTTGACACATAAGATAGCCGTTTTCTTAAGTAATGACATATACTTGGAATTAACTATAAATTCAGACATATGAAATATTTGATCAGGTAACTCTGCTGTATCCAATTATTCCACTTAGTTTCATTTCATTGTTGGAATATTGTTCAACCTTTATACCCTTTATCTTGACAGATTTTCCTAAGCATCTTTGTATGTTTTACGGGGAAAAAAAAAAATGTAGCCATCTAACATACTAGGTAACTAACTAAATTACTATTTCCCAAAACAGGTTTCATATATCAATAACAGATTTCATCAAAGGCAGTGGCGTACATACCGCGGTCGCAGGGGTCGCAGCTGCGACAGCCCGTCACTCCAGGGGGCTCGGCCAACATCTTTTGCGCCCCTCTGGCGGTTTGCCGTCCAAGAGGTCCATCGGGTGGCCCATGCTGTTAGGGCCACCCGATGGAGATGGATTGTCAGGGAGACCAGTCAACACTGCGGCGCTTTAACAGCGTGACATGGCCTCCTGTGATGAGATCACATGCTGGGAGGAAGTGACTGCATGTCACTCCTCCCAGCTAACACACAGAGCCTGCGGAGGAAGCAGAGGGAGTCAGAGTGGGAACTCTGACTCCCATCAACCTGAGCCACCACTGGACCCTAGGGAAAGTCACCCTTGTGCACCTAAAAGGTAGGAAACAGGAGGGTGACTTAAACATTGTGGGTGTGTGTGTGGGTGTGTGTATGTATGTGTGTCTGTCTGTATGTATGTGTCTGTCTGTATGTGTGTATGTATGCCTGTCTGTTTGTATGTATGTCTTGTGTGTGTCTGTATGCATGTATGTATGTGTGTCTGTCTGTTTGTATGTATGTGTCTGTGTATGTGTGTGTACCTGTCTGTGTCTGTGTGCCTGTCTGTTTGTATGTATGTATCTTTGTATGTGTGTCTTGTGTGTCTGTCTGTGTATATGTGTGTGTGTCTGTATGTATGTGTGCATGCCTGTATGTGTGCATGCCTGTTTGTGTGTATGTGTCTTTGTATGTGTGTGTGTGCTTGTCTGTGTGTCTGTCTGTCTGTATGTGCGCCTGTGTTTGTATGTATGTGTCTTTGTATGTATGTGTGTCCTGTGCGTGTGTGTGTCTGTATGTGTGTATGTGTGTCTTGTGTGTGTGTGTGTCTGTATGTGTCTATGTATGTATGTGTGTCTGTATGTGTGTATGTGTGTGTGCGTGTCTGTCTGTCGGGATGAGGGAGTGGGGGCCCACGGATCAGTTTCGCACTGGGGCCCCATAGATTGTGTGTACGCCACTGATCAAAGGCAATAATAATATGGGCATACTGATAAATCTTCCAAGGTTTGACATATTTTGTATTTTTATAATAATTCAATATAGGAATATATATACTGGAATAGTGAAGTGTTGGCATTTGAATGGTGTATTTGTGTGTAGTGTTGAATGTCAAGATGTATGTATGTATACACATGCCCAGGGCCGGACTGGGGATACGAAGCAGCCCTGGAAAAAAATATCTGCAAGCCCCATAAGTCATTGTGCTATGTAGGGTGTTTATATATATATATATATATATATATATATATATATATATATATATAGGCAATTGAAATAGTTGGCTACACTCTCGGATTTCCTTAAAACGTAACTTTTATTGAAATATTTAAGAGAAGATTAACGTTTCCGTCCCTCTTGTGGACTTTCATCAGGATCATGATGAAAGTCCACAAGAGGGACTGAAACATTGATCTTCTCTTAAATATTTCAATAAAAGTTATGTTTTAAGGAAATCTGAGAGTGCAGCCAACTATTTCAATTGCCTGGATACTGGAGCCCTGGTGATGCACCTGGTCACACAACTTGCAAGGTACAACAGCAAAATATATATATATATATATATATATATATATATATATTATTGATACATTTCTTCTTTCAGGGTAATTAAATTATACAGTAAAGCATACTCACACACAGACACAGACAATCTTACTGATGCACACAAATAGGCTCATTGGCAGACAATCTCAATGACAAACACAGACAAGGTTACTGGCACACACAAAAAATTTAGTACAGACAAAATCTGATACACACACAAACTTACTACAGACAGGCTCACTGTCACACACACATGCTCACTACAGATAAGCTCACTGATGCGCACACACTCTCCCTACAGACAAGCCCATTGACACACACATGCGCCCTACAGAAGAGCTCACTAACACACAGATTCACTACAGACAAGCTCACTGACACACACATGCTCACTACAGACAAGCTGACTGACACACACATGGTCACTACAGACAAGCTCACGATCACACTCATGCTTACTACAGACAAGCTCACTGTACACACATGCTCACCACAGACAGGCTCCGACACAACCATGCTCCTTACAGACAAGCTCACTAACACGTACACACACATGTGATCCCTACAAACAAGCTCACTAATACACATACAAGCTCACTCACTAGCAGGCACACACACACACAAACTCACTAGCAGGCGCACACACACAGAGGCACCCTCACTAGCAGATGTGCGCGCGCACACACACACAGAAGCTTGCTCGCTCACTCACTAGCAGATGCACACACACACAAAGACATCCATACACACAGAGGCAGACAGTCACTGACACCGAGGTAAACATCCACACATACAGAGACAGGCAGACAGCCACACACATACACAGGCAGACAGTCACACACACACAGTTACACACAGGCAGACAGTCACACACACAGGCAGTCACACACACACACAGCTACACACAGGCAGACAGTCACACACACAGTCAGACAGTCACACACACAGGCAGTCAAACACACAGTTACACCAACAGTCACACACACACAGACATTCACACACACACACAGGCAGTCACACACAGGCAGACAGTCAGACACACACACAGACAGTCACACATGCACACACAGTCACACAGGCAGTCACACACACACACAGTGTGACAGTCCCACACACACAGGCAGACAGACACACACACACACACAGATAGTCACACACAGACACACTAACCTCCTTCTTACCTCGTGCTTGGAGCTCCTGGAGGCTGGTTGTTGGGGAAGCAGGGACTCCTTCCTGCTTCCCATGCTGCATTAGCCAGGGCCCCAGCCGCACGCTAAGCCCCATCCCCCGCCGCACGCCCCGCCCCCTCGCGCACTAAGCTCCGCCCCGCCTCAATATTATTAAAAAAATATATATTTTTTTAATGATCCTGGCCAGGATCACAGGAGCCTGATCAGTACTGAATGGGGCTGTCAGCCCAGCCCCAGGTGCCGCGGCCCACCGGGAAATTCCCCGGTATCCCGGTGGGCCAGTCCGGCCTTGCACATGCCACACACACACTGTGATACACACACATGCAGATACACAGACACAGATGCACACACATGTATACATACACTGACACACAGACACACAGATAAAGACACAATGATACTTACAAATAGACAGATACACACACTGACACACAGATACACACAGACACCCATCCAAATACACATACTGCCAATATACAGATATATATACTGACACACATTATAGATACACAAACACACAAATACACAAATACATATACTAACAGCATATAGATACACACAACAACACACACTAACACACATACGAATACACAGATGCACTCACACAGAGACACACAGATACACACACTGGCACACAGATACAAACACTAAAACACTTGAAGATACACAAATGCACATACTGATAACATACAGATACACACGGACACAGATACACATACTGACAGCATACAGATACACACTGACACACAGATATGCATAGATTTACAGACACACAATGACATACAGACACAGATACACACACAGAGACACACTGACAGACACACTGACAGACACACATGATGGCCACAATTTACACTTTGATAGCTGTCCTCCAGTTTCCTTTTGGGTATAGGAGGGTATCCTTACTGTAGCCCAGTCAACAGGCTGAGGCTGCTGGGCATTAGAGTTTGGCTCTTCTGGTCTTTGCCCCCTCCTCTCTCCTGCATGGCTCCACATTTCTGTTAACTGGGAGGAAGGGACAAACTCTCACTTCCTTCCAGTGTTGTTGATATGTTAAAGGGCCACAGTGCCCGACTGGGCCCCTGCTGACACATGCCCACCGGGTGGCCCTAAGTGAATGACCACGGGATGGCCCCCCCGTACCGACTGCACCGGCAGTAATTCCACCACAATATATGTGTGTTGCTCTCAATTGAAGTTTTCCATACATACTTTAGATCACTGACACATTTGAGTACTTAAAGGATCAAAATAATCAAACCTAGTTTTATTCCAATGCTTGGAGAATCTCCTAACTGCAGCTCCAATCCATTCCCTGTGAAGTCAACAATGAAGTTAACATTGTGTGCCCTATTAGAGTTAATACGTGTGTAGAGATTCATAAGATTATATCTTTCTGCAGCATTAGAGATTATGCTTTCTAATTAAAAGCAACAGGGTGTATAATTATAGTAGGACTCTGAAGGGTCAAGTGAGCTTACACTTTCATGACCATTGAGGTGGTATTAAAAACCTCATGTCATTTAAATGTGCCTGGGGATATGGAACAGTGCACAGGTAACTTTTTGTTTTGTCCTACGTATTTGAGTTGTTTTATACTATAGACATTGCTTCCATCAAAACTTAGTTGGAGTTCGAGTGCAGGGCTTAAGTGTTTTTGGACATACCCCATTTACCCTCAATAGACTGACATTTTGCATTTTTGCACATAGGAAAAACTATATAAGTGTATTTAAATTTATATGTGTATTCTATTTAATGTGCACTCCACTTTTATGTTTTGCTTGTTTTGTTCCGTTTTCTTAACATTCTTTTTCTTAACCATAGAAAAATAGAATGTGACGGCAGAAAAGAACCATTCAGCCCATCTAGTCTGCCCAATTTTCTAAATATTTAAATTAGTCTCATATATCTGGAATAGCCTTATGCCTATCCCACGCATGCTTAAACTCCCTCACTGTGTTAACCTCTACCACTTCAGCTGGAATGCTATTCCATGAATCTACTATCCTCTCAGTAAAGTAATACTTCCTGATATTATTTTTAAACCTTTGCCTCTCTAATTTAAGACTATGTCTTCTTGCAAAAGATATGCACGGCTGTACTAAAGAACATTGAGCTTTGTATTTTTCAATTTTACAACTTGAATTTGCAACCACTAGGCATCTTTTTAACCACAAAAAATCAACTTGTTTAACCCCTTAAAACCGGAGGGCGTACTATTACGCCTTCCGGTTTTTCTTACTTACCCGGTCGCCGGCGATCCCACGCCGGCAATCGCGGTTGGGGTGACTCACCTGGGATCCCAGGGAGTCCCCCTGCGGCGGATCCTGCCTCCTCCGGTCCCCCCCCAGCCATGTGAGAGTGAGGTCCTTGCGGGGATGGCCAGGTAAGCTGGCTGCTGCATTGCCAGCAGGGGGACTGCCTGTAATGACAGTTAGTCCCCCTGCTGGCTGGAAATGAAGTAAATTAAAGTTAAAGTCAGTGTAAAAATAAAATAAAAAATAAAAATATATATACTTAGATCATATATACTTAGGTTTATATATATATATATATATATATATATATATAATCTAAGTATATATATATATATATATATATACACATATACATACACACACACATACACTGTCTAGGTGTATTTTACTATTAATATATATATAATTATATATATATTAATATCAAATTATATATAATTATTGTTATATATATATATTTATATATAAAATAAAAAACAAATATGTAAATACATTAAAAAATAAAATTTAAAAAATAATTACAAATAAATAATAAAAAATATATAGATGTGTGTTATTTCGTTCTAACTGTATTGTGATATTAATATATATATATATACATATATATATATTTATATCAAAATACACGTAGAACGAAATAATATATATATATATCTAAATACATAAATATATACGTATATATATCACTTTATATATATATATATATATATATATATATATATATATATATATATATATATACACATACATATATTAATTCTACATATATATTTATGTAATATTTTTACATAATTAGGTATTTTAATTAATTACAATTAGCGGGACCTGCCTGACAACCCATGCCGAAAGTATAGGGAATTTAATTTGCTAGCACTATATTTAAGCCTTTAACTTTCCAAGACACCATAAAACCTGTACATGGGGGGGTACTGTTCTACTCAGGAGACTTCGCTGAACACAAATATTAGTGCTTCAAAACAGTATGTATTACAACGATGATATCGCCAGTAAAAGTGAAGTTTTTTGCATTTTTCACACACAAACAGCACTTACACGGATGATATTATTGCTGCAATACTTTTTACTGTTTTGAAACACGAATATTTGTGTTCAGCGAAGTCTCCCGAGTACAACAGTATCCCTCATGTACAGGTTTTATGGTGTTTTCAAAAGTTACAGCATCAAATAGAAGGCTTGTGTTAAATTTTTTTCACATTAAAATTCGCCAGATTGGTTACGTTGCCTTTGAGACCCTATGGTAGCCCAAGAATAAAAATTACCCCTATGATGGCATACCATTTGCAATAGAAGACAACCCAAGGTATTGCAAATGGGAAATGTCCAGTCTTTTTTGGTAGCCACTTAGTCACAAACACTGGCCAAAATTGGCGTTTTTTTGCATTTTTCACACACAAATATTAACGCTAACTTTGGCCAATGCTTGTGACCAAATGGCTACTAAAAAAGACTGGACATACCCCATTTGCAATACCTTGGGTTGTCTACTATTGCAATTGGTATGCCATTATGGATGTAAATTTCAATCCTGGGCTACTATACAGTCTCAAAGGCAACGTAACCAATCTAGTAAATTTCAATTTCAAATGTAACATGCTATATTTGATCCTGTAACTTCCCAAAACACCGTAAAACCTGTACACAGCGGGTACTGTTTTACACGTGAGACTTTGCTGAATACAAATATGTGTATTTTATTGCAGTAAAAGCAAACAGTATTATGACATTGACAGTTAAAATGTCATGTAGAACTAAAAAAATAACATTTCTTATTTTCTCCCATTTTTTTCCTATTAAATTATGTTTTATAGCTACATATTTGATATTAAATGAAAGCCCTGTTTCCCCTGAATAAAATGATATATAATAAGGGTGGGTGCATTTAATATGAAAGAGGTGAATTACGGTTGGACAGACATGTAGCGCAAATGCCAGGTTTTGTTTACGTTTTGTTTTGTTCATAACGTGTACATTTGGCTCAGTCCTTAAGGGGTTAATCACCTACAAAGTCATTAACAATCTGCTACAAACAAATTATATATGTTATAGTTTTGATATTTGTTTTTAAATATCATCTTTTTATCCCTCAATTCTCTGTATCACTAGTTGAACTCTGCATGCACAGTCTTATTAGGTGAACTGGAAGGCTCAAATAACAAATGTAATCAGACAGTGAGACTTGTTTTATCTTGCCCAAATACCTGCTGGTTAACCCAAAATTCATCATTGCTAGTAGGATACAAATCCTCTCTGGTGGCATTTCTTTCCTTCATCCTTCTTACACCACACTTTTTGGCAGACAGTGCTACTTTACTTAGCAATGCATTACAACACCTTAAAAGCATGACTTCTGCATCAAGCCGAGCCAGGTAATGAATAAGAACTGACATTAAATATCGATATTATTGGCCAAGCTAAATCAGAGCTGACACGGTGCCGAGCTGCCAAGAGGGATAAACAAAATTTAAATTTATATTTGGCTGAAAAGGTGTCTGACAATATTTGTGCTTCAGCAGTTACTTTGTAGACTGCAATGTTTACTGACACAATGTTCTGGTTCATAGGCTTTAGTCTGGTATACCTGGTTTGAAATTGTTTGTGTTCACACTGAAATATTCGCCTCTAAAATGGAAAAATACAGTAGATCCAACATATAAATTTAGCCCAAACACAATCATTGAATAAACATGACACACACTGTTGGCAGGAAGAGGATGCAGTGTAAAATATAACTGTTGCACATAGAGTAACTTACATTTAAGCATCACATTTTCTATATAAAAAAACAAAAACAAAAAAGAAACATCTATATCAGGGGTTCCCAACTCAGTCCTCAAATAAAGTCCAAGATTTAGGGATTACCCAGTTGTGTCTTAGGTGTTTTTAGAAGGGAAAAAAAACACACTTTAGGCACAACAGGGTAATCCCTAAATCTTGGACTGGTAGGGGGTACTTGAGGACTGTGTTAGGAAACCTGTATGATAAGCATATACATTTGAAGTATAAAAATATTTAAAGAACCATTTATAATAGTTGTTAAACATCACCAACGGACAATTAAAAGAAGGGATCTGCCTCCTATCTCACTTCTACCTTTTCTTTCTTCTCTCTTTTTCGCCAAACCCCTCTATGGGGAACAAACCTAGACGAGAGTGCCAAAAGCACAATACATGCACCAGACAAAGGCAGGCCAGGGGAGCGCAGTGGGATGGGGCTGGACCGAGCAGGCGGGAGGGTAGACAGGCAACAAATATAACAACCCGACAGACATGCACTCGACGGCGTCAAACCTTACTAGCGGTGTGAAAAAGTGCTAAGAGGGCGCACACAACAGGGCACATAAGGAAACCGTGCCTCGACACGGTAACAACCGTGACGGATGGTGCAATTAAGACACAGAGCAGTAACTCATACATGCTATGCCTCAGGGTTTGAATGTGATTGTGTATACACAGTTGTACATGGGCTTCTGCGAAAGCCGAACTGCAATTTCTATGCCACTGATCCTGTCACGTAAAAAAATAAAAATAAAGAATAAAAAAAAGAAGGGATCTGCATGCTGTGAACAAACTTGGAACAATAACGTTTTTTAACATGTATTGAGATCCGCTATAGTCTGTCTTTTGAGTAAAACAAAGAGTGAAATACTTTTGAATCTCTATGTGAAACACAATATAAAGTGCTCAAATGCAGAAAAAAAACATATATTTCGCATAAATGGACACACCACTACAGGAAAGCATATATCTGTAACAAAGAAAAAAAAAAGAGAAGTGGGAAAGGAAGCAGTATTATTAATGAATAAACCATACATTAGACAAGCAAACTCTGTATCATCTCTGATATTATCTGAGCCCTGGGCAAGCCACTGTGGCTTTTTCAAAATTTTAAAATTTCCCTTTTCTTTCAGTACCTCAAACTCGCCCATAATCCCACTTCCATTCTCTTCCTCTCCAAGTCAACCTCAGCCAAATTACCACAGCTCGCAAAATCCACCAGTCTCCCTTACTCCTACATTACCGACTTTTTATGTCTGTCTCATACTCATCAACTTAGGAGCCTTGCTCTCTCGCACATCACCAACCATCAAATTAGAATCTCTCAGCTGCTAGAACCTATTTAATTCATCTAGGGCTTTCTCTGTACCACCAAATACACTCATTAAATCAGGTTCCCCTTCCCTCCAACTAACTATTTATCTTTCATCCAGTCACACTACCTTAATCTCGGAACCCCCTTTCTCCCAGAAACCAAATCAATTTAGAATCACTTTACTACAAACACTTGCTCCAAAGAAACCCTCTTCACTTCAAGAAGGCATTTTCTTCAATTCTTCAACTGAGATGTCCTACATACAGAATGTCTCACTCCCAATATACATATCCCTTCATCCTAGTTCCTCAATGTATCAGAGAACCCTACTTACACCCATTGCCTTCAGTATGCATTGTACAGTGCTACAGAATTTGATGGCACTATATAAATAATAAAATATTATTATTACTGGTATTTATAAAGCGCCAACAGATTCCACATGTATGTATAATATACATCCCAGATGAATCATAACCCTTCTTATCAGCAATCAATCCATTCATTATAGCCCCCAGCAAGTCACCCAGTCACCACAATCTTTTTCCCAGCACTCCATACCTTTTCTACATACCATTTCTTTCTGTCCTAGATTGTGGAGGAATTTTTTTTCTCTGTCCCAGACTGTAAAGGAGCTTCTGCCTGCTAGTAAGAAGGTTAGGAGAGGTGTGGACAGGCAAGTGCTTAGAAAGCGCAGAGCTAGCAAATCAGACGCATTTATAAAAAGCTCAGGGTGATGTCTGCACAGTATGTCCTTGGTTGGTCATCTGCATGATTGGCAGGCAGCCTGACGTGCATTCACGACAGGCTGACCATCTAATTCTTTGTACAGACACCCCCCCACCCCCTGTTTTTGGCAAGTTTGTCCCTTTGGGCGGTTCTGGTTCATATAAGTGGCCCACCCTTTTACCCCGACCACCAAAATCCTGCTTCACCAGACACTGCTGTTAGGGGTGAGCAGGACCTCGCCACAGGCTTTTGGAGGAGCCTGCTTGCCAGCCTCCTGCCCCAGTGATGAAACCTTGGTTAAAGACACTGTTTGTTAGATACCCCTGGGTTAGATACCTTAGACGTAAAAACACAATCCCTCCCTTCTTTTAGATAGCCACACTTAGGTAGCACCAATGTGAATGGATAGTTAGATAGAGGAATTGTATGTTATTTTTTCTTTTTTTCCTTTTTTTAAATTTTTTTTTTGGGTCCTGATTGTTGACAATATAGATAATGCTCAAGCGTATGAATTATGGTTATAATTATTGTTATATTAAACGTATGTGTACTATAAAACTTACCGTAAAGCAATATATAATGCACCATAATGTAAAATCTATTTATGAAACTGTATTTGGATGGAATTTTCTTTTAAAAATGAAAAATTAAAATTTATATATGGAAAGGAAAGGGAAAAAAAAAAAAAAAAAAGAGAAAAAAAAAAAAGACACTGTTTGTGCCTTTTGTACTTATATGGTTAGGTATATGGGGCTTACCGAACAGATTAGACTAATGCTGTTCGTATACCGAATGATCTGTCAAACGGACCGACCACCCAGAACAGTCGTGTGCTGCTTCTTACCCTTATTGACCTCGTTAACCGCAACATTCTAAGTGGTTAGCTGGGTGGCCGTCGTTAGTATGTGAGAACACGTGGCGGCGGCCATCTTTAGCCGTGAACACATACAGCGGTGTTTGGTTGTCGAGTGCATCGGACTTCCATCTCTTCGTACGTTCGGCTGGATTCACTTGAGAAGAGCGGTGTTCAGT
Source organism: Pelobates cultripes (assembly GCA_933207985.1). NCBI lineage: Eukaryota > Metazoa > Chordata > Amphibia > Anura > Pelobatidae > Pelobates > Pelobates cultripes. The sequence continues at coordinate 57,385,003 of OW240918.1, read as the reverse complement.
GGAAATACACTCCTGAACAAGAGACTCAGACTAAGGGCATATACGAGCAGTTTCATTCATATTTTTGTTGGATTGTGAACTCCCGAAAGAGACTGACCGCACAGCCTGATTTTATGGAACTCTTTTGGGCAGGAGCCTTGTGTGTGGTCGGTCAAATTATGACATCCATGGAAATCCCAAACCCTTGAACTGATATGGGTGATTTTTGGATATGTTGGTCCCCCAGATCGGGGCTGTCAGGGGATGTGACTTTTGTTGGGTTTCCATGTGTTTTAGGGGTACTTTCAGGAGGTTGTTAAAAATGTACGTTTTCTGTGCCTGGAGATAATTGAGTTTAGTACAGTTCCTGACTCAATTATCTCTCAGGCACAGGGGAGGGATTAACCTATTTTGTATGGGATTGTCCTGGACCTGAGAGCCAATGTAATTGTGTGTATGTTTTTACTGTAGTCTACTCTCAGGTCCAGGGGGGGTGCCCCTTGCATGGGGACCTGCATAAAAGGCCAGTTGTGGCTGCCAATAAATGAGTTCCTGCTTACCCTCAACATAGAGTCTCATCTCATGTGTGGGGGAAACAGCTGTATCTACTCTGGGGATTGCTATACTCCCCTGGGATTATAATCACTTGCTCTTTAAAGAGCATATTGCTACACTCTCTTGGAGAAGAGGTCTACCCATTCGAAGATGGATCCTGGTCTTGGGTCCATGGTGGGTGGACGACAGCCAGACCCCAACCAAGCTGTAAGGCTGGAAGTGGGAACTGTTGTGCTGATGGTGTCTGGTGTGGTGCTTGTGGTACTCGGTAAGCACTAGGAAGCATCGATTGGTGGAGGCACCCAGTTGGGGTGCCAGGTGGTAGGCCACAGTATGGATCTACTTGAAAGATAAAAGCAAGAGATTAGAATAGGGTATGTGTTTGCAGCTCCGTCAGATGCAGAGTTGCAGACCATGGAGTAAATGTCAGTGACCTCCAGCCAATCAGAGCGTCACCGCGGGTTATTATAGTTATTATGAGAAGTGGCAGCTTTCCTCACTTGTAATCTAGCAAGGAAGTACCTCAACCCTTAATTATCCTACCTCCCCCCCGCCCCCCCCCGACTAGTGGGGGATATCCCAGTCCTCACGGGGCATTCAGAGCTATCTGTCTGGATCAACCCCTGGATCAATCCCTTAGCGGTACACAAGCATCAGGGACATTGACCCACGAGGCTCACACAAAATGGTGGCTGAGCGCTCCCCACACAAAAGCCACACCAATTAGCGAATCCAACACACGGCTATGATCATGCAGCAGACATCAAGCAGTGCCTAGATGACCTGTTCAACAGCTTCTGGGAAAAGCTCCTAAGCTGCACACAGGCAGCCCAGATAGGGCAGAAACTCTCCCTGGAGACGGGTGAGAAGGGGGAGCGAGGGGGTCACCTTTGGGTGCAGCATCCAACCACCCACCAACACTCACTCACCCTAGCCCACCTTGGCTGAAGGCCAAAAGGGTCCTGACCTGGAAACATCACCCACACAGGCGGCGGCCCACGCACCGGCTAACTAACAGGCCTCCCGCCACTCCCGCACAAGGAGGAAACTCGGGCGCCGAAAGCCAACAAGTTTGTAGCCAGAAGATGCGGACCTATGCACCAGCCTCGGGATGGAGGGACATCCTCACCCACACCCGTGCAGCAGCACCTCCCCGCGATCCAACAGAAGGCTGCAGATACCTCCCGACAGAGGGAATCGGATGAGAGAGACGACCGCTAACAGACCTACCCAGAGCCCAATCACTCTCTCCACCAGGTTACTATGCACGAAATGCATATGGATGTGAATTAATCAAGGCTCTGCAAGGTGTGAGATTCTACACTTGGAAAAAGTCTGAATGTCCCTTCATCCATTTTACCTGTACCTTTTAATTGAGGAGTTGATTTATTTTGATATGTTAATGATCATTAGCTTTCAAGAAAAGAGAAAAAAACAAGCCTTAGGTTCCAGTATCATATCCAAAAGAAAGAAACATTAATATTTACTTACAGAATAATAATTAAGCCTCACTTTTGTTATATTTGAAATGTGGCCAGCACAATCTTCTAATCAAGCCCAAACATGGGTTGAGTAACTTGACCATAGGGGAAAGAATTGTGATGTCCGCCATATTGGGTCGCAAGTACTGTGTGCGTAATTTCTATAGAATGGGAAAATAATAACAAATTTGTAGATGCAATTATCATTTCTGTGGCAGGTACATAAGAGAAGATAGAGCCAAATGTTTCCATTTGGATTGAGGTGGATCTGAACACAAGGGGGTGGTCACTTTGGGTCTCTATAGATACGCCTTAACTCCACCTCTGGGTGAGGCGTGGTAATCCACAGGGTAACTCTCTAATGAGACTGAAGTGTGCCTGGTACTTGCTTGGGGCCAAGATATAATTTTGAAGTAAGTCACCATCTTTCCTACCAGAGACCCCCTGGAGCAGAAGTCTTACTTTGAAGAGCTGAGTAAGTGATTAGGACTTTGTTATTTTATCCCTTTTGCTTTTTATCTGTTGTTGGTGTAACTAATTTTGATTGTCATCTATATTTTTGCATGCACTGTGACTATTTTTTGCTCATAATAAACATTAATTTATTAAGTTCTGCCTTTGTCTGGTAAAGAATCAAGTTACCTGAAGAGACTAATTGGTATTTTTGCAATTCCTTAAATATTGTGCTAAGTTGTATTTGGTGGGTTTTTATTATTAAGTTTACCTGGGGGACCCCATTTCTGACTTGTCTTGGTGGTGGCAGCATTAAAATAGTAATAGTTATACTATTCTGTTTAAGTGTGGGTGGTGTTAAGGGGGGATTCATTATTTCCGGTCTAGTGCAGACAAATAGTGAACTTTAACCCTTTCACCACCACAACTACGTCACGCACACTCTTGAAGTAGGGAGTTTTCGTGACAAGTAGGATCTATTTGTCTCCAAAAGAGCAGTGCTACCTTTGTAGCATTATTCGTTTAAATGTTTTGTTGCAGGGTAGCTATACAAGTGTGCAACTTTTCTGTTCTTTTAAAGAAATGTACTAAAAATAACTGACATGCATCAGATCCTGGTTACACTTTTCACAGAGTGTAATTGTTCTACTCAAACTTATAAAATGAAGCCCCACTTTGCAAGTTGCAGGGACTGTCCCGGGAGAGTAAATTGCCCGGGAC
>OW240918.1:57327908-57381715 GCA_933207985.1 Pelobates cultripes | reverse complement strand
ATACATAAAAAATTGTCAAATTTCAAAAAAAATACAAGCTGATAGTGTCTATTCCTAGCATATCAAGATGTCCACAAAATATTGCTTAGGGGAATAAAATCAGACTATCCAAACAAACACAAGCTGCTCGGGTACTACTTCTTAATATATTTTGAGCTACACTTTATTTATTAGTAGGGGTAATAAGGACAACTGATCACTAGAAATTTAAAAAGGCTTTACTTAAAACAAAAAAACAAAAAAAACTATCATTGATATACAAGTGCCCTGCAGACATAGCTGGAGTGTCCATACTGGTGCACAGATCCTAAGTAGTGTTATCTCAGGTACCTGAACATTTGTTTGATCTAGACTCAATAAAACTATCATTTGTGCTCATCTAAATACTGAATAGAAAAGAGAGACCTTTTTTTTTCAGAATTGGAATAGAAAACATTCTTGTACCAGTTGATATATAACAAGTAGAAACAGATATTGTGGCACTATCAAGTATAAAACACTGTTTTTCTTTGAGAAATCCAGTTTTAGGGCACCGATGTTTTTAGACAGGATTTTATATTGCAAACCTAGAATCGTGTTTCTGTCATCCGAAATAGGCATGCCACTAAAATGATTTTTAGTATCATACAATACACAAGTATTGGGTCATCTGTACACAAAGCATGCATGACCAAGACCAAGTCATCTAGAATAAGAGAATACTGCTATCAGTTATCGTGAAAAAGCGACAGTTGGCTTAATTTACATTCAATTTCTCTCAATTCCACAAAAAGGTGGCAGAGTACAGATTAGCTTGACTACCCATGCCAAGCCATATACAGAATTAAAATTAATATATATGTATATTTATTTTATTTTTAAAATTGTGTTTACAATACAAACACAGAAGAGAAATGAGAAGCTGTTTCTCCATCACATTGCTTTATTCTACTGTCAACATAGTGGACCTCGGAATATTTCGTCCTAATGAGGTCTGTCAAATCTGGCTGAACAAAGACCTCATTTCTTTCAAAGTTGCCATGTCCGCTCTGTTAATGGTGAAGTAAAGCACTTCTTTATTATATTTTCAGGGTTCTATCTTCATTGAGAAGGAACCTAACAGGAGATACCAAAGTCTTTGTCCAGAGTGAGGGGTGTTGCTAAAGAGGCAGGCATATGGTGCAGTATACTGCAAAACATTTATTACTTTAGTTCCAAAAATCTAAAGATATGAGCACGCAAAAAATACAGCACATCAATAAGATCAAAACCTCCGAAATGCATTAAAGTTGTATTGGTTCTCAGTGTTCCTTTAAGATCAGGTAACTTATTACACAATAAACTTCAATATGCAACAAATTCATCTATTTTCTATAGAGACAGACAAAGCAGGACAACATTTCTGGCAAAGGCAGAAAAACTGGAAAAAAAAAGGTAAAAGTGGTGAGGGGGAAGTTAAAACAGATAGATGTTTATCGTGAAAACCTAAAAATGGTGTTGAGAATCAGAAAGCAGGGGCAGAATTTTAAAATTGTACAGCAATCTGTGCCAGTGTGTGTTTAGTGGTGACTAATTTTTGTAAAAGATTCTGCACATCTCTATAATATTGAAGGATACAGTAAAGCCAATCATCACCTGTAAAGAGTAACCTGCTGCGTTGATTTGAAAATGAACATATTTATATTAAAGGTTCAGGCAGCTTGGCTGCCTGCTGAGCAGAATTAATACACATGGCTGTAATTATAGATTCAAAAGCCCCTCTCACATCCCCCTGGATAATAGATGCAGCCACTGTGTTGTTGTTTTTTTAATATACTAATTTGCTCACTGAAAATGTCTCATCATTTTTCTGGCCAGCTGTAATGTGTGAATTTAAAATCGCAGGCTATCTATTAAATGTCTGCACATCGAAGCTCTCCTCTACTTACTGCATGGCAGGAGCAGAGGGAATTGTCTGTCATTGTGTTACCTTATTACAGTATGGCAGCTCGTTAGTTAAATCCCCCAAAACAAGCCGTTAGTTGCACAGCGGTTATTTTATTTCACCCCGTGGATCAGCCAAACCAAAATATAGTTGCAAATGTTCCCGATAAACTGGAAAATCATATGTGCTGTTGTTTTGAAATAGCATTATTATGTTAAAAACAGCCATCTGCACACTGCTTTGCAGTAAACACTGCTATTTATGATGTATAGAAAACGATGTGTTACCAAGTTTTAAACCTTTGCTTTTATCCAGCTGTACACTAAAAATCACATATAGTTATATGATGCGGACTACAGAATGGATCCTCAATGCAACATTAACAATGGACAATGGTCTAGCAAAGTCTAAATATATTTTATTTATTTATTTACAGTAATGAAAAGCTTATGTAATTTGCAGTGAACAGCTTGTGTATTTTGCAGTGTTTGTAGTTAAAAAAAAAAGAAAGACTTCCCCTACACTCAGGAGAAAAAGTGTTTAAAGGGGCACTCTACAGCTCAAATACAAAATAAATGTAAATCACTGTTTAGTAGATATATCCCAAATAAAAACATGCATGCATTTAATTATGCATTTTTTCATTGGGGTAAATCTAAAAACAGTTTGCAAAACCTGCAGATCTCTTGTCTGCAGCTTTTACAAACCCTCCCCTTCTAACCCCGCCCAGACTTTCTGTAACTGTCCGATCACAGACTTCCCAATGTAGCTCAATGAGAAGTCTTTGCAAGGCAGATTCTCTGGGCAATTGCTGCATCTTGAGTTTAGCTTCACTGAGATAAACAAACCAGGAAGTAACAGGGCCTGTTATCTGCTTGCTATCCAGGTGGTGTAACCAGGTTAATTTATATGTGAAAAAACGTGGCAAACGTAACCCTCTTGAATTAATATGTTCTTTATTGCTCCCAACGGTTCATATATTGGAGGAGAAAAGACAGGAAACTTGTGGGTGTAGCAATTTACAATTGTAAAGGAAAAGCAATCCAAACCAAACAAGTGAGTACTCACCTTATTTAGAGTCTTTTGATCTGGCTCTAAGCATGAACCAACCCTAACCAATATTGATGGATAAGTGTTTTTACTCATATTTAGTTGAGCGCTGCACTCACACTTGGTGCTTAGAGGGTGGATACATCCACTAAACATTAGGTTACAGTTTGGTGTAATTTATAAAAGTGTACATTTTTATTGAAATCTGCACTTTTTCCAAAATGAAAACAATATAACATACTCTTCACACATACAGCTTTTCAGCAAACTAAAGTGCTTTAGGGGTCTGGAGTGTCCTTGTAAATATACTTAAAGGACCACTCTAGGCACCCAGACCACTTCAGCTTAATGAAGTGGTCTGGGTGCCAGGTCCTTCTAGGGTTAACCCATTTTTTTTATAAACATAGCAGTTTCAGAGAAACTGCTATGTTTATGAATGGGTTAAGCCTTTTCCCCTAATCCTCTAGTGGCTGTCTCATTGGCAGCCACTAGAGGCGCTTGCGTGCTTCTCACTGTGATTTTCACAGTGAGAGCACGCAAGCGTCCATAGAAAAGCATTGTAAATGCTTTCCTATGCACGGGCTGAATGCGCGCGCAGCTCTTGCCGCGCGTGCGCATTCAGCCCAGGAGGAGGATCGGAGGAGGAGAGGAGGCAGAGAGCTCCCCGCCCAGCGCTGGAAAAAGGTAAGTTTTTAACCCTTTCCCCTTCCCAGAGCCGGGCGGGAGGGGGTCCCTGAGGGTGGGGGCACCCTCAGGGCACTATAGTGCCAGGAAAACGAGGATGTTTTCCTGGCACTATAGTGGTCCTTTAATCAAGTTATGTTTAATCCTATTCTATCCACTTCTCCCCTACAGTCAGTGTCCTCAGCTTCCCACTGGATTGGCCAACATTAAAACATTCACATTCCATATAGAATAATTAATATTGGGAATAAAATTCCAAATTTGGAATTATATAGAAATTACAAGAATTAAAATGTTTACACCAAAATAGCTTGTTCAAATAAATCCTCAACCCGAGCTATTGTTTTCCCAGTTAGACTGCCTTGTCCTAAACGTATCAGTGTAGTTACATTTTAATTAATCCAAATATTTTGCTGAATAAAATAGGTAGCTGTTCTGTGCTACTGGACTTTCACTAGAATTTGCAGAACGAGTGTTGGAAACAGAATACTTATAAAATTATACAACCCTGTGTGTAGTATTAATAAAGCAAATGTATGGAAACATTTGGGGTGTACAGCCAGAAGGGCTATATAACAGACCAAGCAGAGGAACATCCACAGTCTCATCCTCTCAACATTAATAGCAGGGATGGATTTAAACACACAAGGGGTAAGGAAGGTTAAGAGTTATACAACGCAAGTTTAAGAGGCACACAAGTAAGACAGATTATTAAGAGACAACTAAGGAGTAAGATAAGTGTTAAAAGATACACATAAGAGGTTTTTATAGATACACAGTACGAGGAGGTTAAGACACAGATAAGGGGCAAGGGGGTTTAAGAGACACACAAGAAGAAAGACAGAGGGTTACGAGATACATAGTGAGTAACAGGGTATAAAGGAGGTATTAATACACACAAGAAGGTAGCAAGGATAGAAGATACACAAGGGGAAAAGGAGCAGTTAGGAGAGAAACGTAAGGGGATGTTAGGAGTGCGCACAAAAATATGACAATTCTGAGTGGGTGTCAAGATAAAATACCTCCCTGGGTAACACATAACCTTGGTATGACTTGGTATACACCTGTAGAACAGTGTGGGTATCTATATCAAACAGGATTAGATTTTAGCTCACAATATCCTGGTGGACATACAGGGAACTGTTCCAAATTGTATAGAGGGTAAAAAAAAAAAAAAAAAAACTGATTTATTTTCCTGGCACTATAGAATCCCTTTAATTAGGGTATCTCTTTTGAAATTGTTCCTCATTAAATGAGAAGAGTTCTTTCCTACAAGAATACAAATCCCACATGCTACAGGTCATCACTTTTCTTTGCTGCCAATTATGTTTGCTGCATGTTGGAATAATATATGTCCATGCAAATATAGTGAATCTAGCACCAATGGCAAGTTCCCTAAAATTATATTAGAGGGACTCTTGGGTCACCAATACAGCTTTAATGGATTTTATAGGTTTTGCCCTCATAAGTAAATTGCATATTGCTTCATGCTCAAATCTTTATAGTTTTTGCATTTAAAAAAATGTTTTGAAGAATGCTGCATCATATGCCCACCTCCCTAACCAAGCCCCCTCTTGCCAACTATCATATCAAATGCATGAACACAGCCCAGTCCCTAACATCACTGAATTTGTATTGGTGATATTGGAGTATCCCTTTAACAGCCAGATCAGTTAATTTTAGAGCAGGTTTTATCTAGATCACATACAGAAACAGCGATATAACTGGATGAGATTTATAACATCACACATGATTATCTGTTACTGTTATAGATACAGACCTTCATGTTAAAGGAAGCATGATTGCAGGAGTGAAGGTGTCCATAAAAGGTCTGCGCGCATACACCCTGGAAAAACAAAGCAAACAAATAAGACATTCGCATTAAACAGGACCACAAGCAATGAGAACGTATAGCATGAAGGCATCTGAAACATATTTAAAGGCAGGTGTATGATCATAAAGCATTTTATTTGAGCTGTAAATGTAAATATATTCCTTCCACCACTTGTACAATAAAAAGGTTGTATTTTAAAGTGACCATCAAATTATCCCCTAACATACAAGAGTTAAATACATTTTCTAAATTCTACATGTACTTTCCATTCCCACGTTTTAATAGAGCATGAGAGTTTTTCTTGCATTTAAGTAAGGTGTTTTAAGACCACTGGGACCAGCCATATTGTGATTACATAAATGTAAGCTTACATGCAGGGTTTCACTAAGGTCATTTTAACATTGCTTTACTAAGGCTGGTTAATAAAAAATAATAAATAAAAACAAGCAAACTTACAAAATACAACAATGAAATAATCATAACGTCTCATATAAAATAATTAGCATTTTTTATCACTGATTTCAGGGATTAGGGCTACAAGCAAGAAAAATAACAACAATAAATAAATAAAATTCATAAATGAGACCAGCAAGAAAAAAAAAATCTACTCTACTCACCAAGGAGACCGTAAAAAATAAAAAAAAACAGCGATTGATCATAGGAGTCGAAAAATTACAATATAAGCTATCACAATGTAAATTGTTAAAACATTATTGAAACAGCCTGATCTCAGCATTAGGAGACCTGGGTGATCTGTTATTTAACGTTGAGTTTATCACTTGATTGCAAATAAAAATAATGTTTTTATTTAGCTGACCATGCTGTTTCACGGTGTGGATTATTTTACATTTCTGCCATTTAATATTAATGTAGGACAAGATGCACTAGGTGAACTACACTAGATAGGTAAAAACCAAAGGGAAAAAAGTTACCTGTGCTCTTTCCGCATCCCTATGTATTTTTAAACAAATGGAGGTTTTTATTTACCTCCAATGGCCATAAGAGGGTATGCCCACCTGCCACATCAAGGCAGACCTCTTAGGTGGGTTCTTACTCTAACCATTTGCCTTGCTTCATTGAGCTTCTGGCAAAAATATCTCTAACGAGACAGAAAGGGGTATTTTTTTATATATATCCCTACATGCTTATTAACCCCTAAAAGAGAACACATGGGATGGGCAGTAGCATTGCAACCTAGCTGTGTGATACAAAAGCAAATACAAATACAACTAGATAGGTGTCTAAGAAGTACGGTAAAATAATTAATAAATAGACCAGTTTTTTTTATTTTTCACTGGATGTTTTTTTATGTAAGTGAACCTTTTCAGATCACGATAGGTCCCCTTTATGTTTTTGAGATATATACAAATGAGAATTGTACTCAAGTCGGTGCCACTTGGTCAAGATGGCAAATTTAGCACGGATATTCACAAGAAGGGAGCAGGCAATCAAGGCATGTAGAATTTAGTAAACTTTATTTGTTCATCGAAACAACAACTAATGTTTCAGCTCAACACAAGCCTTAACCCCTTAAGGACGGAGCCAAATGTACACATTGTGAACAAAACAAAATGTAAACAAAACCTGGCATTTGCGCTACATGTCTGTCCAACCGTAATTCACCTCTTTCATAGTAAATGCACCCACCCTTATTATATATCATTTTATTCAAGGGAAACAGGGCTTTCATTTAATATCAAATATTTAGCTATGAAACATAATTTAATATGAAAAAAATGGGAGAAAATACGATTTTTTTGATTTTTTTAGTTCTAAATTGCATTTTAAAGGTCAGTGTCATAATATTGTTTGATTTTACTGCAATAAAATACACATATTTGTATTTAGTAAAGTCTCACGTGTAAGACAGTACCCCCTATGTACAGGTTTTATGGCGTTTTGGGAAGTTACAGGGTCAAATATAGCACGTTACATTTGAAATTGAAATTTGCCAGATTGGTTACGCTGCCTTTGAGACTGCCCGGGAATGAAATAATTATTAGGCATATCATTTGCATTGGTAGATCCTGCTGTACAGTGTCCGCTTTTAGTTATTTGAAACAGCAAAACGTGGGCCGTGCTAGCGTTAGTATTTGTTTGTGTGTGAAAAATGCAAAAAACGCTAATTTTGGCCAGTGTTTGTGACTAAGTGGCTACTAAAAAAGACTGGACATACCCTGTTTGCAATACCTTGGGTTGTCTACTATTGCAAATGGTATGCCATCATAGGGGTAATTTTCATTCTTGGGCTACCATAGGGTCTCAAAGGCAACGCAACCAATCTGGCGAATTTTAATGTGAAAAAAATGAAACGCAAGCCTTATATTTGACGCTGTAACTTTTGAAAACACCATAAAACCTGTACATGAGGGGTACCGTTGTACTCGGGAGACTTCGCTGAACACAAATATTTGTGTTTCAAAACAGTAAAAAGTATCGCAGAAATAATATTGTCCGTGTAAGTGCTGTTTGTGCGTGAAAAATGCAAAAAAAACGTCACTTTTACTGGCGATATCATCGTTGTAATACATTTTACTGTTTTGAAACACTAATATTTGTGTTCAGCGAAGTCTCCCCTGAGTAGAACAGTACCCATGTACAGGTTTTATGTAGTGTCTCGGAAAGTTATAAGGCTAAATATAGTGCTAGCAAATTAAATTCCCTTTTACTGCATGGGTTGTCAGGCAGGTCCTTGCTAATTGTAATTAATTAAGATACCTAATTATGTAAAAATATTACATAAAATATATATGTAGAATTAATATATGTATATATATATACGTATGTGTATATATATATGTATATATCTATATGTACTTTTTAAAATGTTTTTTATATATAGGTATATATATATATAGTGATATATACGTATATATTTATGTATGTAGATATATATATATTATTTCGTTCTACGTGTATTTTGATATATATATATATATTAATATCACAATACAGTTAGAATGAAATAACACACATCTATATATTTTTTAATTAATTTTTTTTAATTATTTTTTTAATTTTATTTTTAACGTATTTACATATTATTTTTTTTTATATTATATATAAATATATATAGAACAATAATTATATATATGTTTAATCAGTATCAGTCTACGTGTAATTTGATATTAATATATATATATATATAATTATATATATATTAATAGTAAAATACACCTAGACGGTGTACGTGTGTGTATGTATATGTGTATATATATACTTAGATCATATATATATAATATATATATATGATCTAAGTATATATAATAATTTTTTTTTACACCATTAACTTATTTTATTTTTATTTTCAGCCAGCAGGGGGACCACCTGTCATTACAGGCAGCCCCCCTGCCGGCAATACAGAAGCCAGCTATTCCCGGCCATGTGATTGTGGGGTCCTCGCTAGGACCCCACTCTCACATGGCCGGGGGGCTTCCAGGAGGACGGAGGTGCCGCGGGGGGCTCCCTGGGAGTCCCCCCAACCGCGATCGCCGGCGTGGGACCGCCGGCGACCGGGTAAGTTAACAAAAACCGGAGGGCGTATAATTACGCCCGGCGGCGTTTAGAGCCGCTTACAGGCTTAATTGTACGCCTCCTCCGTTTTAGGTTAATTACGCCTTTATAAAGGCTTCGTGCTGAGCTGATATGTTGCTTGTTCATATATAAATTAAAGGGATGACCTGGTGACCACTTCAGCTTACCTAAAGGCCCGGGTGTTAGGAAACCTTCTAGGGTTAACCCATTTTTTCATAATTATAGCAGTTTCAGAGAAACTGCTATAATTATGAATGGGTTAAGCCTTCCCCCTAATCCTCTAGTGGCTGTCTCATTGACAGCCACTAGAGGCGCTTGCGTGCTTCTCACTGTGATTTTCACAGTGAGAGCACGCAAGCGTCCATAGGAAAGCATTGTAAATGCTTTCCTATGCGACGGGCTGAATGCGCGCGCAGCTCTTGCCGCGCGTGCGCATTCAGCCGGCGGGGCGGATCAGAGGCGGAGAGGAGGAGGAGAGCTCTCCGCCCAGCGCTGGAAAAAGGTAAGTTATTACCCCTTTCCCCCTTCCAGAGCCGGGCGGGAGGGGTTCCCTGAGGGTGGGGGCACCCTCAGGGCACTATAGTGCCAGGAAAACGAGTATGTTTTCCTGGCACTATAGTGGTCCTTTAAGTTCCCTTACTTCCACAAACCTCGAGTGCCTATCCCACACCTTTAGGTATAAGCAAGAATTTCCCAAGAAGTTATGTTCTCTCACTGAACAGCTTAAATAAACAGTTTAAACCTATAACATCATCTAAATTTGCTAGTGCAGTCAGCTGCGGTATGTGCCTTTTTACAGGCCTTGTGAAAGAACTTCCAGGAATAACAACACACAAGAATGATTTGGGAATTGTTATAGACAACAAACTAGGCAACAATGTGCAATGTCAATCAGGAGTGGCTAAGGCCAATAAGGTATTGCCATGTATAAAAAAGGAAATTACTTCTCAGCATGAGAATATAACTTTACCTCTATGTAAATCTCTGATAAAACCACATCATGAATATGCTGTGAAATTTTGGGCACCTATTCTAAAGAAGTATATTAAGGCACTAGAAAAAGTGCAGAGGCAGGCTACAAAATTAATAAAAGGAATGAAACATTTTAGCTATGAAGAAAGGTTAACAAATTTAAATCTCTTTAGTTTAGAAAAGCAGCACCTCAGAGGGGATATGATAACCTTATACAAATATATCCAGGGGCCAACACAAACCATTATCTGGAAATATATTCACAAACAGGTCTATACATAGGATACAAAGTCATGTGTTTAAACTGAAAGAAAGAAGATTTAGTCTTAGGCAAAGGAAAGGTTTTTTGTTTTTTTTTTACCGTAAAAACAATACGTATGTGGAATTCTCAGCCTGAAGAAGTGTTTTTTTCAGAGTCTGTACAGATCTTTAACCCCCTAAGGACACATGACACATGTGACATGATTCTCTTTTATTCCAGAAGTTTGTTCTTTAAGGGGTTAAACAACTAGATGCATACATGCAAAAACATAATATTCAATTATATAATTTTTCAATTGTAGGGAAATAGCTTCTTGATCCAAAGATAAATCTGACTGCCATTCTGGGGCCAACAAGGAATTTTTTCCTAGTTTGTTGCAAAATTGGAAGTGCTTCAAACTTTTTTTTTTTTTGCCTTCTTTTGAATCAACAGCAAAAAACAGATGTGAGGCAGGCTGCAGTTGATGGACACATGTCTCTTTTCAGCCTATGTAGCGATGTAACTTTTAATAGATTTCCTGTGGTAAGTTTTTCAACACTTGTATATCAGCTCATTCAGAACCCTATTCTATGATGTGCAGGCATAGTCCTATCAGTATGGGAAGAGTTCAGATCACAGAAAAAAGTGTGGCGCAAATGGCTTTACAGCATATCATTGTTGTTAATATTAAAAATCTAATTTGAATTCATATTATGATTTAAAAAAATACCTCTACTCTGACTATTTCTTTTAAATTCATACAAAGGGATACAAAATAGAGCGTTGATCATATATAGAGCAAGATCCACGTAGATGTGAAACAGTTAAAATAGATGATTTCATTCCCTGAGTCAAAAGAAGCAAAGATATTTTTTTGCGTCTTCATAACTCCCAGGTGCTGTACAATCACCATAGAAAAAGATGAAAACCAGTGCCATCTGGTCAGAGTAAAGAAAGCTTCCTATATTTATGTCAACGGGACTTGAAAATATCTCCGATAATCACTTTAGAGAATAGATTAAATTTCAGATTCACGGCTGCTAAACCTATTCCTATGTTATTAATATCTCTGCTATCAAAGCGGAAAAAAAACATCTGAATGTCTGAACAGAAATGTTTGTGAATTTTATTTATTTTACATTACATAGAGATAAGCGAGTGAGATTTTGCTGTTTAGAAATACGCCAGGTAATTTATACAGTATACTATTTACTAATCTCTCCATGGCTTCTGGGACATTTGCTTTCAAAGTTCCACAGGAGACCACATCAAATCTAAGTAACGGGTCTAACTCTTGAATAAATCTTCTATGAACAAAGGGAGAGTCTAAAAAAGCATTTCCTTTCCCTTTGGATCCTTTACTTTCAAGATAAAAGTAAATGCTCTCTCTGTACTACAGACACTTGGAAATAGTCATTTCACCATGGGCAAGGTTTGTGAATAGGCAAGTGATGCCCTGTTTGTCACCTTGGTAAATCCCAGGGATTCTGTTCCTGCCAGGTGTGGTTTCAGAGAAATTTTGCAGACTATTTTTTCTTCTGGATAATCAACTCATTTTATCTTAAAGCATCCCGGGAATAATAAACAAAGATTGACCTGGGCCTGTAAGTTTGCGTTGGGGGTATGATTTTGTTTTTCCAAATAAAAGTTTTCTTATAGAGTGTAGGAAATATTTTGTCAGTGCTCGCCGGTAATTGCTCCCTATATATATATATATATTTTTTTTTTTTTCATTTCGACTGTAACAGTTAATATTTAAATTTATACTAATGGATATTTATATGCAAAATTAAGGGACACCACTACCACAACAAGAGGTCATAGTCTTAAATTAGAGGGGCAAAGGTTTAAAAATAATATCAGGAAGTATTACTTTACTGAGAGGGTAGTGGATGCATGGAATAGCCTTCCAGCTGAAGTGGTAGAGGTTAACACAGTGAGAGAGTTTAAGCACGCGTGGGATAGGCATAAGGCTATCCTAGACTTAAGATAAGGCCAGGGACTAATTAAAAGTATTTTGAAATATTAGGCAGACTAGATGGGCCGAATGGTTCTTATCTGCCGTCACATTCTAAGTTTCATCGCTATATAATGGAGAAAAATACATTGCTTGTGTATTTTTGTATTTTATGTTTATTTTTTGATTATTATTTCAAATTATGGATGACATGAAAAGACAATGCAAAACATTTAGTTAATTTTAATGACATATACCAGTACATAAAGTAGCTATGTGAAACATTTAACATATATATGATGTAAATGAGAGTTATGAAGACACCCATTGCCCCCACCCATGGGGCAACTAGCTACGTATGTTTCTAGTACACTAGCGAGTGCATTAAAAAGTTCTACATATGGTTTATTTGTAATATTATTATTATTAGCGTTTATATAGTGCCATCATATTCCACAGTGCTTTACAATTACAGAAACGGGATATTTAAAAGTAAAAAAGGCCCTTCTCAAACAAGCTTACGGTATATTATTTAGAATCTTAGCAGAAACACACATAATGTGTCTGGATTTAAAAGGCCAAGTAGCTTATTGTGATATCAAATTATATCTGCAATGGATGATATTCCTCTCCAAAGATCCGAGATAAATCTCCGAATACATCCAAATGTGGATCAGAGCTTATTTCAATATATGCAAGTAATACGAGTATTGTCTAGAACTAATAACTTCCATTGACGTTAGGCTGGCTGCTGGCCTTTACAGTTTTTATTCATTCTATCAGTTTTCCTTAAACCCTAATTTTTAAAATAGATTGATACAGTATGAGCATGTATGATATCATTCTAGTCTGTACATGCTTAGTATGTTAACACCAATTTACATCATTTTACTCTACTTATAAATGAAAGAGACTGTACCCAACATGCTTATTCTATTAGTATTATCGAAATACATAAATAATACAAGAAAAAAAATTCAGAAACATTCTTGGCTGAAGTAATTGCACAAATTGTATAAGGAAAAGTTGATCAAAAAGGTATTCATTTAAGTGAAAACTATGATATAACCACATTTCTGAATTTGGGCCAGAGTTTGAAACAAATTTTAATTGGAGAATGTGAAGAAATCCCTCTTCGTCCTGGTTGCTTCAGTTGTAAGGAAACCTAGTATATCCAATCCTCATTCGGTAGTTTCCTTCCTAACGGCCAGAGCATCAGTGATTATAACTCTCCGTTCGGCAGATGGAATAAACGAAATCCATACGAATGCAATAGCTTTAAAAGATGATTCCCTTGATAAAGCATACGAATACCCAAACATCAGCCGGAGTCTAGAAGAAGGGTGCAACAGAACTGGCTTTTAATTATCACACACTGGCTTTTATTCAAGTCCCCGTGCAAGGGGACACCCCCCCCCAGGGAGGGACAAGGTACATCTTATTATTAACAAGGAAAACATAAAACACTCCCAGCACAAACATACAATTCCCTCCCCTAGTCCTGGAGATAATCAAGTCTGATAAAGTAATAACTTAATTATCTCCTGTCACATCATGCCATGTTCTGCGGAGATGTCTGGCTTTGGCTTCTGGTATCCAGTACTCTTTTTACATTTCTTGTTTAGTTTTTCTTGGTTTTTCTAGTTTTTTATTCTATGTCTGGTTTTCTTTATGCTGGGTTTTTCCGGGTTCATTCCTGTAATCCGTCCCTGGAATTCCCAGTGTCCAGGTTTCCTTTAAATGTTTGTTTTATGTTGCCACACCCGTTTGTTTTCCATTTTCCTTTTGTTTCAGTGTCCTGCAGGCAGCTGCTCAAGCCTTCTGCCCTTTCTTGCAGGTAAGTGCTATATATGTGTTTCTTATGGTTCTTTTAATATACATTAGGCAGAGTAGGACCTGCCAGGTATGGGGTACATTGGCGTTGTTGGCAGGCTTATGCAATGATCATATAATGTGACTAAATCCCCATGATTTTCATATATAGTAATTAGTTATTTCTCCTCTTGTTTTGCCTATCATATCTTGTCTTGTTTTAGTTTGTATTCCCAGTCCATGTACAGTCCTGTCCTGTCCTGCCCCTGTTTAGTTAATGTTCCCTTATGTATTGTGTACATGTTCTGGGTTTAGCTTCCTATCCTTCTCTGGTTCTGGGTTCTACTAGTTCTGTCTTGTTTTCATGTTTGGTGACTATCCTAGCCTTGCCTTGTTTCTGTACTGGATACATGTCTGCTGCAGAGCCCCCCTATCCAGTTCCTGGGAGGTCTGCATATCAAGCTCCTAGTTCCTGGGATCCGCTTTAGCTGCATCAGGGTTCTGGTATGTGGCCGCACAAACGCTGGTGCTCAACGCCAGAGGACGTGTGGTTACCCTGCACCAGGCCCTGATAATCCACTTCCACGCTGGAGACTCACAACTTTTCATCAGGCACTCAGGGGTCCCAGTTTCCGTACCGCCACCCGTGACAGAGTCTGGGTCCCGGGTACCGGACCGCCACCCTGACATCTCCAGGCAGAAAAAATACAGTTTTCCCCAATATTTAGAACACCCCTTTATGCATATGGTATCCCCACAAATAATATGTCCCCGATAGCATATCGGTTCAGGGTTTCTCAAAAAGTATGGAAGTCTTTTGTGACCAGCTAACCGCGAGGTTGCTGCCCAAAACAGTTCCACGAATTTGGGTAGTTTTGCTGGTCCATTTTGCAAAGTGGCAAAACCGAATAATTCCACGAATGGTTTCCCCTGGCTCTTAGCAGCGATTGTTCCCCTCATACGAATTAACAAAAGCACCGAACAGCGCTCTTCTAGCTGTTCGGGAAATAAAGATCCAGCGTTCGTATGTTGGGACCGGTGTTCGGGAAGTCGAGTGTCCGATTTTAGTTCCAGACACTCGACGACCAAGTCTCGCTGCCTTTGTTCGCACAAAAAAAGATGGCCGTCATTTTCTCAGCCATGTGGCATTCGGCAATACGAACGACGGCTGCACAGGTAGAGGGTTCAATTGAGGCATGCTTTGAAGTTAACGAGCCAGGGGGGTGGTCTCTGTTCAGTAGTTACATCTACCAAATGAAAAGGGGAGAAATACCGAACACAAAGCTGGATTTCTTCACACTGCTCCCCTATAGTTCCATGGGTCGGCATACCCGCCTAGACCCTGTCGGGTTGGCTTGGGAACATCCGATAAAAGTACTTTAGGAGTCCAGTTCGGTCTGTCAGGACAGACCGTCCGCATTACCGTTTTGTTTGCCGGACGGTATTGCATAGTAAAGTTATACGGCTGAAGGGCTAGGCTCCACAGTAATAGCCTGGGGTTGTCACCAGCTACCCGGTTTAGCCACACAAGGGGTTGTGGTCGATCATAAGGGTAAACGGTCGTCCATACAGATAAGGTTGTAGTTTCTTTAGGGCCCAAACTAGGGCTGAAACCTCTCTGGTCAAATGTGTACGGCTGAGGTATGCCACCGGGTGTTCCATGCCGCCGTCCCCCACTTGGCTCAACATGTCTCCCAGCCCAAACATGGAGGCATCTGTGTGTACAAGAAATTTAAGTCTCTGAAAAAGTGTCCGCGCACTCCGGCGTCCAGGTCCCTTGTTTAGGTAGGGCCTTTTTGGTAAGGTCGGTGAGAGGCTTGGCCAGGGCGCTATACGCTGGGACAATCTTTCGGTAGTAGCTGGCTGTCCCTAAAAAGGCCTGTGTTTTAGTACGGGTTGGGGCCAATTAGCTATGGCCTCTACTTTAGCAGGCTCTGGACGCTGCCTACCAGAACCTACCCTGTGGCAGAGATACTGTACCTCGGCCATGTCTACGTGACATTTGTCAGGCTTCAATGTGAGGCCGCTAGCCGAATTCGCTTGAGTACCCTGGACAAGTGCCCCGGTGGTCCCCCCAGGTGCGGCTGTAGACAGCAATATTGTCTAGATACGCACATGCTAAGTCCTGGAACCCCTCCAGGAGCCTACCGGCCATCCTCTGAAAGGTAGCCGGGACATTCTTCATCCCAAAGGGGCAAAAGTTTAAAAATAATATCAGGAAGTATTACTTTACTGAGAGGGTAGTGGATGCATGGAATAGCCTCCAGCTGAAGTGGTAGAGGTTAACACAGTCAGGGAGTTTAAGCATGCGTGGGATAGGCATAAGACTATCCTAGACTTAAGATAAGGCCAGGGACTAATTAAAAGTATTTCAAAATATTGGGCAGACTAGATGGGCCGAATGATTCTTATCTGCCGTCACATTCTATGTATCTATGTTCCTAGTATCTAGAGATTGAGTATAGCTTAAGTCACAGATAGTTTGAGATTTAAAAAAATCTGAAAATCAGAAATACAGTATCCTACTAAGATGTGTGAAGCAAGCCAAGCACTCGAGCAATGAGAGCTTTAAATAACTTTAAATAAGGTAATAATATACCAATAATGTGCTATAACAAATAGATGCAAAGCTTAAGAACTAAAATGACAAACTTCAACCCAAAAATGGACACCAACAGCACACGTTTTAAATAAACATACACAATCAGGGTTATTCACTAAAGTGAGGATTGTTGGAAATTCAACTCCCAAAATTCAAAAAAGTTGACAAACTGGAAATATTTAGATTTTGCAGTGAATAGGAGAAAGGCACATATAAACAAGTGGAAAGGGCATCTGCCTAAGGCCATGTTGCAGAAAGGGGCTCAGAAGAGCACCTGCTCTGTCTGTTGAGGCCCTGCACCCACTTACTTACAAGGGAGTGCGTGGTCTGCATTTCTATTGCGTGGTCTGCATTTAAGAGCTACCTCACTTTCCTGTTGTTTCTCAGTTACTCAGAGAGCTGGACCTGGACTTTAATTAGGCACTGGGACCACACGGGTGCTCTTAAAGTGATTTCTAGATGATAGAGGTGCAGATCACCTCACCCATCGGATTACCAGGGATCCTGCCCAGACAATCATCCATTGGATCACCAGGGAAAATAAAAAAAAAACAAAAAAAAAACAACAAGCAAAACAAACTAAGGACATTAGCCACAATACAGCCTCTCTCACACACAGCCTACTCCACCCACACAAAACCCAACCTGCTTGGCAATGACTACACACAGTCAAATTTGTATAGATTTGCAATACTAAAGCACCACTCTTGCACTAATGTTTCATTTACAGCATCTCAAAACCTTTGTTCTATTCTGATACATTTCACAGACAGCACTCAATAGATCACAGTCTGACTTAATAATTGTTAGCAGAGCCCCCAGCCATTTAAACAGGTTTCCCTTGTAGTCTTTTTGAAATGTTGGTAGGTATGCTGTCACAACCTATAATCCATGCCCAGAGAGCACCAGCTAATGAGAAAGATTCAAATGCATTAAACACAAGCTGAAATATCCAAATGACATATTGAATGTCAATTATGTTATTGTACATAACACACAAAAACATGAAGGTACTAACACACACAGACAATAATCTGCTTCGCCTGTGGAATAAACTAACAAAGATAAAATGAAATAAAAAGTCAGATTTTATGTTGGACGATATTTAACATGCCTCCGATGTGTCCTTTACCTCTCAGGAATCATTTTAACTATTCTCTATGTTGGTCAAAGGATAATAATTATCATCATCATAGTTATGAGATGGAAAATAAATGTTAATCAATAGCGACAGCAGCAAGATTTGGTTGTTTGTTATCTTAAACAGTATAAACAATTTGTGTGTGTTTCAACACAGCAAGCATGGTGTGCTGTGTGTTATATAACAGAGCATGAAAAATGAAAAAGCAACAATTATAATAATACGTAACAAGAACTACAGCACAGCAATTAATTTGCAGACATCTCTAGGGTATATGTAGACTTAGAAAATCTTTAGGTGAAAAACAATACATTTAGAAAGAACTTTTCTTTTTACAAAAACAGGTGGAGAAACTTGGTGCCCTGTGAAAACATAAGCTTCCTCATTATTCTATATCGATCCCCACTAAAATGCAGAGATAAATAATAACTCTAGATTAAACTATGACTTATGCAGAAAGAACGCACCATTCTCCCAACTTAAGGTGCGGATAGGGGGTTGTCACAGTCCCATACCATGAAGCCAGACAGTTACTAGAAGTTAGCACCTGTTTTGTAACTCTTCTGCAAATGCAGTATTTAAAAAACAAATTGTATTACACACTTTAATATACAGTGCATACTCTATTAATGAGTCCCAGAGCACACATGGCCTTCACTAGAGCAAACTGTAGCAAACTGAAAATAGAATTGTTAAATTAAGACTAAAATATTCAAGTTCGAACATAGTGCAGTTGGAGAGCTTCTCCAAATCAGCTATCTTTGCATTAAATTCACATTTTAATTTGCTACAATTTGGAGTAACTCTGACAAAAAAAGTGTTTTATATTATATTATATATAAAGTTCCACACTGCAATTTTAGACATTCAGTGCCCCTTCCAGGATTGGGTTCTGAATCTGCCCCTGCCCAACTTGACAATCATCTCGAAATACAGAGCTTAGTATATAACCGTGGCGAAAATAACCTCGCCACTCGGTTTTGGAGGGCCCTGTTTCCAGCCTTTTGCCCCAGGATTATAGCCCATATGCTAAAACTTTGTTTCCTCCCAGTAAAAAGGCTTGTTCATGCCTTTTTTACTATGTGGTTCGGTAAATGGAACTTACCGAACAAACTACCGAACAGCCGGACCACACACAAGTGGAGTGTGCAGCCAATTTACCTCCAAGGCTGGTGGTTAACCGCAAGCTAATTGAAAAACGGCTGGGACCCTCCCCCATTATTTTCTGTATCCCTCCCCCCCCTTTTTATATGGAAAAATAAAAATTGTCAAATTGAAAAAAAAAAGAAAAACGGCTGGGTGTTCGCCATTCGTATAGTCGAACACGTGGCGGCGGCCATCTTGTTTAGTCGATCGGGGTCAGCAATGTTTTGCCGTCGAGCTCATGGAACTAAAATCGGGCACACGACGCCACGAACACTGCTGAACCTTACCTTCTTTGAAACTTCAACGCTTCAGCGGGAGTCGAACGGTGTTCGACAATTCGAACGCCACTTTAACATTGGCTATTTGCATGAACGGCCCCCGTTCGTGCATTCGAACTGCATTTGAACTATGTGAACTACACCAGCCGCACAGCCTAAATCCCTGGAACTATTTTAGGCATGAAAGCCATGCTTGAGGTCGGTCAAATATGACTTCCATGAACTTCCTGAACCCTTGCTCTGATCTTGGTGATTTTTGGATATGTTGTTCACCCAGATCAGGGCTATCCAGGGATGTATAATATTATGGGGATATGTGGTATTTTGGGGTGTTTTCTGTGTTTTGTGAAAAATGGTTTGTGTGCATTATCTGGGAGTGTCTAAATGTACAAGACTGTCCTGGTTTTTGTAACTTTGTATCCTGTGTTCCACAAGGTCCACGTGGGTGGTAATCTTGTGGGAAAACCTGTATATAAGAGACAATAAACCCTCAGACTGCTGAGTTCCTGTTTTACCCGCAACATAGAGCCTTGTCTCATGTGGGGGAAAAGGCTGCATCTACACTGGTGTTTGGTATATGCTGTATACTCCCCTGGCTATAATCACTAATCTCTTTTAAGAGCTTTTACCTGCTTCGCTCTCTGAAGGAAGAGAGGTTCACCCACTGGAGCCTGGAGCCTTGTCGTAGGTCCAGTGTAGGTAGGAGACGGCGAGACCCCAACCAAGCTGAGGCGGTTCGTGGGGTCTGCAGTGCTTATGGTATCAAGTGGAGTGCATGGAGACCTCGGTAAGCACTAGGAGCATCCATCAACGGAGGTACCCAGTTGGGGGTGCCAGGTGATCCGTTACAATATCCTTTCTAGACTTTGACATAATAATCACACTTGATAACTAACAACCCCTCCAAAAACTGTAGCACCTGGAAAAGCTATGAGAAAATTTGATGAATTTGTTACTGTACCTATTCAGTTATGTTAGTGTAAAAAACCTTCTAAACAAGTTGAAAAACTCCCATAAAGAAACCTAGAAGTAGCGATTTGGAATGCTATTCATTAGATAGACCAAGTAACTTACCAGTGCAGTTTGGATACATTTACACGCGCAATCCTATGCCTATCTTCATAACTGTTGTTACTTTTTACTGTCCAGTTGCTCCTTGCTATAATACCTGTCACTACTCTAGCAAGCAGTAGCTGCTTAACGTCTGCCAATTTTACAAGTAACGACAGGGAGTTATCTGCAGCTGCAACTAAAAAGCCATTCACTAACATCTTCCATTATTCTCTACGGGAAGAACTTGTTCCAACCCTGTCACTATTTTGAAATCCTGCTGCTGCTAAGTCTCCAAATTGACTAATTGAAAATGTGTTTGCAATTGCAATGTTGGTAAAGTAGTGATGGTGGATTCTCAGTTTCCTATTGATGAGCAAGAGCTGGTTATGCTATAAAATATTGTCACTTCTTTGAAGGATATACGCCAAGAAAATGATGATGGAGCTGTACATTTGCGTTACTTTCCAATACCACAGTCAAACTAGAAAATTTTATTGATCTTTTAAAACAAATACAAGACTAAATCTTTTTTTTGTTCACTGTTTTTTTCTTTTTCTTTATGTCAACTAATAAATCGCACCATTAATATTTAAATACAATTACATTATAGGGCAGTGTGGGTACATATTGTATGTTTCAGAATTTGTCTATTTAAATAATTAAAAATAAATAAAAATGACACCACAATGGCTCTATTCAATAAAGCTAATTTCTTGTCTAAAACGTGAAGAGTATTACAAAATACATACATACATCAGTCGACAACAAAGAACATTAGCAGTTCTACAGTGTGCACGTGAGAGCCAAATTGGTTTAGATTTGTTCTCTCTGTGGGAGCACGCATGACCTACATGTTAACTTATCTAAACAGTAACATTTGAAAGATGCTTTGATTTTTATCAATTCTTTCAGAACCTCACTGATGGAAAACCTGGATTTTTCATAAAGCCGCAGAAATAAAAAAGCACAGATAATTCAAAGAAAATTCATGATAGAGAGACCCATTTCCTGGTAAACACTGTAGTCAGGTTCTATAAAACATTATTTGTAATGGACAATGTCATCATGATCATTTACATGTATGTTGGGATCTAGAGTGCTCAACACTATGTATATTTCGGTAGTAATCATACTTTACTGTCTAATCCTATGGAATAATATTACCCTATTGAAATAGAAATGTTTTCTAAAGCATTTCGATTCTTGTTCTCAAGGGTTCAGTCTAAATAGGAGCATATTACTTTTTAGTAATATTTTAGTTATTATAGACTCCATTTTTAAAAATGTAATAATTAGAGTAATAAGGGTAGGAAAGTAGGAAAAAAAGAAAATGGGTGCTAAACGTATTACTCATGTAGGTTACGGGGCTGCTTTGGCCAATGACAAAAGTCTTCAGGTTAGTCTATAGGGGTCTTAAGTAAAACAATAACTGCCCAGCTGCCATCTAGAACCATATTTTAGGAGCATATGTTAAACATATCAGTAAACTGTAACTGCAAGCAGCATAAGAAAAATAACATAATATTAAGAGAAATATTAGAGAGAAAGAGATGTAACATACATCTGGTGCCTTGACACGTCTTTCAGAAGGCAAGATGGATATCTGCAGATTCATCCCAATGATACCTGTTTAACTAACAGAGTGCTAGCAGAATGTTGTGATTAAAGCAGTTCATTTGAATAAATGCTGGATTTACATCTCATCTGCATGTACAATGATACATTTACATTGGCTGCTACTTAGAGTAGCTAGTGAGGAGTATCACTGCCAAACAAAATATGGAGGAAACATGGAGGGCAACAAGCAATACCCAAGAGATCATGCATCACCTGAATTAAACTTTACTTATTACCATTACCTAGGTACATCGATACTAGTGTTTTATTATTTCTATGCCCTACACTAAATGGTCACATGGAGACCGCTAATACTAAAGGTGTCTTTACATAATTCCAGAGAGAATGATTCTGTCCTGGTTTTTAAGCATCATTATTATGAATGACTACATATTTGGAATATAACTTCCAGATGCTGCTGCTCCCCGTATATAAATTACATTGAAAGATGTTTTTAATGGTGTATTAAACTACATATTAGCTTTCTTGATATCACTAAAGTGGATTAAAGGTACTATTCAAGGAAAAAAAATCTTTGTATATCCCAATAACTTTTTAGATGGATCCATCATAGCTCTATAATGTTAAAAATGTATGTGCTTAATTAGACCCATTTAAATTTGCAGTCAAGCCTAATGATCCCTGTTTAGATATGATCTTCCACCTGGGCACAAATAATTTGTGGCTACAAGAGATGCTTATGAAGTATGAATTATATTGTTTGTGCCCTCTGGATAAAATCGTACATAAAAAAAAAAAAAAAAATGTATCTGAAGTTAAAATATTTATTGATGGAAAAGAGAGGAGAAAAAAAAGCTACCTGCAAAGTCATATCTAAGTCATAGCTCGAAAGCTAACGTTTCTTCTGGCTATATGACAAGAGAAATCATTAGGGAAATTATTCATGTTTATTAAACCAGCTTAAAAGCCTGTTCTGTAGTGTTTGGGAAACCATGACTTTAATTTTACAGATTAGATGTTCAGTCGGGAAGGGCTATAACATTAGTGTTTGTTCGTGGGGGTTGCTATGATTAATCATGATCATCAATCATATAAACAGTCAAGAGCAAAGTTAGGCATTCAGAAAGGCATTGAAGGGTAAAAAATTTAAATTGAGGAAAAAGGCCAAGCATTTGTCATAAAAGAATAAGAAACAACATTTTATATAATCAACAGGATTAGGAGATTGGCCTCTAACTTGGGGATCCTGGGCAGGATTAGCCATCTTTGGAATCATTATGAGGATTATAAAAATAGTATATGTTTAGCATGAGCTTATCGTTAGTTTTAATAAAATGCTAAACAATAGGAAACAAGTGAAATGAATGCAGTCAGGTCATCAGCCTTTCTCCATATACATGCTGCCAAATAGGTAACCCTCAACTAGGAGCATGGGCACACTCAACTAAAGACACCATCATTACACCTGGCTGCACTTTAATATTGTGATGATGTCAGGCAGTGTCACCTGGCATAGGATTGGTATCATTGGTCGGAAAAGCATGTTCTCTTAAAGGAGAGTTATTAGACCAGTGAGATAGCTCAGTAGAATTGGGTTGCAGGTTCTATTCCCGGTACGGTTGACTCAGCCTATCATCCTTCCGAGGTAGATAAAATGATTACCATTAAATTGGGTAATAGTAAACCCCTGGATGTTGGAAGATAACATCCCGAGAACGTACTTGAAAACCAGAGTAATCTGAATGTACCTTTCCTGGTTAAATACTATGTTATTATTATTATTAGTAGTAGTAGTAGTATTTATAAGGCAGAACATAGGTGGTGAGTGGTTGGAGACTAGATAGTGCTTAAGGTCAACAAAAATAAGGTTGAAAAGGGCACTGCCAAAATAATCATACTATCTGAAAAAATATAACAATCTAGAGATCTGTTTACAACCTAGAAATGGACCTACAGTATAAAGAATAATACACATATATGTGCATTGCCATACATTGTAGACAGAAAAGTCACATATGGGTACAGATCGCTACCTGTATTCATATTCATGGTATTATATAGGTGGGATATGTCTTGCAGGTCGTAAAATTATATCAACCCTTTCACTACTAACTACTTTTAAATGAGAAAAAACATTGGAATAACATTTATTGATAGCAACCACATAAACATGGGATAAAACTGCAGGTTAAATGAGAGTGAGTGAGGTTTCATGAATTAAATTTAATGGTGAAAAAAATGTTTATACTCGATTCTGGCAGTGATGTGGTTAGTCTGTTAAGGTGGGTCAGGCTTGACTTGCTGTAAAATTATAATTTAAGAAATTTAAATTAAAGACATATAAGGAAGCTAAAACGATAGAGCAAGGGAGAAGTAATCACTTTCTTATAAATGCCTTCTAAGAAAATATGCAAATGGCTAGTATAGTGCTAGCAGGTTGTAGGTGCCTTCCCCGATCCTGCGTTAAACAGTTTTTTTTTTAATGTTTTTTTAATCAAATCACTGGAAAACAGTTTGACCCAGTTTGACACAGAACTAGTGGGCAGAAAGTATAGCCTAATACTACCATAACCACAACAACAAACTGTAGTGATTATGGTACATAGACTGCCCCTTTAACATAAATTTATTAATGAAAAGTAGATTTCTCCTATGGCACAGGAAAAAAAGGGTTCACTACTATAAGAACAAAAAAAGACATGGAATTCTTTATCTATGAGAAGTTGATTTATCCACTTTTATTTTTCAAAACATATTTGAAACCTGTGATGGACAAGACTTTTTTTGTCAACCTATAACTATGTAACTATATATGCTCCTATGTAACTATGCTCTCTTATTATAAAAAGATAAGCCCAAGTGCAGAACGGGAGTATGATTAACTGTTAAGTAAGAGCACAGTGAACTGAATGGTTCTGTCAAGAACATGATATATGGCGTGTGCTGATTTGGTAAAAGCTTCTTCTATATATGAACTCCCATGAATTGATCTCCTAAACAGGTTTCTGTTTAATTTATCATTTGCAGTCCAAAAGTTGGTCAGTGTTGCATAAAATCTGGTTAAAATGCTACATGTTTGGCTGCATTTCAGAGAACAGTAACTAATGTGCATTTTTCACAGCATGCAGTTCCTCCTGGGAACAATTTGTAATGGAAATTTGCCCTTTATAGGGAAGTGGCCCGCATTAGTGATTGAGAACATTAGCTGTGATCTAAGTTTGCAGTCCATTCAAAGTTGACCCGGCAATGGAGTCATTTAAAAGACACAGGGTAATGCTGAAAGCCATTGGGGTACAGGTCATTCTATGCTTATAATGCAGAAATGGTTGTATTTAGGAGCTTAGAAAAACCTATGGGAGTTCAAACATAGAAACATAGAATGTGACGGCAGATAAGAACCATTCGGCCCATCTGGTTTTCCCGATTTTCTAAATACTTTCATTAGTCCTTGGCCTTATCTTATAGTTAGGATAGCCTTACGCCTATCTATTTTTATTTTTTTTAAGAATTACTTGAAAACCATTATTAGATCATTCAAAAGCTCAGTGGAAGATCAAACAATGCTAACATATCACATCTGTGACTACACACAGTGGTTTCATTTGTGTTCCCATTATGCACTTGCAGGTCTAATAAATTGTATTTCCTTGAAGTTACTTTTTTTTTTTTAATTAAAAAACAGATTTCATGCATTATTCTTCATGCTCAGATCACTACAAACCCTTCAGATTTACACTTTAATTCTGTTTAATTAAAGGAGGGATTCATTTAATTTAATCAATTTTGTTATTTCTTCTACAAAGCAATAAATCTATCCATGTTAACACAGCACACACCCCTCCAGCATTCAGATCAATATGAAATGAAATAGGATTAAAATATAACTTTGCATAGCAATGGTGTCTTTGTAGCAAATGCTCTATTTTATAGTACTGCTACGGTGTTCTGCTTAAAATGGTTTCCTCGTTACTCTACAGGACAAATCACTTGTTTTGACAGATTGAATAAGTCTTGAATTCTTATTGCAAGACTAGTAAGGGGAGGTGTCACTCCTCTCTTTCTCTGGATTACACCTCTGTTAAAATGCCAATATATAACGTTATATAACAGGTGAAAAAGAGGGCATCTCAAAGTATACAGAAGTGACCTACCGTATATACTCGTGTATAAGTCGATCTCATGTATAAGTCGAGTGCAGTTTTGTGACCAACAATTGTGAAATATGCTATGCCTCTTGGATAAGTCGAGGGTAAAACTTGGGGCTATGAAATTCTGTGATTTTTATAATTATATACACACACACTCATACAAACACACACTCTGCATTATATACACACACACACACTCATACAAACACACACTCATACAAACACACACTCTGCATTATATACACATACTCTGTATATAATGCAGAGTGTGTGTTTGTGTAGTGTGTGTGAACTGGGTGGGGGGAGGGCATTTTTATTATTTAATTTTTTTTAATTTTAATATTTTTTTTTATTATTTTAATTTTATTTTGTCCCCCCTCCCTGCTTGTTAACTGGTCAGGGAGGAGGGCTATCTTAATCCCTGGTGGTCCAGTGGCATGGGCTGTGAAGTGGGGGGGCCGGCAGGAAGCATTTACTTACCTTTCCTGCAGCTCCTGTCAGCTCCCTTCCCCTCCGTTACGGTCAGCTCCGCTGTAAGTCTCGCGGTCTGGTTGCCGCGCGGATCGTTGCCATGGCTCTGACGGCCGCGGCTCTCTAAGTTGCCATAATACAGACAGTGACTCGAGTATAAGTCGAGTTGGGGTTTTTAAGCACAAAAAATGTGCTGAAAAACTAGACTTATACTCGAGTATATGTGTGTGTGTGTCTGTCGGGGGAGGGAGTGGGGCATGGATTAGTTCCACATCTGGGACCCATGGATTGTCTGTACGCCACTGGAAATATATACTGCATTATACAAACAAAAGCAGAACTGTTACATAAGATATATGAGATTCATGTACCAGTATCAATACCAAACGTTAGATATGTTTTGTGTTTTTGTTTTTTTAATACTATATCAGTTTGCTATTTAAATTTACATCACCAGAACATACCACATAAATTAAATAGCACCTTGATTTTGTGGTGCATACATGTGGTGCACATGTATGGCACCACAAAATCGGAAGGAGCATATATGAGCTCACTCAGACATTCTAAGCATTAAAGGGCAATGATGAAATTATAGGGTTTGAAAACTTAATTTCTGATTAATACTAGAATAAAGTGTAGGTACAATGTATGCACTATATTTTAAGATTATTTGGTAGTAGTCGAACTAGAGTCACCCTTCCCAATATGTTTCATATGTGAGATAACGGTATAGACTCAATGCAGAGAAATAGTTCTATGAAAATACTTTATTTTATTTTCTCAGACTGGTGTTGAGCAATGTCATTTGTAGACTAGTGTTCTGGGAGAGATAAATGACTTTACGGAGGTTACTTGCTTCCCAACAAAAGAGTAAAGGTTTGTTTGAATAAAATGGTGCTATGAACTTCTAAAACTGTTTTCCAGAACTAAAGACTGCTAGGACTGGTTCAGAGCACATTCTAACAAAGTGCATGAGATAAACTACATGTCAAACCTATTTCTACAGGGGGGAATCAAAAACAAATTGGGAAGTGATTGGTAACCTTGGCACCTCTTATTTTATTAAAACATAACTTTAGGATGCCTGAACATCATTCAATAACACACTTAATAAACATCTGGAATATTAGCCATCGTTGCACAGAGGTTTTACAGAAGTAGGAAAAGGTATGAGTGTAAGTGTAGGTCACAATGATGTCAGCCTCTGCTAAGTTTTATGAATCCATGATTGTTTATGGCAGTGTGAATTAGCTATCACACCAACACAGTGTTGAACTAATTGCAGGGTAGTTCACAAGCCTTCTTTAAATAACATTCTCATGAAAATTCTGTTCACCTAGAGAGGTCACAATTACTCGGCTAATTTCACTAGTCTTTACTTTAGATTTGTTAAACGTGATTGCCAGTTATCATCCACCTAATGTATGTGGTGGGTAAGTATTTTAATTACTTTAATTAGTATCATATGGACAGCTTGGGATGAGATTGTGCAGTCAGCATTTCCAAATAACAGGAATTGCTCAAAGACTTTACCTCTAATGCACAACCAGAATAATTGTTATTCGGGTGCAGTATCTAAAAGGGACCTAGGGTCGGTGCTCAATCTCAGCTACAGTGTCACTGTGATTTGCTGCTGCTCTATGACTTTCATGCTGACTGATGGTTCCCAGAGTGTCTAGCGAGCGATATTGGACTCTGAGATGATTGATGGGATTTATCTATTTAATCTCATTGCATACATTATCATTTTAAATTTAAAATAAGCATTTTCTTTCTTCCAATTCTTAAATGAAATACACTCTGTTAGAAGAACTCTGTCTCTGCCATTTATAAATGTGAATCTTGTATTGCTGTTCTTTAAGGTTAAAATGTGCAGATGACTTGACAGAACCACATGGTGCCGATAGAATATCACACCATTAAATGCAAACAAATGTCATATCACTGAAAATATTACTGATAGTTTGTTCAAATTAAATGAACAAATATATTTGACTACTTGGAGAAATATGAGTAACTGGACTAAATCAAATCTAGGGTGTGTGTGTGTGTGTTTCAGGGAGTATGTGTGTAGGAGTATGAATCTGTGTGTTTGGGAGTGTGTCTCTAAATATCTAAGTGTGTCTTGTGTATATTTGCCTATCAATATGCATCTGTGTATTTGTATGTACGTATGCACAAGTCTGTGAGTATGCATCTGTACATATGTGTGTGCAAATGTCTGATGTATATCTGTGTGTGCAGATGTATAAGAGTATGTACCTCTGGTTACCTGACTCTAGTAAATCAACAAGGGGTGCTTGTTGTGATGCGTATGTTACATAATAAGAGTTGGGGAACCCATCTGGAAGGTGATTTAAGTTTTGGAAGAACTTTTATTGTTTTATATACTTCCTGACCTGTTAATGGCTTGTCAGATTGGAGGCCTGAGAACTCATGGGTAACATCACCTTGTCCAAGAATATTTTGACTTCTGAAGTTGTAGGTTGTGTCTGTGTGTTTTTGATGCCTAGAGATGAGTAGTAATAAGCCATTTCGTTGACAGTATCCTTGGGATTGACAGATTTAGTTCCAGATTGTGAATGTAAGTGTGACAAACTCCCTTTTTACTGTGAGTTTGCCACAAGTTCTTGGAGGGGCCTGCTTGCCAGTCTCTTACCCTCTGACTATGGCCCTGTGTTAAAACACTGTTTTGTGCCTCTGGGACTTCTAACAGGTACCATTCAAACTGTCGAACTCCCGAAGTCAGTCGAACATGTGGCGGCGGCCATCTTGTTTAGTCTAATGCATCCAGCGGTGTTTGGTCGTCGAGTGCATGGAACTAAAATCGGACACTCAACAGCATGAACACCGCTAAAACTTTACCTTCCATGGATGTTCGGCTAATCAAACGGGAGTCCAACGGCGTTCGGTAAGAAGATGCCCCAGAACAAGAGACATACACTGACTATATCCACAAACGGCTTTGTTCGGTAATTCGAACGTTATTTCAAATCTTCGAAGTAGACCGGCTGCACAGCCTGAATATATGGAACTGTTTTGGGCTTGAAACCATGCGTGCGATCGGTTAAAATGGGACTTCCATAGAATTCCTGAACCACTGAACTGATCTGGGTGATTTTTGGATATGTTGGTCACCCAGATCAGGGCTATCAGGGGATGTAAAAATTGTAAGAGTTTTTTGTGTTTAGGGTTTTGTAAAATATGTGGGGGGTTTTTGCCTGCAGATAATTGGGTTTATACAGTATCTGATTTAATTATCTCACAGGCAGAGGGGAGGGATTGTATGTTTGTATTGAGTGGCACACGTTGTAACCTTGCTGTTATTGGTTGTTAGGTTTGTGTCCCTGTCCCTTGCTGGAAATTTGCATAAAAGGCCAGTATGGCTCCCATTAAAGAGAGATATTTGTTTACCTCTTCATGAAGTCTTGGCTCATGTTTGGGGGATTGGAGAACTACATTCACTCTGGGGATTGCTATAATCACTATACTCCCCCGAGTATTATCACTAGCTCTTATAAGAGCTGTTCCTTCTACGCTCTCTGGACTAGGAGAGATCTACCCACTGGAAGCTGGCTCCTGGTCTTGGGTCCAGGGTGGGTGGAGGACGGCGAGACCCCAACAATGCTGTGGCCATTCGTGGGGTTTACGGTGGTTATGGTGTTCCAGTACAGTGCTTATGGTGCTCGCAAGTACTAGGAAGCAGCGATTGACGGAGGTACCCGGTCGGGGTGCCAGGCGGTCCGTCCCACTAAGGTATTTTGGTTTGTAAATATTCTGTTTAAGCTTTGAGGTCAACAGTCCCCTGCTTTGTTGCCCTATACATAGTAATGTTGGCCCAGGCGTCAGATTAATTTCAGTGATTTTTAATTGGTATATGTAGAGTTCTGTTTTGACCTGTTCAAATGTTAGGTGAGTGCTATGATTTTTAAAATTTATCTAAAAATGCCAGCTGATTGAGGAGGCAACTCCTCTTGGTTTCTGATTTCCTTTTCCGTATTGCTTCCAGTTTTATAAGGCGGTCCCTCACCTTAAGCAGGGAAGGTAGACAATTGTGCATTGTCCTGAATGTAATGCTCAAGCACCTCTGCTATCTCTTTGAGCCTCAGGGACTTCCATTAGCGTTACACTCCCAGAGTTAAGCAGGTGCATTTCACTGGGGCAGGATCTAACAAGGTAATTGGTTCTATCCTAGCTTCAGTCGGGTTGTGGAGGGCCTCCCCAATCACTCAGCACATGTCTAGTCTGATGTATGTTTAGAGGACCTGTGAAAAATATGAGAAGTCCCTTCCATCCAGGTGTACTGCTCTCTAGCAATCATACAGTGCCTGTTTTTGACGGCGCACAGAGAGTTTGACACAGAGCTATAGTTTTGGGCTGGGGATTTCTGTTAGTTGGATACCTAATGTCTACTTCCATGTCTAGAATGCAGTTAAGGTCCCCACAGATAAAAAGTTGACCAGCCTTTACAGAGTCCTCTTTTTTGAGATACTTCATGAGAAAATTAATTTGGCCCTCGTTGGGTACATAAAAGTTGACTATTGTGACTTGATCATCATTAAAGGACCCCTATAGGCACCCAGACCACTTCAGCTTAATGAAGTGGTCTGGCTGCCAAGTCCAGCTAGGTTTAACCCTTTTTTTCTATAAACATAGCAGTTTCAGAGAAACTGCTATGTTTATAAATGGGTTAATCCAGCCTCTAGTGGCTGTCTCATTGACAGCCGCTATAGGGCTTCCGCGCTTCTCACTGTGATTTTCACAGTGAGAAGACGCCAGCGTCCATAGGAAAGCATTGTGAATGCTTTCCTATGGACTGGCTGAATGCGAGCGCGGCTCCTGCCACGCATGCGCATTCAGCCGACGAGGAGGAGAGGAGGAGAGCTCCCCGCCCAGCGCTGGAGAAAGAGGTAAGTTTAACCCCTTCCTCCCCACAGAGCCTGGCGGGAGGGGGACCCTGAGGGTGGGGGCACCCTCAGGGCACTATAATAGTCCTTTAAGAAGGCCCGCCAAAATCAGCATCCTCACCTCTGTGTCAGAAAATTTGCAGTTCAGAGTGAAGACCCAATCCGTATGTATTAGCACTGATACTCCCCTGCTTTTGGTGGGTGCATATGTAAGATAGTGTGTTGGGAATTGTGGAGAATGAAAATTTGACAGGTAAAATCTGCTGAAATGTGTTTCCTTGATACAAGCTATAGCTACTCTTTCTTCGTTCATTTCTTTGAAGACCATCCTCCTCTTATGGGGAGCATTAAGACCCTTGTCTTTAATCATATTGAGTTTAAAAGTAGCCATGCCACGGGCGTTGGTGTACCCCATTCGCCACGGCCATCTCTACTGTAATGGTTTCCCTCCCGCCTCACTTGCTCTCAATCACTCCCTTCCTCCCCAACCCAGTGTGTCCTGTAAAATATTGTCTTGGGCAGATTACAAATGTGGTGTACTCCACATACAGATATAAAGGCTGATAAGCAAAGTATAACAAGTAGAAAACTGGAACAAATAACAAAATAAAAAAAGATACAAATAAAGTATATACCAAAAAATGTGCATACATAAGGCACTTTAGTGATTTAATGACAACTTAATTTGCGCTTGGTGAGGACACTCAGGGAAAGGGGGTATTACTGTTATAATGAGTAGAAGATAGGGCCAGTCCCAGATTAACCATGTGACCTAACTCTCCTATCCCATGACCTGTCTATTCTCAAAAGTTTGTTTAGGAGGAACATTTAATCACCTGAGAACTGTCCATTTCGAATTGTTATTATTATTTTTTTTTTAATTATACATCTACCCACCATAACAGAGTTACCAATAGCTTGGTAGCATGTTGGGCATTATGCTATGGTTTTTAAGGTAATCATAAACTATATGCATTACATAAATTGCTTCACAATAATTAAAACCTGGATTTCTCTGGTGAAAAACTCTTCCATTCTCTGATTTCTGTTTTGGGGTAACGTTTCTTAGATTGGTCTCAATGAGATGTTTCCATCGTCTGCAAGTCCAGTGTTATCCTAGCTGCTGGGATGGTACTAGGCAATCTATCGTGAGGTGATGCAATCATGCACCAGTCCTTAAGTACTTTCAGGCCTTCCTCAGGTGTGGAGATTGAGGTCTGGATACCATTGTGCCATATCATGAGCCACATAGAGAATCCTCAGTGATATTGTATATTACGGTACAGGCATGTTACCTCTTTCCATGTTTGTTTCATCAAGGATTTTTTAATGTGTTAAAAAGGACCCTTGTTATCACATTTGTGGGGTGCCATAGGTGGTAGACCCTTGGGTTTAGGCAGCCTGTGTAATTTAAGAATTAGGTCTATGTCTTTGGCTTCCGGGGATGACTATTTTGAAGGAATAGAGTATATGGCTTGGTAAGGCCACTAGGTCTATCGATTCCGGTATCCCTCTGAGCCTGATGTTCCATTTGGAGTGGTCCTCCAAGTCTGCAAATGTCACGATAGTGACCCCTTCTCATAGAGTATAACAGAGTGGCCGGACTAACGTTATAGAGTAGTCAAAGGGATAGCCAGAGGTCAAGGGATTACAGAAGATGGATAAACGATATAACCTAGCCAAAATACGGAGAACCAGAGAGCAGAATAGTCAAAACGGAAAGCCAATAGTCAATAACCAGAAAACAAACACTCAAGAAATATATAAGCACTAGAGGAACCAACAGGAACCACACTAGGGCACCTTACAACTGACAGGGACGCCCTTATATAGTGTGGGGTTAATAGCTTTAAAACCACGCCCCTAAAAGGTCCGGGGGCATGGTCACGTTTGGACTATGTTGGCATTTAATTGCCGACTAAGGCACGCATGCGCCGTTTCATAAATGGGAGAGCATTGTGAGCGGCCGGCGTCAGAAGTGCTGTGTCGCTCACCGGAAGTTAGTGAAGAAAACGCCATGCTGCACGGGTCCTAGGAGGAAAGGTAAGGTATCGTTACTGCAACCTGGTGGAGAAGCGCCATGTGGTTGGTTTCCAGAATGTGAATCTTGTCAGCTAGCTCAATTTGAGCTGTGCAAATTTTGTCTATGTTTAACTCTTTCTGCGCTCTTCTGAGCACTGCCCCCACAGAGTGAAAAATTTGCAAAAAGCATGGCCGGGGATTTTTAGCATGACTTGTACCACTCTTCCCGTCACAGGTGAGTTGACCATGTGGGTGTAAGAGAGATCTGACTCCAATGGGGTTCCCAATCGTGGAGATGGGAGGGCTGTGTAGCCGCCATTTTTCTCTATGTGGACCCTCTCCTTTCTGGCAGATGGATGTAATTAAGCCTCATCCAATGCTTTATGATGCATAGATGGTGCTATTTACACCAGGGACTGTTTTGTGGATGGCAGAGATATGGAAATTACAGAGTGCAGCTTTGTGTATGCACTGCAGCTCTTACACTATGCATCCACTTTCGGTGCACTCCAAACCACGTCCCACGTTAGTCCCCATTTTTAAGGTCTAGTCTTAATAAACCAGTTTATTAATGTATGGGGACATGGCTTTATATTAGACTACTCATGCAGCAGATGCTACTTATTGTAATTCTCAATGCCTACCTTGTTGATTTGTGGTGCCACCTTATCAGATTTTTGTGGGGTGGGAGTAGTAGGTAAGGGGTACCTAAGAATTCTCTTCCTAGAGGTGTCTAAAATGTAATTTTATGGCAAGACAGGAGGCGAATATTTGCTTTATCTTCATTACTGAAACAGAACTTTTTAAAACAACCAATCAGAACAAAATAACAGCAGTATAAAAGCACTTAGGCAGACCCTCCCACTTCCTCTTTCTTTGCTGCTGCCTCCAGGTGAGCACTCACCAACTCAGTTGTCTCTGCTCTGGGTTGTTATTTTTGCATGGTACTTACTTGCTGTTTTACTTGCTGTGTTTACTTGTAAACTGTATATGTGGCTTTTGCTGGCCTGTCTGTGGGGTGGGTGCCCTGCTCCCTGTTAAGGGGATTTGGATTTTTGCTCTACCCAGCCAGGCCCTCGTGCTGTGCGTTCCGGTGGTTCCCTCCTGGGCTCTACAAAGTGGATGGGCCCCAAGGTCTGTCTGTTTGTTCATAAGGAAACGCCTATTTGGCCCTATCCCCTGAATGCTGCAAAGCGGGACAGCAAGTTGGCGGATTTGGCATCCAAGGAACTGGGTCTGCTCTTTGGAGTTGCCTTCACAAACCAGTTGAACCAACACGATTTCATTTATACGTCTCTCAACTAGGCACAGATGTCTCTCAGACCGTGCCCAGATTCAGGATCAATTTTACAAAACCTCAGACACAGATCACCGCTCCATTGCCGATAGGCATGGCCAAAGAGGCGTCCATTCCGGTTCATTCCGAAGTTTATCCCTGCTGGACAAGGGTGCAGTGGAGTGGGCGAGAGGCCAACCTCACTTCTTGACCATTATCTCCCTTGTATGGAGAAAGGTGGGGGACTTCCTCCCTGTTCTCACTCTGCATGCCCTCAACGCATATGTTGCCTGTTGACATTTCAATATGGATGGCACCCATCTCCTCAGAGACCTGTTCTGCAAGGGAGATTGGTTCTCTCGCCTGGATCTGAGGGAAGCCTGCCTGGGTTTCGCCATCAACGTGAAAACATCGGAACAGACTCACTCTCCGTCTGTCCAGTTTCTGGGTTTCGTGGAATTTTAAGTTCAGGCGGTGCTCCTTCTTCCGATGTCCAAGGGGACAGCCTTAAGGAAGGATATCATACGCATGCTCCGCAACACCTGCTGGTCATACTTAGGGACCTGGCCCGGACGATAGGCCTGTTGTCATCCTCCATTGAAGCCATCTTTCCAGGACCTTGCACAATCGGACACTCCAACGCCTGAAGGCTCGCTATCTCAGGTCTTCGGCTTTGTACGACCGAGTCTTTCGGATGAAGCTCGCCTAGAACTTCATTGGTGACTTCGACATCTGGAGACCTGGAACAGCAAGGCGATTTTCGGACCCCAACCAGACCTCATCCTGGAATCCGACACCGGCTGTTTGGGCTGTGGCGCTACTTGCGATGGCGTGGCAACAGGAGGACTCTGGACTCTGGAGGAGAAAGCTCCTCATGTCAACTGCCTTGAACTAACTGCAGGTTCGTTCGCCATTCGCAGCTTTCCCAGGGGAAGAATCACTGCTCGCTGCCTCCCAGCATGGACGTCTCGGCTGTCCGTTTCGGACTGCAGTCGGATCTCACAAAGGATCTCTATCAATACTGTCTGGACAAGAATTTGTCACTTGTAGCAGAATATCTCCCGGGACGAGACAATCATGTAGTGGACTGGTTATCCCCACACTGGACAGATGGCAACAATTGGCTACTTCACCCTCCGGTGTTTCGAGTACTGGACTCACTTCGTGCCCCCCCTTCACTCAGATCTGATTGCATCCAGGGCGAACAGTCTAACAGAGTGGTTCTTCAGTTGGTTTCTGGACCCCCTCAGCGAGGTGGTGGACACGTTCTCCAAGACTGGCCTCCCTCTGGGGCGTATGTGTTCCCCTTTTTTCTCCAGGATACTTCGGACATTGCATCAGACCAAACTCCTGGGAGTGTCGTTTCTCCTGGTCACCCCACTTTGGAGGAGTCAACCGTGGTTCCCACTCTCTGGCTGGAGTTGTCATGCGAAGACCCTCTACTACTCCCTGTCTCCAGGTGTCTCCTATGGGATCCACAAGGGAATCCACATCCATTGATATTAGAGGATCGCCTACTACTAGTGGCTTGAACCATTTCCGGGATCTAACAACGGTTAGAGAGTTCCTCCTGGACTCTTGGGCACCTGGCTCCAGGTGATCATACCTGCACGCCTGGCGATCCTGGCATGGCTGGTGTCTGGAGAGATGTTTGGATCCCTTTACGGCCCCTATCACAACTGTCCTAAACTGCCTGGCTGAATTGTCTTTTCAGGGTAAGTTGTATGGGACCATTTACGTCTAAGGTCAGCTAGCTCGATGGCTCATGTGCCTTCTCAAGATTCTGGCATTGATAATGACCCCTTGGTCTGCAGACTACTTTGAGGGGTATGCCTTTCGGGACCCCTACCTCTTGCTATTCCTCCGTATAGAATGTATCACTTGTTCTGCGTTTCCTTGAGGAGTGGCCTGATGACGAGGATTTGTCTTTGCACAAGCTTTCCGCTTAGCCAGCTCTCCTGTTAGGTCTTTTTTTTTCGTTGCGTTCTGATGTTCGTGCTTTTGATGTAGAATATTTTTCTCTCTCACTGGACGGTGTGTCTGTTTCTATTCCACGCAGGTCCAAATCTATTCGTCTTCTGTGCCGTATCTCTACTCTACAGACAGGCCACGTCTCTGTATGGCACGTTGCCTACGGACGTGTAGATCCAAGACCTCGTCCTTTCGTCCTTCTGCTAATGGGCCGCTGTTGATTTCCTACGTATGACCGTTTAGGGCTGTTTCTGCACCTTTGCTTGCTTGTTGGATTCAGTGGATTCTCTCATCGGCTGGCATTGCGAGTTCCTTTGGGACACATTTGGTTCGGGCGCTGCAGCTTCAGCAGCTCTAGAAGCCAGCGGGTTCCTCCTGGATATTTCTCTGCACTGCTGATCGGTCTAGGGAATCGACTTTCCGTTCCTTTTATTTCCGTCCTCGCCCTCATGTTTCTTCTGTTTTTATGTTTGGTCGTTAAAATTGCAAATATGAAGCCTCCTGTCTTGCCATAAAATTAGGGATTATTCTAGCCTCGGTGAGGGAATAATCTAAATTTTATTAAAAAGACAGGAGGCAAATATTTCCCCCTCTTTTGCGTTTCCCTCCCTGGAATTTTTTTTTTTCTCTTATGATTAAGTGGAGATATTGTTATGTTTTTGTGAATGCATGGTCTTGTATAATAATGATTATTTCTATTATACGGTGCTGATTGTCTGTCTGCATTTTATTCATCATGTATTATGATGTGGAAGTAATATGGCATCTTGCTTTGACAGTTTACTTTCAAAATGTTTCTTTTTTCTTGCAGTGTAATCTGTTTTCCCTCTGGTGCTGACGATTGTTTCTCTAGAAGTGCCTGCTACAAGGTGGACTCGTTGGTTTTCCTTGCTCTCCTGCTCGACTCATCAAAGAAAGAGGAAGTGGGAGGGTCTGCCTAAGTGGTTTTATACTGCTGTATTTTTTTGTTCTGGTTATTTTGTAAAGTTCTGTTAACTATTTCTTTGCTGCTGAAAGTTTCAGTAAAGAAGGTAAGGCAAATATTCGCCTCCTGTCTTTAATAAAATTTAGATTATTCCCTCACCGAGGCTAGAATAATCACTAATTCACAATGAGCTAAAATACATCTGAAACATCCCAAGTGAGAACCAACCTTTCTGCAAGCTTTTATGCTTTTATCTGCTATCAGATTGTGTTTGGAAGAAACGTTGGCAAGTAAGGCCCCGGAGAGTTAATGAAGGAGGAATTTATTTTTTTCTTCATCTACTTCTACATTTTGTATTAGTATACAAAAATAAATAAATATTAAAGTACTTTGTTAAGATCATCTGTCTCTTGCAAAAGAAAAATAGTGTGCCCTACCTTAGGACTGGCCCCAAGTCACCTGCCCTTGCAATTTTATTTAAAAAAAAGAAAAGAGAGAAACATTATAAAGAGACTGTGTAGGGGCAAATTTGATGGGCAATATCATCATGTGAGTCATTTATGATTGTCCTGAAAACCAGACAGGAACACTTACAGTAGCTAATTTCTTTTTTATTCTCAAAGCCAGAAAGCTCGTTTGGCAGACAGCCATCCTCTCTTTTCATTTTAATTTTTGCAATTTTTATGTTACTTCACTCGACAGATGTTTATCTAAATCATTGAATTCTTTGTCTCTTCCATTTTTGGACACTTTTAGTATGAAGTGTGATTCCCTGAATAACAATGACGATTAAACGTTAATAAAAAAAAAAGTCAAAGAAACAGGTTGGAATTTAACCATATCTGCGTGGTTTATCTGCAGTAATTTGGATCACTTTTGAACATGTTTGTGAAAATATAATTCTGAATTTGTTTCTTTACCTGTTATGGCAATGCTACTGAAAAATAGACCATTAGACCACTTCTTCTTAAAGAGACACTCTTCAGGACACTTTACTTAAAGGGAGACTCCAAAAACCAGATCAACTTAATTTCTTTGAATAGGTTATGGTGGTTGAGCCCTGCCCCTGTTTCCTAACCCACTGCAGCTTATAAAGGTAGCAGTGTGCAAAAACTGTTGCAGCCTTGGGCATGCTTCTTTGGTACCAGACATGTATGGAAGTTATATTTAGTAATACTTGGTTATGATATAGGTCATGGAACCCAAGTTAGTCGTGCAATATCCTCTACCAGCTCCACTCATATATTTGTGAATAGATCTGCCACTAAAGTTCCAATCAACTTAGACTGGAACATGGAGTCTCTTGGTACTGTGTTACCATTTAGTGTTAAACAATTTCGATTGGTTTAACACATAAGAAGTATTTCAGGATGCTGGTTTGCAGCTCATTTGCTGCTCTAGTTAACATAGAATCATTATCATGGAGGAA
Source organism: Pelobates cultripes (assembly GCA_933207985.1). Classification (NCBI taxonomy): domain Eukaryota; kingdom Metazoa; phylum Chordata; class Amphibia; order Anura; family Pelobatidae; genus Pelobates; species Pelobates cultripes. Next base: position 57,342,778 of record OW240918.1, on the reverse strand, counting down.
CACACACGCAGTCACACATTCACAGGCACAAACACACGGTTACAGTCATACACTCACATTCACAGCCAAACACACAGTTACAGTCACACATTCACAGGCCCACACACAGTACAGTCACACACAGTTACAGTAACTTACACATACACACACACACACACAATTTGCCCCTAGGTCCTATCTTTATGGGCACTGATAGAGTAGGAGGAGCCAAGGCCGTGCTTTCTCTGATGTTTAAGAGTTGGGAAAACAGGGACTGCTTCCTGCTTCCCCTTAATTAAGCAGCCATTTGCAGGAAGGCATTGCTGGGCCTTGGCCGGCAGAGTGAATTTTTGTGGCTGCTACTTTGTGTGGTTGGTGGTGCCCCTCTCCATCAAGGTATATGCCCCAAGCCACTCCAGTTTCACAGGGGCGTGTAGCTACTGGAATTTTGAAATTTGTACATGTTTGTCTGAATGAGATCTTTAAAAAGACACTATAGGCATTTTAACAGCTTCATCTTATTTAAGTAGATATAGTGTGTGGAGTCTCCTGTTATTCTCCGTGTCATCAGTGTTAAACCATTGCTAATGTTTTAATGCTAAATGAGAGTCCCCGTCAGCTGTCCTCTCTGTGCTGTTTGGGCTAATTATTATTATTATTATTATTATTTTTATTATTATTATTATTATTATTATTATTATTATTATTATTAAGGAAGCATTAAGCTTAGCAGCAATGGGTGGCAGTTATTGGTTTACAGTGTCAGTTGACTGCTTTCAGCTTATAACAATTGCTGTTGCTGGAATGAATTGGTATGGCTAAAAGGAAGTGTGTAATTTTTCTCTCTTAACCATACCTCATGTGTGTGCTCGTCAGAAATGGTTAAACTCTTCAAAAGTGGTCTAATACTGAATGGAGGGGCAGCACCAGGGGACTCATTATAACCAATTAAATGAAATGGTTAGAGTGCCTCTGGTGTCCATTTAAGTGTATTATAGTTTAATTGTGATATTCTAGTTGTGTCTATAATTATTGTATTGATTTATTTCCTGCGTTGGATAAACTCTGTATGTGGTTTAAATGATTCCCTAAGCTCAGTGTACACAAAGGGACTCATTTGAGCTGTGTTATTACATATTTTGCCAGGGACACATATATGCAGGGGTGCTACAACAGAGACAGATAATCTGTGGTGATACAACTGCAACTCTAATTGTGTTTTGCCAGCCTACACATGGCAAAAGACAATGTGAGCGATGTAGATCTACACACTTTGGTGATCCATGGTCCTAAAGGCAATTCAAAGGTTTTGAAGCCCATGGAGCAACACAGGAGGGGAGTGGGCCTTGACAGGGCCAGAGAGTTGGCAGGTGAAGTTAAGGTCAAGGGGTGTGGAAAAGTAATGTCTGGACAGGGGGGGGGAGGAGAATAAGGGTTTAAATAACAGCCAATTTGGTGAGCTGGCCTTTTTAATCAAAATCACACTTACTTGATACTTGTCAGGTTTGTGTGGTCTGTTCTTTTTCTTGCAGGGATGGCTTCTGCCGAAGAAATCTTGGCTGGTGTGAGAAGAATGGTGGAAGAGAAGGGGATGGCGTGGCTGCAGGATCAACTGGGGGTCCCGAGCACGTCTGCTCCCCCCACTGCGGTGTCGGAGAGGAGGCCGACCAGGAGGGCACGTCTGCCCCAACGACTCAGCCCGGGAGCACCGCCAGCGGCGAGGAGGAGTCCAGGGCCGCAAAGTGGGGAAAAGGCGGCCCAGGCGGAAGGACGGCCTCAAGAGTCGGAGTGCGCCGGGCGGGCGCTAGTCGGAAGCCCGCCGGTGGGAGAAGGCCCCGCCGCAAGTCTGCGGGCGGGAGGCAGAAGGACACGGCTGGATCCTGTACAGCTGGGATGGCAGCCAGGCAGCAGGGCCGTGACGGTCCGGAACTTCAGCGCCCCGGTGAGTCCGCCCCTAGTGGCGATACTGAGGGGCAGGAGGATGGGGTGCTTGAGGACAGCTCGACGCCAGCGCCCCCTCAGGTGACAGGTGGAGAGGCAGATGGCAGGTCAGGGACGGGCTTAACCCTCACAGGGAATAGGTCCAGGACAGGTAGCGGTGACAGGGGCAGCAGCGTCTCCGGGCAGACGGGAATTGCGAGGGGGGGTGAATCCCTGCCCTCAGGAAGTTGCCGGGATGAGAGGAGAGGAGACGGCAGGTCAGCGACAGGAGGTTGCAGGGACATGGAGGAGCCGCAGGGGCTGAGGAGGAAGGAGACATGCAGAGGGGTCAGAGGCGAGCGGGAGCCCCCTATGGGCCGCTCTCAGGCGCAGCAGGACAGGAGCTGGGCCAGGAGGCGAGGAGTGAGTAGCAGTGAAGGGGACAGGAGCAGCACCCAGAGGAGGTCAGCAGAGCAGGGGAGGAGCAGGGACAGGAGCCAGTCCAGGAGCCACCGGAGCAGGCAGAGGTCATGCACCAGGGAACGGAGGCTAAGATGTAGGCGCAGTGCTTCCAGTTCATCGGGCGGGAGTTTAAAGGACCAGCAGAGGAGGTCTTACGGCCGGGATGGTCAGGCAGCGAGACAGCGTAGCGATAGTGACAGGAGGAAGGAACGCCGGGAGGAAAGGCGGGTAGGACAACACGTGGACAGACTACCCAGGTTATATTTTCCCGGCAGGTCGAGGAGCGTGACACCTACGGTCCCGAGGAGAGGCCAGGCGGAAAGGAGTCGGCGGCAACAGGAGTCTCCGGAGCCTGAAATGGCGGACGGAAGGACAGCAACCCTGCGGCCGGCCACGGTCGGGGGCACTGGTGGTGAGTCACGAAGTACACCACACACTGGGTCCTTATTGGGTTGCTTAAAATCTTTCATTAACTCCTGGGCGGGAGATGAGGGGTCAACCCCGCAGTTTGGTAGGGTATGGTCGCCAGAGGACGGGGGAGATAAAGAACAAGGGGCGGAGAGGATGGTGACACACAAGTCGGGTGCCGTCGAAATGGGGGACGGTGAGTCGGGAACCGGAAAGGCAGTCGGGTCTGGCCAACAGGCGGTCGGGGGTGGTGAGATAGCGGACGTGGCACGGCAAAACGTGCATGTGTCCTTCGCGGGACCACTAGGATGTCACCTGAAAGCGGAGGTAAAAGAAAGAATTGGGAAGGGGGAATTCATGGAAATCTTCTCCTTACTTCCACTCGAGGAATTTCTCGACTTGAAGGAAGAGGATAAGAAGGACGCTAAAAAAGAAGAAGAGGAGAAAAAGCGGCGGTATCGGAAGATACCCAAGACTTTTGGGAATTGGCTCAGAGCCTTCTGTATTTTGGCGAGCGTAGTCGGGGAAAAGCACCCAGAACGATGTTCGCAGCTGTTTTGTTATTTGGACGGGATAGGGGACGCTTACAGGACTTATGGGGGATTAGCATGGTGGCGGTACGACGAACAATTCCGCCAACGGTTGGCAGCGAATCCGAGTATGAGGTGGGATCAGATGGACCTGCCTTTATGGATGAGAATAATGATGGCCCAGAAAAATGCGCCCTTTCAAGGGACGGCCGGTACGGCCACGGGAAGCGCTGTACCGGCCGGACAGAAGAAGGGGTTCTGTTGGCTGTTCAATGAAGGGCAGTGCAAATGGGGGGCATCGTGTAGATTTAAACATGAATGTTCCGGATGCGGGGGAAATCATGGAGTCAACAGGTGTTTTAAGAAAGGAAAATCTAACTTCGGGGGTGCAGCAGGGACAACAGCCACGGCAGTGGCGACTGGGAACGTCGCCGGTGAAGGTCGGCGCGATGCTGCCGTGGTTAAGGCAGTACGGTAATCAGGAAGAGGCGAGGTTCTTATGGCGGGGGTTTACAGAGGGTTTTGTTATCCCATTCAAGGTCAAAGGTCCGGGAACCATGTGTGCAAACCTTAAATCAGTCCGGGACCACCCGGGGGTAGTGCGGGAAAAATTAATGAAGGAAGTCCAGATGGGGAGGATGGCGGGGCCGTTTCCGTCCCCGCCGATAGAAGATTTAAGGGTGTCTCCGCTGGGGGTGGTCCCTAAAAAGGAGGAAGGGAAATTTCGCCTGATACATCACTTATCGCACCCACGGGGGTCATCGGTAAATGATGATATCGACGCGGCGCTGTGTTCCGTATCCTATGCATCATTCGATCATGCGGTCGAGTTGGTTCGGAGAGCGGGACACGGTGCACTGATGGCAAAGGTAGACGTGGAAGCAGCATTTCGGCTGCTCCCCATTCATCCGGGTTGTCACCACCTTTTGGGGTGCTTCTTCGAAAGGGGTTTCTTCATAGACCTGTGTTTACCGATGGGCTGTTCCATCTCGTGTTCCTATTTTGAAAAGTTTAGCACCTTTTTGGAATGGGTGGTACGACGGGAGTCGGCTGGGGGATCAATCGTGCATTACCTCGATGATTTCTTGTGTGTAGGGCCGGAAGGATCTGAGCGGTGTGGCCAGATATTGAGGGTGTTTCAATGGATAGCACACTCTTTTTGGGGTTCCTTTGGCAGGGGATAAGACGGTTGGCCCCACCTCATGCCTTAGTTTCCTCGGCCTGGAGATTGACTCTGTAAAAGGTGAATGCAGACTGCCCGCGGACAAGCTACTTAAGCTTTGTCAGCTAGTGGACACAGCGTGGCATGCGAGAAAAGTGACTTTGCGAGGGCTATCTTAATTTTGCATGCAGGGTGATTCCGATGGGCAGAGTTTTTTGTCGACGGCTGGCCCAGGCGACGAGCGGTGTGCGGTTGCCGAATCATTACGTGAAAGTTTCGGCGGATATGAGAGCGGACCTGGGGGTTTGGAAAAGGTTTCTAAGGGAATTTAACGGAATAGTGTTTTTTTGGGAGCCAGGAGTTTCCTCCAAGGACATAGGCTTGTTTACAGACGCCTCCGGGAGCGTGGGGTTTGGGGCTTATTTAGCGGGGCAATGGTGTAAGAAAACACAGAAAAGGCTGCGCCTAATAAAATAAAATAAAATAATAATAATAAAACAAAGTCCCAGTCAGATTAGTGACAGTAATACGAGAAAGTTCCAATATTGTCCAAACTGGTGTAGTGTCTCCTTTGTTTTCAGTTGTCCATCTCACGATATGAAAGACACAATGGGAGAGAATGGTGTGCCTAGGAGTGGCCGGCGGAGTGGAAGACGAGCTCGCTGATAAGGAACCTCGCGTTCCTAGAATTTTTCCCGGTGGTAGTAGCGGTGGCGTTATGGGGAAAGCAGCTTGCAAACAAAAAAGTAGTATTTTACTCAGATAACATGGCAGTGGTCCAGGCTATCAATGGGTTGTCGGCATCATCTCCTGCAGTGATACGGTTATTAAGGCACTTGGTACTTTTATGTATGTCTAGCAATATAGTGTTCAGGGCAAGGCATGTTCCAGGTTTCTTGAATATAGTGGCTGACGCGCTTTCTCGTTCACAGTGGGAACGTTTTCGGGAAGCAGCGCCGGAGGCACAAGAGGAAGGATTGGCATGTCCGGCAGAAATGTGGCAGCTCGGGACATCATGCTTGGGGAGTTCATAAAGAATTCCCTGGCACCGGGCACCTGGGCGGCATATGTGAAGGTTTGGCACGAATGGGAAGAGTCGGTGGCACAAGTGGGAGGGGACTGTTCAGAGGAACATCGGTTAGATATACTGGGTACTGTGTCGACTATTTTCCAGGAAGGCTTCACCAGCTATGGTTGACAGGCACATGTCGGCGTTGGCCTTCCTATTTAAGTTTAATGGATGGGAGGATATATCGAAACATTTCTTGGTCAGGCAAGCCATAAGAGGTTTTCGGAGGGGTAAGAAATCGGTGGATACGAGGAGGCCAGTGTCATTCGCGGTGCTGCAAGGACTAGTGGAGGTTCTACCGGCATTATGTTATTCCAAATATGAAGTTGTGTTGTTTTCCGGGGCGTGTGTCTGGGCATTCTTCGGGGCATTCTGTATTGGGGAGCTGCTTAGCACCAACAAAGCAGGGGTTGGTGGGATTCGGTTGGGGGATGTGACCATTGGTGAAGATAAGGTACAGGTCAAGTTGTGCCGCTCAAAGACGGACATATTCGGCAAAGGAAGCTTGGTAACATTGTTCAAATTGCCAGGGTCTAGGGTTTGCCCAGTGGCTTGTGGCGCCGAATTCTTGGAAGTCTGCCCGAGAAGGAAGGCTGTTTCTTCATCCATGCTGACGGTAAGGCTTTGTCCCGTTTTCAGTTCGTTAAGATATTTCGTGCAGGATTGGGTAACCCATGCATTTCGGGACACATTCGTTTAGAATTGGGGCCGCAACGGAGGCGGCTCGGTTAGGTCTGGGAGACGAGCGGATCAAACAGATAGGAAGATGGGAGTCCATTCGGTTCCGCTCATACGTTAGACCGGACAAGTTGGTGTAATAGGGGACTGGGGCGTTGTTTGTTAAGGGCTCTGCTGTTCACTGTTCTATTTCTTTTAGGTCGTTTGGTATGGCTGATCGGACATTCCTACGTTTATTGGGCGTGGAGGAGGGCCGCGATGAGAAGAGACGGAGCACAACTGGGCTTCCCGGTGGAGGCGGTGGTTCTCACTTGGTTGGGTTTCCGGGGTTTCGGTTGGCAGAGCATCAGTAAGGAACTGTTCAATAGGCTGGCATGGGGGTCAGTCCCTAACGTAATTCTGGTTCATGGTGGGGGGAACGATTTAGGCTTGATCCCGCAGCGGGAACTGTTGAGGAGGATGAAGAGGGATCTGGATCGGCTACGTAAGCTGGTTCCTGGCGTGGTAGTGGTCTGGTCTGAAATGGTGCCTCGCTTTAATTGGAGACACGCCAGGGATTCGGCTGCGATAGCGCGAAGTAGGGGTAAGGTCAATAAGACCATGGCGGTTTTTGTGAGGCGGATGGGTGGCATAGTTGTGCGTCACAAGGAGTTGGAATGTATGCTGCCCGGGTATTTTAGGAAGGATGGGGTTCATCTATCCGACGTGGGATCGGATTTACTTAATTTGGGTTTTCAGGATGGTATTGCACAGGCCCTGTTTTTGTGTGGTGGGGGTCGCTCATGTTCTTGAGGGGGTCAAGTCATGTGCTGTGGCGGAATAGTGCCTGGGTTAAAGAGGATTTAGGCCAAGGTCTAGGCTGGACTATGCCGGAGTGGAAAATGGTTTGTAGGTTCTAGCTCGTTGGTGGCTACGAATCTGGGGGTGTAGGGGTGTCTGGGTACACCCCTACAGTTAAACATATGGTTATGGGGCCTCTTTGGTAGGCCATGGGTTAAGCGTTATGTATTATTGGAATGTTTTATTATGTTATTTGGTAGGGTCATTGTCGGGGGTATTGGGCAAGAAGGTCGGACATAATTAATACTTGTGACAATGACCCTAAATTGTTAAATTGTTGAATTAAAATTTTTAATAAAGCTGTGGACTTTATACTCCAACAGAAATTGTGTCACAGAGTTATTTTATTAAGGTTTTAGCACATGCCGAATAACGACTGTGCACATGTCATGAAGCCCATGGAGCAACACAGGAGGGGAGTGGGCCTTGACAGGGCCAGAGAGTTGGCAGGTGAAGTTAAGGTCAAGGGGTGTGGAAAAGTAATGTCTGGACGGGGGGGGAGGAGAATAAGGGTTTAAATAACAGCCAATTTGGTGAGCTGGCCTTTTTAATCAAAATCACACTTACTTGATACTTGTCCCTCCCACCCTCCCTTTGTGTTCGGTTGTCTTGTTTGGTAGGTAGTTTCCCGTTTGGTCACAGCGGCGGGAATAGGGCCTGGGTTAAAGAGGATTTAGGTGGAATAGGAAGTGGGCAGGCCAAGGTCTAGGCTGGACTATGCCGGAGTGGAAAATGGTTTGTAGGTTCTAGCTCGTTGGTGGCTACGAATCTGGGGGTGTAGGGGTGTCTGGGTACACCTCTACAGTTAAACATATGGTTATGGGGCCTCTTTGGTAGGCCATGGGTTAAACGTTACGTATTATTGGAATGTTTTATTATGTTATTTGGTAGGGTCATTGTCGGGGGTATTGGGCAAGAAGGTCGGACATAATTAATACTTGTGACAATGACCCTAAATTGTTAAATTGTTGAATTAAAATTTTTAATAAAGCTGTGGACTTTATACTCCAACAGAAATGGTGTCACAGAGTTATTTTATTAAGGTTTTAGCACATACCGAATAACGACTGTGCACATGTCATGAAGCCCATGGAGCAACACAGGAGGGGAGTGGGCCTTGACAGGGCCAGAGAGTTGGCATTTGAAGTTAAGGTCAAGGGGTGTGGAAAAGTAATGTCTGGACAGGGGGGGGGAGGAGAATAAGGGTTTAAATAACAGCCAATTTGGTGAGCTGGCCTTTTTAATCAAAATCACACTTACTTGATACTTGTCCCTCCCACCCTCCCTTTGTGTTCGGTTGTCTTGTTTGGTAGGTAGTTTCCCGTTTGGTCACAGCCTGGTTAAAGAGGATTTAGGTGGAATAGGAAGTGGGCAGGCCAAGGTCTAGGCTGGACTATGCCGGAGTGGAAAATGGTTTGTAGGTTCTAGCTCGTTGGTGGCTACGAATCTGGGGGTGTAGGGGTGTCTGGGTACACCCCTACAGTTAAACATATGGTTATGGGGCCTCTTTGGTAGGCCATGGGTTAAACGTTATGTATTATTGGAATGTTTTATTATGTTATTTGGTAGGGTCATTGTCGGGGGTATTGGGCAAGAAGGTCGGACATAATGAATACTTGTGACAATGACCCTAAATTGTTAAATTGTTGAATTAAAATTTTTAATAAAGCTGTGGACTTTATACTCCAACAGAAATGGTGTCACAGAGTTATTTTATTAAGGTTTTAGCACATGCCGAATAACGACTGTGCACATGTCATGTCAGTAACCTGACTGGAATAGAATTGGACTGTTGGTTGGCCTTGCAGACTGGTTTGGGAACCAATGATCTACAAGGTAGATATGGGTGCAAAAAACAAATACATGAAATATGAAGAAAAGCACACACAGTAAAAAAAGAAAACACATCTACAGACAGACAACTTAAAGTCACAATACCTGCCCCTCGCTGCATTTCTCTTTTGTGTTCTGATGCACACCCACTCATCCCTAGCTTCCTGGTGCCTCATTATGACATCACATATGACATGGAACCCTTCAATTGGTCTCCTTTTACAATGTCAGTCTGTGTGAAGCTTTTTGATGATGCGTACACGCTTGCAACATCGTGGCCCTCTGTAACTAATCACAACCCAGTATGGGTATGCATAGTATACTTCCTAGTTGTCTTTGTTTCCTTGCCCTGTCATGGTTTCTGTTTACCAGAGAGTGTGTGCTTGTCTATACTTACCTGTTTTTTTTTAACTTTGGCTTGCCTGACTATACTTGCTTTCCTTTATTCAGACTTTTGGGTTGTTTCTCATTTCTGTGTACCTCTCTTATCCTTGACCTCGACGTATTTACATTTACTGTCTCTTCTTGCAGACTTATATTCTAAACACTAGCTCAGCCACACGAAGGACTAGTATGCATTCATACTTTATCTTTACCTTGATTTGTGTGTTAGGGTTAAGAGAACATATGATAAAATACATCTCTATACATTTACAGAAGCATAAAGCCAGAAGCACATTCATAGTAGCACAAACGCATAATGGAAAAAAGAACATATGTACTTACACAGAAGCCCCAACACAGAAATAGATTAAATTGTTAGCCCTTAAAATAATGAGTCATGACAGAGACCATTTATTTAAGGGCATAGTATTCTCAATTAAATCAGAAGCGGGCTGACTCATGTCAAAAACCTGTATTCACATAAGTCTGAAAGGGATAATATAACTAATCAAACTTCTGTTTAAAATATAGGTATAATTTCTATTCATATACATCATCTGCTACTTGCTTTTTGATAAACTATTAATACCTTAATATAGATCTATTAGCAGCAGAGTATCAGTTGCAAACACTTTCACTATTACCCACAAAGAAAGGGTTTTTGATGGTTTTCGTTTTCTAAATAAGATTAAAGTAGCAATTTAACAATCACATAATGCCCTGGTACTGAATGGGTCAATCGTAGTAGCTAGACATGTCAGACTATCGGTGCCGGATTCGAGATAGAATTTCTAATTAAACAGGTTGATTAAAAAGTTGGCTGTAAGTTTGTTAACTATTAAAGTGGCAATTAAGCAAGGATGGTAATTACAGTCAAAGAAGAGAGAGGGGGATACGTAATCTTTCCCAATTGTATTTTGGGTCAATTAGTTATAGCAGATAAAGACCAAGAATAATAAGGCATACCAAATCATGTGATACCACTTGTATACCTAAAACAGCTTAAAAGAAAAACCAAGTCACAGAGGAAAGTATTATAATGCCGAGTAAGTTTAATGACTTTGTATACATAATATTCATTTTAAGTATTTTTTTATGAACTCTAAAAATAAATTATATTACATGGCTAAATGTGTTTAGCAGACTGTGAAAATGGCTAAAGACAGTATTCATTGCTTTGAATGTGACAATATGAGGTCACCAAAATTGAGTTCTGTGTCAAGTAAAAGAGTATAAAGCAAATATAGTTTGTTAGGACCAAATAATAACATGTAACATGACTGAATTTTAATTTGGTAAAATCACTAACTATAATGCTATCCATAACGTTTACCCTAATCTTGAAAGGATACTCATTATCATTATAGCTTACTAAAGTGGCTATAATGCAGCGGCTCTGTGTTTTTTTTTCTTAAACCATTTTGTCAAACACTAAACTTTCCTGACACCGTAAGCCCAGCCTCTCTATTGTTGCTGATAAGTACTTCAGCATTTAAACCTCTCGACTACTGTCAATAATTAAATAAATAACTGGAACACACATTAGCCTGAAGCTATTTATCTGAAATGAAAACAAAATAAAATAATATTAAAAGTTGTAAGATATAGAAATAACAGACTGGATACCTCATACTACCAAATTAAATTTTATTTTAACTATATTATTATTATTATTATTTGCAATAACATATGTCAGTATAATTCAAAATATTTTGGCATTCTGCCATTTTGGATTCTATTATGTGTAGCCATAAATTACAGGAATTGTAACTCAAAATGTGCAGAAATGCCAAAGGCAAGTGGCATTTGTCTAGGAGTCATACGGTATTAGTCTGGGACTCCTACCCTACGACATATTGGTTCTAGCACACGTTGGTAGGACTGCGCACAAAGAAAATGGCGACAAGTTTCCTTGCTGAGCAGCATTCAACGTTATATGTTGATATCATAACATCTATGCTTATTGCCTGTGGTAGTAAAAATCTGAATGAGGAGCACAACCATAGAGGTAAAACGTTTTGTTTGTTTATAGGGTCTAAGATCACAGGAATCTCAAAATATATGCCAAGAAACCTTCGCAATAATATGAAAACAATAATACATGAAGTATACAAAAGATACCATAGTCACATATATACATTAAACACAGCTCCCTTGAGAAAGGCAATCCTGCCGAAACGTTGGGTGCTCTTTTGATTTTTCCTCCCTCTTCTTACTATTCCTGGTATTTGTCTTTTGATGGTATGTATTATTTGTCGGGTTATTTTTTCTAGATATCATAATGATCCTTTATTAGGAATTACATTATTGGCTTATTTAGCTAAGTTTCATGTATATATGTGACTATGGTATCTTTTGTATACTTCATGTATTATTGTTTTGATATTATTGCGGAGGTTGTTTCTTGGCATTTATTTTGGGATACCTGTGATATTAGACCATATAAATAAATACATTTTTTTACCTCTGTGATTGTGCACCTTGTTCAGTTTTTTTTTAGTAGTTGAGTTCTTAGGTCCTCTGGGAAATAGGGCCTTTGAATGAGCACCCTGCTGCATGATATTTTTGTTCTTGCTAATATATTCTTAGTGGATTAGTGTGCCTACCTTTATTAATGCTACTGTATTGTTTTTGGTAGTAACAAGAACATGACTTCTTAGTTTTAAGGACAATTTAATACATTGTATATTTTGTACTCTTAACTACAACACCACTTTTTCAGCCGTGATTGTCATGCACACTCTGCAGGTGGTGATTGTGTAATAGTTGAGCATTTAATAGGTCACACTAAGATTTGTTGTCCACACATCCATTAGATGGCTAGGCTGGAAATCATGCGCATAAGTGAGTAGGCCAAATTAGATTCTATGCCGCCTGCCAGGTTAAATTGTTTTCTTGCATAATATTTCGGAGACTTATTCTACATTTATAGCATATTTTATTTCTAAATGGTGTTTACCAGTCAAAGTGGCTGGTTTGAATGATTACATAGAATTTATAAAATACATATCACACAAACCCAATGAATTCTTGGACAGCAAGCAAAAACAGTTTCTATGGCAATTTTCACTAACTGTTAATGGATACCGACAACATCAGCATCACTATCTAAATACAATTTGCTTCCTTTAATACTTTGCTGTAAGCAGAGAAATTCTCCAGTACAATGTGCAATGCATACCGTTTAAATATATGCAAACTGTGTGTGCCAATGTAACACAGAGAATGTCATTCTACAAACGCAAATCTAATATTTCTGTTGTTTATTATATAATGATCTAAAAGGCTGTCATTATCGCATTGCCTAGAGAGCTCTGAAATGCAGAAAAATATTAAAATGGTGTCCAGTTTATGCAAATGATCGAAACTCCAATGCATTACTCTTTATTAACTCTAAATGCAACAATGTTCAAACATAATACAAGCATAAATACATGTAAATGTGGTTATGTTTTCTTTTGGATTTGGTGTGGTATAGTCCCTAAGCATCACATTGTACTGAATTGAAAAATGCAATTCAATGCAAAATGTACACAAAAATTGCCTAATTTGACAATTTTAATCTAGATTTTGTAATCCTAATTTTCTGTTCACTACAACTTTAATTAATAAACCCCTGTGCTGTATGTATCTATTATATGAATTGTATAGGCCACTACAATGTTTGTGAGCTGTAATACCCATGATGCTCAGGAAGCCAAAAGGTTGACAAGCATCATGGGAATGAATGTAACTCACAAATATCTCGGAAGTCATGCCAAGGTCAGCCATTATTATGCTTGACATAGTTATGTGTAGTAGTATGGGAGATGTATTTATCTTGTAGAGAGAAAATGGCAGAAAAGACAAAAGAGGTTAAGATTTTATAGAAGTAGGAATGCCATAAAATACTTTATACAGATTTCTTGAAACTGCTGTCCTTCACTCTAAATGACCACAATAAAATGATCTGAGATGTTGTAGATTTAAGTAAGCAAGCAGACTTTAAAAGTGTAAGTGCAATGGGTTTACATCAACCCAAAACCAGCTATGTCCTTCCCACCATGCACTCTTATAATGATCTTGAAAAGGACAGAGGTTTGCAAGAAAAACATTTAAAATGCTAGTTTTCCTAAAGCACTGCCAAGGTTAAAAACATTTTACGGATCTCTTCAAACACGCAGCACCTAAAAATGGTGAAAGCCCTCGCTGCATTGGACTTCAGTATGTCAGTTCTACTTTCCACTGTTTGCATCCTCACTCTTTCCACACACTGTAGTCATGCCACAAGAATTCATGATTAAATGTTGCCATTGTCCGTCTACATCTATTATCTTGGAAAGAAATGTTTAAAGGAACACTAAACCTGTATTCCTAATGCTTTAGCGTTTCGGTCCTGAGTTATGTAGGCTCCCCACCTGTGTGCCGTAAAAACAATAAAATATAGCTTCATACTCACCTTTTTCCAGCACTGTGGCTCCTTCAGTGCTGCTTTCCTCTCCTCCTCCCACGACGTCATGGAAAAAGCACTGCTTCCTCTACAGTTGTAATTCAATGATCCTTATAGAAGATCACTGGGAATCTGTTAGCAATCAATGCTTTCCTGTTTGGAATGCAGCATCAATTGACTGAGTTTTACTCGATCAATGGAGCGGAAGCACCTCTAGAAGACAGCCAGTGGAGGTGTGTATAACCATTTAAGATAAACATTGCCAGGAACATTTGCAGTGTTTTATTTATGAAAATGCACCTGTTTTATTGGAGAAACACTACAGGTTATGAAGGTGAAACCGAAAAGTTGTGCTTATGGCGTTCTAGCATCATGTCCCGCAGCTAAAACCAGCAATAATAAAGTACCGGTAGTTGAGAAAGGGGAAAGACAGAAAGAGTAGACAGAGTAACGAAAATTTATTCTGAAAAAACATTATTTATTTCATTTATATATTTTGCACCTATACAGTATGTGACATACAGAAAATGCAGCTAGCTATTTAGGTCAAAAACAAAAGGTGTGTTGTTTCCTGGAGTGACCATTTTATATATGTAGACCCGTTCAACATATTATAAATTCATGAAATCACTCAGCATTTACTCTAAGTTTCCAAGACAGAATGGTTATGGTATACATTTGTATTTACCTTGGAAAAAGCCCATAACACCTCAGCATAAAACACTAATTTTGTAAGCAGACGTCTTAACGATAATGCATGTTGCTCCAAGGTTTCAACCTCAGCTTGCATTTATTATTATAAGCACATCGTATTAAAAAGAAGATCTGGCTATCCAAACAATTTGCGTATAATTAAACAAATATTACCCACTAAAATGAAATGATAAAAAGGCACATTGAGGGGCGGGGCCTGACTGCGGAGCTAACCAGACGTGCATGCACAGAGCTCTGGCAAAAAGCAACACTATATTGGCAAATATATGCAAAAAACCTTGACTAAGCAGCCCAGCTCGGTATCACAGTGGTGCTGAAGCAAGTGGAGATCCGTGGACACACACCTGATGAAGCCTACCATGGAAAGTGGCCTAGTGGCAGGGAGAGGCGGCCGATCTCCTGCCATGGGGACCGCAAACTGCAGAAGCTCTCCTGGCGACCCGCATCCCCCCCCTCTGGACC
>OW240918.1:57311107-57324212 GCA_933207985.1 Pelobates cultripes | reverse complement strand
CACTGAAGAATAGAGACAGAATGTATTTCAGCAGTCATTTAATTATTACTTTGATCAGTTCAGATTATCAATGATCAACAGTTACAACAAAGACATGGGGTAAAAAAAAAAAAAGAATTAAAAATCAAATGGAACAAAAAATGGAACAGAGATGCGATGGGTTAATTGACTTATTTTGTATGTGAATAGATCAATGAATTACCATGTTTTTCACCAAAAGACTTCGTTCTACTAGTTAAGATGACCTCTCTACGGGTTTGCTTATCATTCAATCTTTGCAGAAACATATATTGCATCTTTAAATAACACATCCCAGATGAATTTCCTGCAGAGCCATGAGATGTAATTAGAATTCACACACTTGTATATCAACAGGGAAAGCAGGCAGATGATACAGGAAACCAGATCACACAGTGCATAAAGGACTAGCTTAAGATGATTGACATAAAGGATAGACAAGTGGGCTGCACAGACTTTGGAAAGAATAATTAGCTGCCACAATAGGAAGAGAGAGCCTGGATCCTTTAGCATTGTGGAAATGGGCTATAGTGATAAATCTGGACAAACCATGCACAATCTGCAAAACCTACATTTAAGGCCAGTGAACATTTGCATTTAAAGAGCTAAAGTGTATTTAAAGCTAGTTTAATTAAGTAGTTTTGGTGTACGGATTGTGCCCCTGAAGTCTCAATCCTCTGCCATTTAGGGGTTAAATAATGTTGTCATTTCACCTCTGGTTGTGATACACACGGCCTCCGTGAAAAAAAAAATGTAATGTTCAAAATGACCTTGGTATGAGCGCTCCTAAAAAATATACTAAATATATAACGATAAACACATAAATTTATTAGTATAAAACATATGCAACTAAATTAATTAAAACCTAAGTATAAACACATGACCACAATAATCTGGAGCTAATTAGTAGTGAGCTATAATAATAAAGTAGTTAGAGCTAAGCAAAAATGAATACATAAATAAGCACACGTAGCCACCATTTTGTCTTGAAAAAGTCCCGTGAGAGCGATGAAACGCGTTGATACTTTGTTTCAGCTGACCATTTTATCTGTTCCTGCCTAGAGCGTTCGTGAGTTTAGAGCTATTGCTTCTGTTTTTCCGTGAGCTCATATTTGTTCTCAGTTCATATTCCTGTTACAGTGGTTGATGTTCCCGGTATTTACGGTTCCTGTCGTCTAGTCTGGATCTAAGGGGTGGTTATTGATTTCTGCTGGGAGTTTGCTTCCTATTGTCACGACACTTCTTAGTTGATTTGCCCTCGTGCAGTACTCACACTCACCACTGTTTCTGTTTGGCACTGTTCCTGATTTCTTTTCATTAAGCACTTCACCTGGTCCTTGTTTAGCACCTATTTAGTTTGGTTTCTCCCCTCACTCCTTGCCAGATCATTGCCTTTTGTTTCCTGTTTCCCTGGTCTCCTGTGTTCCTGGCTCCTGCTTACTGTGACTTGGTCCTGTGTCCTGTGTTCTCCTGGTCTTCATCCTGTGTCCTCCTGATCCTGCGTTACTGTGTTCTCCTGGTCCTTCGTTGCTGTGTCCTCCGATCCAGTGCTCTGGTTCCGTGGTCTCTGATTTACTACCAGCGATCCTGTCCCTGCAGCCTTGCTGATTTATTCGTTCTTGTTGTCACTACATTAGTCTTGTGACTTTGGATCTGTGCCCTACCTGATACCCGTGGTAGTTGCACAATCCTACCCTAATAACAAAGGACTGTTACAGTATTTGTTGCCTGCACGATTCGTGCTTATTTTGATTTACAGTGTATATATTTTGTGGCCTTGTCTGTGTATGTATATATTTTGTTTTACTTTCTGCTTTGGTTCCCTGTAAATATATATTTCTTGATTTAACCTATTTCATTTGTGTCTTGGCATTTATTTCTTTGCTATAGTGGTTCCCACATTTAAAGGGACAGTGCTGCTCCAGGGCAGCACCCCTTCATGTCATTACACCTATACACCGCGGTCTTTTTCGAAGATCCAGACCGCGGTGTTACCAATTACCACCCACTTATCGATTATGTCTAGATTTGACAGCTTGTCCATCTGACACCATCCTCTTTTTATTTATCTGGATATATTCTTTCCAGGAACTTTTTTTTTACAGTTTTTTTCACATACACCTCAGTGGGGGGCCCACACCGAGGCAAGGTACTTTTTACATATATTTTTTGTTTTCTGCTATATTTTATATCTTATTTTATTTACTGTACTTATTTTTGTTGCTGTATATGTGAGGTAAGCACTGGAGCCTCTGGATACAGTGTTATTTATTGTATCAGTGATGGCTACGTGTGCTTATTTATGTATTAATTTTTGCTTAGCTCTAACTACTTTATTATTATAGCTCACTACTAATTAGCTACAGATTATTGTGGTTATGTGTTTATACTTAGGTTCTAATTAATTTATTTGCATATGTTTTATACTAATAAATTTATGTGTTTATCATTATATATTTAGTATATTTTTTAGGAGTGCTCATATCAGTTTCCTTTTGAGCTTACACTCATTTAAGACGCTTGTTGGTGTATGTAGCCGCCCATCTACATTGTTTGATGATTGATTACACTGTTTCCATTCGTTTTTCAAAATGACCTTGCAGCACAATGCGTTTTTAACACTATTATTATTATTATTTTAATTGAGCTTTAATCACACACATGTGCACACACACACACACACGAGGCTGCTACATGCTCTAGCAGATAACTACACACTGTGCAATAAGTGGAGTTTTAAAAATCAGACCTTTTTCAAAAAGTGTGTACAGAGGCTGTGTCAGTCTCAGTCAGGGGATGTGTGGCTAAGGCTGCATAAACAAAGTGATTTAACTACTCAATGGCAGAAAACACCTGAGACTACAAGCACATGATCTAAACACCAACAACACTTAATTAATCTACAGTTGTTTAGGTGCTTAGAGTGTCTCTTTAAATGTACAGGTCAGAGATAAGTAACTTTGGCACTGAAGAGGTAGAGGGAATGCATTTTTAGGCAATGCACACTCTAACTCTCCTGAAAGTATCACATGACGTACAGTTGAATTATATGGTATTGTCATGTATAAGGTATTATCATGTATAAAAAGGGGCATTCATTCTTGGGATGAAAATATAATTTTGCTTCTTTATAAATCACTGGTAAGACCCCACTGGAATATGCTGTGGAATTTTGGGCACCTGTTCAAAAGAAGAATATTATAGCACTAGGAAAAGTGCAGAGGCAGGATACAGAATTAATTAAGGGATAGGAGCATTTTAGTTATAAAGAAATGTAAACACATTTAAATCTCTCTAGTTTGGAAAAACGACGCATCAGAGGTGATATGATAACATTATACAAATATATCCGGGGCCAATACAAACCATTGTCTGAAATTTTATTCATAAACAGGACTATACATAGGACACAAGGTCACGCATTTAGACTGGAAAAAGGAGATTTAGGCTAAGGCAAAGAAAGGGTTTCTTACACTAAGAGCAAAAAGGATGTGGCATTTTATAACGACAGGAGGCTTTATATGTTTTTGCATTAACTTCCTTTACGACTCCAATAGCAGCAAAGAACACAGAAAAATAAATGACCAATTAGAGATAAGCATAGTATATAATAAGCCCCTCCCACTGAGGCACTTCCGCTTTCTTTGCTGATCCATCACAAGTCAGGTCAGAATATCGTGTGTCTCACATTTTTCACTGGCTTGCCTTGTCTTGTCATTATTACTATTTCAATATATATGTTTATTGTCTTTTTGTGGGGAATTTAGGTTATCTGCATCTTTATTGCTTGGGCTGCACTGTTGGGTTAGGTTTCTCCCTACCCTTTTTTCTCCCTCTCTGTTCAGGGAATATACCGACTCTTTTAATCTGTCTGGGTATATTACCTGTCTTCTGTGGCTACGCTCGCCACTTTGGGGAGCCCTCGCGGCACGGAACGCTCACAAAGTGAGTATAAAGCGCCCGGGAGGCTCCCCTGCCTGTGGCGTGCGGCGACGTTTGCTTATTTGGGCCACCTACCGAACGTGCACATTATGTTACACATTCGGTGAATATCTCGCGAACAGCTGTTCGTTCGTGGACATCAGCGTTCGCCTATACCTACCTGTTGAACGCAACTAAAACACATTGCGTTCAACAGATGGTTTCCCATTGGGTTCACACTGTTGTTCGCGCACAATAGCATTTGCGGCTTAATGTTGTTTGTGGAAATTTTCACTGACACATTCGTGAGTTTCCCCGTAAATCCTATATACGGTTTTGCAGGCTTTTCAGTGGCCATCTTGGATCTCACATCACGAGAGTCCCAGCGGCCATTTTAAACACTTTGTTTAATTCGGAATTTGTGCTGTGTGGACATATCCCCTCAGTGTGCTTTACTACATGTATTTTTTCCTCAAATATCTTGTTATTGCTGTGTTTACTGCCTGTCTTAGGGACCTGCTACATGTTAGTGGAAAGCAAAAAAGGGTGGGTCAGCTGGTCAGGTTCTCTTACCTAGTACTCCGGCTTGGGGTGAGCCCCCATTTTTATTGGCGCTGCTGAGTGTGCAAGCAGTCTCCTTTATTTCTGGGTGAGCACCAGAATTTGTCTGCTTATACGTGAAACAGCCATATATACTATAGGCCATTAAAAAACCCTGGTGGCCCTTGCTGACGATCCGCCATATAACTACAATACTAATTAGAGAGACACAGAGTGTGTACTAAGATGGAAGATTCCAAAGGCCAGCAGACCTACAGGCCCTTATTAACGCGGCTGTGGCCGCTTCAGTTGAAAAGGCCTTTGCTAAGGTGCTACTGGTGTCCTAAGAATCACCAAAAGAGAGATGTTGGATGATTCAGATTCATCCTCTAAAGTGCAATCATGCCCGACGAAACGCCACTGGTAGGGCGAAGGGTCGAAACAGAAGCCTAACAAAGATAAAGCACCCCTAAAAAAAAAACACGTACAAGCCATGCCCCAGATGGTATACAATGCTTCCTCGGACAACGAGCGTGACGTTCCCCCTTCATTCTCGGTTCTAGACAAATGGCAGGATGACGAGATTTGGGGTCACAACTCATTCGATAAGGAAACATTCCTGGGTGAACCCCAGCAACAGGAGGAAGCAGGCGAGGTGGAGGCCTCTGAACCAGAGAGTGAGCTTCTACGACTCCACAGGTCAAAGGATGTTCGACCCGAGAAACATCCGTCATCCTCGTTCTGGCGATTGGAAACCATCACCACACCTCACAAAGTTTATGAACTTCTGGTTAAGGAAGGTACTGGACAAGGTGGTCCGCAAAAGACTACATACCGAATTCCCCCGACAAAGTTACGCTCACACCAGAGTTCGACCAGCTCATGCTGGTCTTCATGGCGAAAGGGGGCAGAGACCCCAGAAAAGGGGTCAAGAAAGGCTTTAAGGGAGCCCAAGATAAGCTCCAAGATTCCAAAGAGCCACTGGTCCATGTAATGACGCTGGCAGACGAAGCTTATGTACAGGCTGGTTCCTGCATGGCAGATATGGTGTGTGACTGGGTGCACAACATTCGTGAGTGGGCCCAAAGATGCTTCTACTTTGTGGGCAACACCAATGTGGCCCTCTTGTCAGAGAGACGCCGAGCAGCACTGTTTAGAGTTGACAGGAAATTGGTGGATGTTGGGGCCAAGAAACTAGGCCCACAGGCACATGGCAAAATGTTCGGTCTGAAGGACCTGAAAAAAACACGTACAAGTGTTCAACTCGATGAATAAGGCACAAACCTTGATGCGCAGAGTATTTCGAGGCAATACCCCAAGATGGGTTTTTGGCAGTGCTGGCCAGCAGAGGGGGTATGCTGCCAGCCGATTCTGGCCATCAGGCCCCCAATATCCACGGTCACAACCGTTCTATGTCAACAACAGAGTACCAAAAGGGGCCGTGGAGGCTGTGGAAGTGCTTGTGGGCACTTCTGAACAGGTAAGACACCATTACAAAACTGTAATACCTTTTGTCTTAACTACGGCACCCCCAGCGGGTCGCCTTTCTTATTTTTTCCATAACTGTGTAGAACTATCCACAGATGCATGGGTGCTACAGACAGTAAAGGGCTACCACATAGAGTTCAAGGTCACTCAGACTCAAACCTTGCCACCTCGTCCACTCTTTTTCAAAGCTTCAGATGCCAGTCTTGTAGATCTGGAACTAACAGGGCCATACAACCGGCAACCTCTCAGGGAGGTTTCTTCAGCAATATGTTCCTCATACAGAAAAAGACTGGGGAATACTGTCCGGTAATCAATCTGCAAGAATGTACACGTTACCTACCATCATTTCAAAATGGAAGATATACACCTATTATGAGATTACTATGGAAAGTAACACCTCAGCAATTCACTTGCCTTCCATTTGGACTAAGCTCAGAACCATGGTGCTTTACAAATATTGTGAAACCAGTGATGGCCCACCTTTGAGGATTGGGCATTCGATGCATAGTGTATCTAAACGACATACTTCTGTTCGGTCAGATATGACAACAACTGGTGTCACAGACGGCAAACTCTGTGAAGGTGTTCGAATCCCTGGGTTTCATTGTAAATAGCACGAAGTCCGCAATGACTCCAGCTCAATGTGTAAAATTCCTGGGCTTCGACATCGACTCAATGTACACTTCAACTTCCAGCAACAAAGGTCTCGGCAATCCGAAAAGAGATTCGCAGGATCCTGCACCGGGAATCAATCCCGCTTCATATGTTGGCACGGATTGTGGGCCTCCTATGCCCTGGGCCCACTGCATTATCATGCCATGCAACACCTGAAAAAACCTTTCCTCAGATCCACCTACGATCAACCCGTCCCCTTGACGGGAAAAGTCCCACAGGAACTATGATGGTGGCTCGATTGCATGCAAGCCTGGAATGGACAGGCCATCTTCAGCACATGTCCGGATCTCGTACTGGAATCGGACACCACCCAATGGGGTTGGGGCACCACCGATGGACAGTTAGCAACAGGCAGAGTTTGGACAACGGACGAACTCGCTCTACATATCAACTCCTTAGAACTGTTGGCAGACGCCTTCGCAATTCGGAGTCTAACAAAAGGCAAAACCGATTGCTGTATCCTACTGCGCATGGACAACGTCTCCACAGTTCGATATATCAACCATCTAGGAGGCACCCGCTTCCAAACACTGGCAGACCTCCCGTAGGAAATCGTTGAGTACTGTTTTCCACCCAACATAACATTAACATCTACCGGGAGATACCAACCTAACTGCAGACTGGTTCTCCCGGCATTGGAGGCACTGAGGCAACTGGCAATTGGATCTACACATATTTGCAGAGCTGAACGAATGTAGAGACCCATTCGAGGTAGACCTCTTTGCATCTTGCACAAACCGCCGGCTTCCAATACTGTATTAGAGGCAGACCGGGAGCACCCGATCACGCTGCCACTACATGTGCTGCAGGGACTTACCATCCGCCTTCCTGCACTTACGGGTTCTGTGTGAAGTGCAGGGAGACAGATCAGTGATGATCCTGTTTTCTGTAAAAAATAAAAAAAAGTTAATTTAAAATCCCACCCCCTTTTACCCATTTTAATAAAAAATGAACTCCTTCTCTGCCAATTGATCACTGACTACAGTGATCAATTGGCAGGGTATACATTTTACTATAATCTGATATTTTCTTTTAACCCCTGAAGGTCAACTTTTATTTTTTGTAACCCTCAGGGGTTAATTTTATTTTATTAATTAATTTAAATATATTAAAATAATATATTTAGCTAGCTGGGGTGGGTGGAAGTTAGTGGGGAATTGGGAAATTTGGAGTTAGGCTAGGGGTTAACATTAAAAAAAGTTTTAAAAAAGTTTAAAAAACATTTGAATACATTTTTTTTTAAAGTAAAAAAAATCCCACCCTTTTAAGCAGTCCTAATAAAAAATAACCCCTTCCCTGCCAGTTGATCACTACCTACAGTGATCAAAATACAGATCACAGTATTATACTGTGATCCATTTTTTTTTTGTTAACCACTTAGGGTTAACTTATTTTTTTTAACCCTCAGGGGTTCAATTTATTTAATTAAATAATTTAAATATTTTAAAATGATATATTTTGCTAGCTGGGGTGGGTGGGAGTTTTGGGAAATTGGGGGATTTACCGTTAGTGCTGCTTACTGCTAGTTAGGGGTTAACGGTATAAAAAAAGTTTTAAGAAAGTTTAGGAAAGCTTAAAAAAATTAATAAGTAAAAAAAAGTTTAAAAACTAGTTTTAAAAAGTAAAAAAGTTTTAAAAAGTAAAAAAAAATACATTTAAAAATGCTCATTACCACTACACCTGGAACAAACTAGAGAAAGAATGATCCCACGCTAAGGTTCAAAATACACCTTTTGAATTACCCCAGGGATTATTCTTTAATACAGGGAGTGCAGAATTATTAGGCAAATGAGTATTTTGACCACATCATCCTCTTAATGCATGTTGTCTTACTCCAAGCTGTATAGGCTCGAAAGCATACTACCAATTAAGCATATTAGGTGATGTGCATCTCTGTAATGAGAAGGGGTGTGGTCTAATGACATCAACACCCTATATCAGGTGTGCATAATTATTAGGCAACTTCCTTTTCCTTTGGCAAAATGGGTCAAAAGAAGGACTTGACAGGCTCAGAAAAGTAAAAAATAGTGAGATATCTTGCAGAGGGATGCAGCACTCTTAAAATTGCAAAGCTTCTGAAGCGTGATCATCGAACAATCAAGCGTTTTATTCAAAATAGTCAACAGGGTCGCAAGAAGCGTGTGGAAAAACCAAGGCGCAAAATAACTGCCATGAACTGAGAAAAGTCAAGCGTGCAGCTGCCACGATGCCACTTGCCACCAGTTTGGCCATATTTCAGAGCTGCAACATCATTGGAGTGCCCAAAAGCACAAGGTGTGCAATACTCAGAGACATGGCCAAGGTAAGAAAGGCTGAAAGACGACCACCACTGAACAAGACACACAAGCTGAAACGTCAAGACTGGGCCAAGAAATATCTCAAGACTGATTTTTCTAAAGGTTTTATGGACTGATGAAATGAGAGTGAGTCTTGATGGGCCAGATGGATGGGCCCGTGGCTGGATTGGTAAAGGGCAGAGAGCTCCAGTCCGACTCAGGCGCCAGCAAGGTGGAGGTGGAGTACTGGTTTGGGCTGGTATCATCAAAGATGAGCTTGTGGGGCCTTTCGGGTTGAGGATGGAGTCAAGCTCAACTCCCAGTCCTACTGCCAGTTCCTGGAAGACACCTTCTTCAAGCAGTGGTACAGGAAGAAGTCTGCATCCTTCAAGAAAAACATGATTTTCATGCAGGACAGTGCTCCATCACACGCGTCCAAGTACTCCACAGCGTGGCTGGCAAGAAAGGGTATAAAAGAAGAAAATCTAATGACATAGCCTCCTTGTTCACCTGATCTGAACCCCATTGAGAACCTGTGGTCCATCATCAAATGTGAGATTTACAAGGAGGGAAAACAGTACACCTCTGAACAGTGTCTGGGAGGCTGTGGTTGCTGCTGCACGCAATGTTGATGGTGAACAGATCAAAACACTGACAGAATCCATGGATGGCAGGCTTTTGAGTGTCCTTGCAAAGAAAGGTGGCTATATTGGTCACTGATTTGTTTTTGTTTTGTTTTTAAATGTCAGAAATGCATATTTGTGAATGTTGAGATGTTATATTGGTTTCACTGGTAATAATAAATAATTGAAATGGGTATATATTTGTTTTTTGTTAAGTTGCCTAATAATTATGCACAGTAATAGTCACCTGCACACACAGATATCCCCCTAACATAGCTAAAACTAAAAACAAACTAAAAACTACTTCCAAAAATATTCAGCTTTGATATTAATGAGTTTTTTGGGTTCATTGAGAACATGGTTGTTGTTCAATAATAAAATTAATCCTCAAAAATACAACTTGCCTAATAATTCTGCACTCCCTGTATTTCGCTGAACGGAATCTCCATGTTCAACATACACCCAGATAGCTTGGATCTGAGCGCTTAATATAGCTGAATTGCGCTCAGATCCCACGAACACAGTTTAAACACCATGGAATTAAAGAGTTAGTTCACCGGTTGTTCGTGAAAATGTGTCCAAAAATAGCTCCATGGATTCAGTTACCTGGGGTCGGTCTCCTTCATTTACTAAATGTCCCGAACGGCATGATGTTCGTGCACTTGGAGACAAATGGGATGGATGTTGGTGAGCCTCACCGGTGTTCATCTGAAAATGTGTCCGAAAATAGTTCCATATTATCGATGACAATACACCTCTGGGCGTTCGATGATTTAAAATGCCCACTGCCACGTGTTCAACAAACGAACGATGGCCACCCAGCCATTTGTCAAATACTGGGTGGTTAATGAGCTGCACACGACCACTGTAGGTGGTCTGACTGTTCGGTGATTTGTTCTTTTAATGAAAGCATGAAAGGGATAAATACATGAATACCGTACGAAATAAAAGACTCCAAAGATGCAGCAAAACAGGGGTTCTGTCACAAGCTGTTATATCACTGCTAGCTCTTGTAAGAGCTCTCTTTAGCTATACAGCTATACTCTCCGGGAGGAGAGATCCTTCCCATAGCTATACCCTCCTGGAGGAGAGGTCCTTCCCACAGCTATACTCTCCTGGAGGAGGTGGCGAGACCCCAACAAAGCTACAGCTGTTTGTGCAGTTTGCGGTGGCTATGGTGTCCGGTGTGGGGCTGATGGACCTTGGTAAGCGCTAGGAGCATCGATTGGCAGACGGTACGTCACAGTCAGTAGTAATTCAAACTTAAATTATGCCTGTGCTTTCTCCACAATTAAATATAGGAAATTAGCTGGTGCTGAGAAGTTTGTCACATGTAACGTTCACTAGGGTACCCTAACACGTAGACAGGACAAAGTGGAGAGAACTGCAATACTGATCCTTAGAATGGTCGGGTTATGCAAAAAGGGATAGTCAATACAAGCTGAGGTCAAGGGAAACAGAGAGACGGAATAACGAGAGACAAAGCCAAATATTAGTAACCAGGAAATCCAAGTAACAAGTGCAATGCTCAATGGTAAACCAAAGACCACAATAGGGCACTGAGGCAAGGGAGAGGTTAGACACAGGGTGTGTCTAATTGGCTAATCTCTAATTAGTGTTAACCACAACACATGGCAGGAGTTTCTTCGCTCCCTTGTAGTCTCTGAGGTCATCACTGTGTGCTGGGTCACATGATCAGGTCTGGCACACATAAGGAAGCTGCTCTGGAGCATGCAGCATCAGACACACTGGAGCGTGCAGCGTCAGACAGTTACCAGATGACGCCTCTCGCTGTGATGAGGTAAGTAAGGTCACCGTGAGTGGTGCGGGCACAGGGGACCTGATAGGCTTCAAGGGAAAACGAAGGCTTCAAGGAAAAACGAGCATGGAAGGCCTTAACAAGACGAGGGGTGTTCAAATTAGAGGCGGATACCCAGAAACGCTCCTCCGGGCAGTAACCCTTCCAGTGAACCAGTTACTGTAAGGCGCCCCTTAAGAAGCGGGAGTTGAGAAGGGACTGCATCTCATACTCCTCGCTAGAGTTAACAGGCCTTGAATACCGTTTACACCGGAGGGGCATCAGAAGGAACGTGTGAAACGTATTGGGGATGCGCAAGGATGGAGGCAAGTCCAGAGTGTAAGAGACAGGATTAACCCTGCGCAAGACTTTATAAGGCCCAATATATTTCGGTGCTAACTCCTTGGAGGGGTCATGGAGGCGTATGTTTTTCGTGGACAGCCATACCTGGTACCACATCTCCCGAAGAGAGGCTAGGTGTTCGTCCAAAGCAGGTATTCCCTTTTTGGAGACTACACCGGAAAGGTCGCTAGGTTGTACACTGTAAGCCACCTGGAAAGGACTCAAGCCAGTGGAGGCATGGGAGGCTGTGTTTCTGGCAAACTCAGCCCACGGGAGGAGATGGGACCAATTATCTTGATGCTCATTCACAAAACAGTGTAAATAGAGTTCCAGTGATTGGTTTGCTCTTTCAGCAACCCATTTGACTGTGGGTGATAGGATGAGGAAAAGGACAAGAATATACCCATTTCAGTACAGAAACCCCTCCAGACTCGTAAAATGGACTGAGGACCCCTGTCAGAGACAATATCGATGGGTATGCCATGAAGTCGGAATACCTCTTTTGCGAAGACCTCCGCTAATTGCGCAGCAGAAGGAAGCTTCTTCAGCAGAACAAAGTGAGCCATCTTAGAAAACCTATCGGTCACCATCAGACTGACCGTATGACCCTCGGAGGGGGGAAGGTCCACTATAAAATCTATGGACAAGTGCGTCTTGGGCACTGAGAGTGGCATAAGGAGACCAGGTGGCTTGCTTGTGAGAGATTTGGCCTGAGTACAAATTTGACAACCCATAAAGTACTCTTTGACGTCCCTCCTAACAGAAGGCCACCAGAACTGTCTTGTTATGTTATCATAAGTTTTTATGATGCTGGGTGTCCTGCTGTTTTGGATGAAAACAATGTCATTACTTTTTTCCTGTCCCTTCCCTGTACAAACAATAAAACTGTAGGTGTTTCAGGTGAGGCTTGGTTTTGATTTCTCTTCACCTTATCTAAAAAGAGGGAAGAGATAACCAAGTGTGTAGCTGCAATAATGTTGGCAGAAGGGACTATGGGTTCTGGAGGGGAGGGGTTGACCTCCAGTGGTTCGTGTTGCCTGGATATACCATCTGCCTTAATGTTGCAATATCCAGGTCTGTATGTTATGGTATACTGGAAGCGAGAGAGAAATAAGGACCACCTAGCCTGGCGAGAAGACATATGTCTGGCCTCGGCTATGTACGAGAGATTCTTGTGATCTGTAATCACCAGTAGGTGTCTCCACTCTTTAAATGCCAAAACTATGGCCAGCAATTCCCTGTTCCCCGCATCATAGTTTTCTCTGCATCAGACAGTTTCTTGGAGAAAAAAACATCATGCACCAACACCTGACTAAGACGCCTCAATCTCGACAATAAAGGGTAGGGAAGGGTTAGGGTGGTGCAATTTAGGAGCTGACAAAAATGCTTCTTTAAGTGTTTCAAAAGCCTCAAGGGCTTCAGAC
>OW240918.1:57100372-57311007 GCA_933207985.1 Pelobates cultripes | reverse complement strand
GGGGATGCTGTGTCTGGGGGGTGCTGTGTGTGTCTGGGGGATGCTGTGTCTGGGGGTGCTGTGTGTGTCTGGGGGTGCTGTGTGTGTCTGGGGGATGCTGTGTCTGGGGGTGCTGTGTGTGTCTGGGGGCTGTGTATGGGGGGTGCTGTGTGTGTGAGTGAATGTATTTTTTATGTAAATTTAAATATTTTTTTTTTACTAATAAAAATAAAAAAAATTATTCCCCTCCCTTCTTACCTTTATCCTGGGAGGGGGAGGAGGAGATCCGTTATGCCTGGGGAGGGGGACCATGCTGCCTTCCCTGGTGGTCCAGTGGTGAGAGTGAACTCTAACCTGCAGGTTAGAGTTCACTCTCGCGAGATCTGAGCGTTGCCACAGCAACGCTCAGAATCCCGCGAGAGGACCGGCGGAGCTGCTTGTAAGAGCTCCGCTGGGTCCTCTCTCCTCCCTCCCTCCCTCCCTCACCCCCTCACCCAGCCTGGCGGCCGCATCTCCCTGTCTGTGGGCCGGTGAGGGAGATCTTTGATCTCCCCACCGGCCCATGGAGGCACACAGCGGGGCCGGCGCTCGGGTAGCGCTGGCCCTGCAGGGGCCGTCCGGGGAGATCCTGTGATCTCCCTGCCGGCCTCGGCCCCACGGCCATCGCGGCCCACCGGGCATTTGCCCGGTATGCCCGATGGCCAGTCCGGGCCTGGTGGTGATTGTCTGTCTGCATTTTATTCATCATGTATTATGATGTGGAAGTAATATTGTATGGCTATGGCATCTTGCTTTGACAGTTTACTTTCAAAATGTTTCTTTTTTCTTGCAGTGTAATCTGTTTTCCCTCTGGTGCTGACGATTGTTTCTCTAGAAGTGCCTGCTACAAGGTGGACTCGTTGGTTTTCCTTGCTCTCCTGCTCGACTCATCAAAGAAAGAGGAAGTGGGAGGGTATGCCTAAGTGGTTTTATACTGCTGTATTTTTTTGTTCTGGTTATTTTGTAAAGTTCTGTTAACTATTTCTTTGCTGCTGAAAGTTTCAGTAAAGAAGGTAAGGCAAATATTCGCCTCCTGTCTTTAATAAAATTTAGATTATTCCCTCACCGAGGCTAGAATAATCACTAATTCACAATGAGCTAAAATACATCTGAAACATCCCAAGTGAGAACCAACCTTTCTGCAAGCTTTTATGCTTTTATCTGCTATCAGATTGTGTTTGGAAGAAACGTTGGCAAGTAAGGCCCCGGAGAGTTAATGAAGGAGGAATTTATTTTTTTCTTCATCTACTTCTACATTTTGTATTAGTATACAAAAATAAATAAATCTTAAAGTACTTTGTTAAGATCATCTGTCTCTTGCAAAAGAAAAATAGTGTGCCCTACCTTAGGACTGGCCCCAAGTCACCTGCCCTTGCAATTTTATTTAAAAAAAAAGAAAAGAGAGAAACATTATAAAGAGACTGTGTAGGGGCAAATTTGATGGGCAATATCAGCATGTGAGTCATTTATGATTGTCCTGAAAACCAGACAGGAACACTTACAGTAGCTAATTTCTTTTTTATTCTCAAAGCCAGAAAGCTCGTTTGGCAGACAGCCATCCTCTCTTTTCATTTTAATTTTTGCAATTTTTATGTTACTTCACTCGACAGATGTTTATCTAAATCATTGAATTCTTTGTCTCTTCCATTTTTGGACACTTTTAGTATGAAGTGTGATTCCCTGAATAACAATGACGATTAAACGTTAATAAAAAAAAAAGTCAAAGAAACAGGTTGGAATTTAACCATATCTGCGTGGTTTATCTGCAGTAATTTGGATCACTTTTGAACATGTTTGTGAAAATATAATTCTGAATTTGTTTCTTTACCTGTTATGGCAATGCTACTGAAAAATAGACCATTAGACCACTTCTTCTTAAAGAGACACTCTTCAGGACACTTTACTTAAAGGGATACTCCAAAAACCAGATCAACTTAATTTCTTTGAATAGGTTATGGTGGTTGAGCCCTGCCCCTGTTTCCTAACCCACTGCAGCTTATAAAGGTAGCAGTGTGCAAAAACTGTTGCAGCCTTGGGCATGCTTCTTTGGTACCAGACATGTATGGAAGTTATATTTAGTAATACTTGGTTATGATATAGGTCATGGAACCCAAGTTAGTCGTGCAATATCCTCTACCAGCTCCACTCATATATTTGTGAATAGATCTGCCACTAAAGTTCCAATCAACTTAGACTGGAACATGGAGTCTCTTGGTACTGTGTTACCATTTAGTGTTAAACAATTTCGATTGGTTTAACACATAAGAAGTATTTCAGGATGCTGGTTTCATTATAGAATCATTATCATGGAGGAACACACACGCAGTCACACATTCACAGGCACAAACACACGGTTACAGTCATACACTCACATTCACAGCCAAACACACAGTTACAGTCACACATTCACAGGCCCACACACAGTACAGTCACACACAGTTACAGTAACTTACACATACACACACACACACACACACAATTTGCCCCTAGGTCCTATCTTTATGGGCACTGATAGAGTAGGAGGAGCCAAGGCCGTGCTTTCTCTGATGTTTAAGAGTTGGGAAAACAGGGACTGCTTCCTGCTTCCCCTTAATTAAGCAGCCATTTGCAGGAAGGCATTGCTGGGCCTTGGCCGGCAGAGTGAATTTTTGTGGCTGCTACTTTGTGTGGTTGGTGGTGCCCCTCTCCATCAAGGTACATGCCCCAAGCCACTCCAGTTTCACAGGGGCGTGTAGCTACTGGAATTTTGAAATTTGTACATGTTTGTCTGAATGAGATCTTTAAAAAGACACTATAGGCATTTTAACAGCTTCATCTTATTTAAGTAGATATAGTGTGTGGAGTCTCCTGTTATTCTCTGTGTCATCAGTGTTAAACCATTGCTAATGTTTTAATGCTAAATGAGAGTCCCCGTCAGCTGTCCTCTCTGTGCTGTTTGGGCTAATTATTATTATTATTATTATTATTATTATTATTTTTATTATTATTATTATTAAGGAAGCATTAAGCTTAGCAGCAATGGGTGGCAGTTATTACAGTTAATACAGTGTCAGTTGACTGCTTTCAGCTAATAACAATTGCTGTTGCTGGAATGAATTGGTATGGCTAAAAGGAAGTGTGTAATTTTTCTCTCTTAACCATACCTCATGTGCGTGCTCGTCAGAAATGGTTAAACTCTTCAAAAGTGGTCTAATACTGAATGGAGGGGCAGCACCAGGGGACTCATTATAACCAATTAAATGAAATGGTTAGAGTGCCTCTGGTGTCCATTTAAGTGTATTATAGTTTAATTGTGATATTCTAGTTGTGTCTATAATTATTGTATTGATTTATTTCCTGCGTTGGATAAACTCTGTATGTGGTTTAAATGATTCCCTAAGCTCAGTGTACACAAAGGGACTTATTTGAGCTGTGTTATTACATATTTTGCCAGGGACACATATATGCAGGGGTGCTACAACAGAGACAGATAATCTGTGGTGATACAACTGCAACTCTAATTGTGTTTTGCCAGCCTACACATGGCAAAAGACAATGTGAGAGATGTAGATCTACACACTTTGGTGATCCATGGTCCTAAAGGCAATTCAAAGGTTTTGAAGCCCATGGAGCAACACAGGAGGGGAGTGGGCCTTGACAGGGCCAGAGAGTTGGCAGGTGAAGTTAAGGTCAAGGGGTGTGGAAAAGTAATGTCTGGACAGGGGGGGGGAGGAGAATAAGGGTTTAAATAACAGCCAATTTGGTGAGCTGGCCTTTTAAATCAAAATCACACTTACTTGATACTTGTCAGGTTTGTGTGGTCTGTTCTTTTTCTTGCAGGGATGGCTTCTGCCGAAGAAATCTTGGCTGGTGTGAGAAGAATGGTGGAAGAGAAGGGGATGGCGTGGCTGCAGGATCAACTGGGGTCCCGAGCACGTCTGCTCCCCCCACTGCGGTGTCGGAGAGGAGGCCGACCAGGAGGGCATGTCCGCCCCAACGACTCAGCCCGGGAGCACCGCCAGCGGCGAGGAGGAGGAGGAGTCCAGCGCCGCAAAGTGGGGAAAAGGCGGCCCAGGCGGAAGGACGGGCCTCAAGAGTCGGAGTGCGCCGGGCGGGCGCTAGTCGGAAGCCCGCCGGTGGGAGAAGGCCCCGCCGCAAGTCTGCGGGCGGGAGGCAGAAGGACACGGCTGGATCCTGTACAGTTAGGATGGCAGCCAGGCAGCAGGGCCGTTACGGTCCGGAACTTCAGCGCCCCGGTGAGTCCGCCCCTAGTGGCTATACTGAGGGGCAGGAGGATGGGGTGCTTGAGGACAGCTCGACGCCAGCGCCCCCTCAGGTGACAGGTGGAGAGGCAGATGGCAGGTCAGGGACGGGCTTAACCCTCACAGGGAATAGGTCCAGGACAGGTAGCGGTGACAGGGGCAGCAGCGTCTCCGGGCAGACGGGAATGGCGAGGGGGGGTGAATCCCTGCCCTCAGGAAGTTGCCGGGATGAGAGGAGACGGCAGGTCAGCGACAGGAGGTTGCAGGGACATGGAGGAGCCGCAGGGGCTGAGGAGGAAGGAGACATGCAGAGGGGTCAGAGGCGAGCAGGAGCCCCCTATGGGCCGCTCTCAGGTGCAGCAGGACAGGAGCTGGGCCAGGAGGCGAGGAGTGAGTAGCGAGCGGCGCAGTGAAGGGGACAGGAGCAGCACCCAGAGGAGGTCAGCAGAGCAGGGGAGGAGCAGGGACAGGAGCCAGTCCAGGAGCCACCGGAGCAGGCAGAGGTCATGCACCAGGGAACGGAGGCTAAGATGTAGGCGCAGTGCTTCCAGTTCATCGGGCGGGAGTTTAAAGGACCAGCAGAGGAGGTCTTACGGCCGGGACGGTCAGGCAGCGAGACAGCATAGCGATAGTGACAGGAGGAAGGAACGCCGGGAGGAAAGGTGGGTAGGACAACACGTGGACAGACTACCCAGGTTAATTTTTCCCGGCAGGTCGAGGAGCGTGACACCTACGGTCTCGAGGAGAGGCCAGGCGGAAAGGAGTCGGCGGCAACAGGAGTCTCCGGAGCCTGAAATGGCGGACGGAAGGACAGCAACCCTGCGGCCGGCCACGGTCGGGGGCACTGGTGGTGAGTCACGAAGTACACCACACACTGGGTCCTTATTGGGTTGCTTAAAATCTTTCATTAACTCCTGGGCGGGAGATGAGGGGTCAACCCCGCAGTTTGGTAGGGTATGGTCGCCAGAGGACGGGGGAGATAAAGAACAAGGGGCGCAGAGGATGGTGACACACAAGTCGGGTGCCGTCGAAACGGGGGACGGTGAGTCGGGAACCGGAAAGGCAGTCGGGTCTGGCCAACAGGTGGTCGGGGGTGGTGAGATAGCGGGACCACTAGGATGTCACCTGAAAGCGGAGGTAAAAGAAAAAATTGGGAAGGGGGAATTCATGGAAATCTTCTCCTTACTTCCACTCGAGGAATTTCTCGACTTGAAGGAAGAGGATAAGAAGGACGCTAAAAAAGAAGAAGAGGAGAAAAAGCGGCAGTATCGGAAGATACCCAAGACTTTTGGGAATTGGCTCAGAGCCTTCTGTATTTTGGCGAGCGTAGTCGGGGAAAAGCACCCAGAACGATGTTCGCAGCTGTTTTGTTATTTGGACGGGATAGGGGACGCTTACAGGACTTATGGGGGATTAGCATGGTGGCGGTACGACGAACAATTCCGCCAACGGTTGGCAGCGAATCCGAGTATGAGGTGGGATCAGATGGACCTGCCTTTATGGATGAGAATAATGATGGCCCAGAAAAATGCGCCCTTTCAAGGGACGGCCGGTACGGCCACGGGAAGCGCTGTACCGGCCGGACAGAAGAAGGGGTTCTGTTGGCTGTTCAATGAAGGGCAGTGCAAATGGGGGACATCGTGTAGATTTAAACATGAATGTTCCGGATGCGGGGGAAATCATGGAGTCAACAGGTGTTTTAAGAAAGGAAAATCTAACTTCGGGGGTGCAGCAGGGACAACAGCCACGGCAGTGGCGACTGGGAACGTCGCCGGTGAAGGTCGGCGCGATGCTGCCGTGGTTAAGGCAGTACGGTAATCAGGAAGAGGCGAGGTTCTTATGGCGGGGGTTTACAGAGGGTTTTGTTATCCCATTCAAGGTCAAAGGTCCGGGAACCATGTGTGCAAACCTTAAATCAGTCCGGGACCACCCGGGGGTAGTGCGGGAAAAATTAATGAAGGAAGTCCAGATGGGGAGGATGGCGGGGCCGTTTCCGTCCCCGCCGATAGAAGATTTAAGGGTGTCTCCGCTGGGGGTGGTCCCTAAAAAGGAGGAAGGGAAATTTCGCCTGATATATCACTTATCGCACCCACGGGGGTCATCGGTAAATGATGATATCGACGCGGCGCTGTGTTCCGTATCCTATGCATCATTCGATCATGCGGTCGAGTTGGTTCGGAGAGCGGGACACGGTGCACTGATGGCAAAGGTGGACGTGGAAGCAGCATTTCGGCTGCTCCCCATTCATCCGGGTTGTCACCACCTTTTGGGGTGCTTCTTCGAAGGGGGTTTCTTCATAGACCTGTGTTTACCGATGGGCTGTTCCATCTCGTGTTCCTATTTTGAAAAGTTTAGCACCTTTTTGGAATGGGTGGTACACGGGAGTCGGCTGGGGGATCAATCGTGCATTACCTCGATGATTTCTTGTGTGTAGGGCCGGAAGGATCTGAGCGGTGTGGCCAGATATTGAGGGTGTTTCAATGGATAGCACACTCTTTTGGGGTTCCTTTGGCAGGGGATAAGACGGTTGGCCCCACCTCATGCCTTAGTTTCCTCGGCCTGGAGATTGACTCTGTAAAAGGTGAATGCAGACTGCCCGCGGACAAGCTACTTAAGCTTTGTCAGCTAGTGGACACAGCGTGGCATGCGAGAAAAGTGACTTTGCGAGGGCTGCAGTCGCTATTGGGGAGTCTTAATTTTGCATGCAGGGTGATTCCGATGGGCAGAGTTTTTTGTCGACGGCTGGCCCAGGCGACGAGCGGTGTGCGGTTGCCGAATCATTACGTGAAAGTTTCGGCGGATATGAGAGCGGACCTGGGGGTTTGGAAAAGGTTTCTAAGGGAATTTAACGGTATAGTGTTTTTTCGGGAGCCGGGAGTTTCCTCCAAGGACATAGGCTTGTTTACAGACGCCTCCGGGAGCGTGGGGTTTGGGGCTTATTTAGCGGGGCAATGGTGCGCCGAGGAGTGGCCGGCGGAGTGGAAGACGAGCTCGCTGATAAGGAACCTCGCGTTCCTAGAATTTTTCCCGGTGGTAGTAGCGGTGGCGTTATGGGGAAAGCAGCTCGCAAACAAAAAAGTAGTATTTTACTCAGATAACATGGCAGTGGTCCAGGCTATCAATGGGTTGTCGGCATCATCTCCTGCAGTGATACGGTTATTAAGGCACTTGGTACTTTTATGTATGTCTAGCAATATAGTGTTCAGGGCAAGGCATGTTCCAGGTTTCTTGAATATAGTGGCTGACGCGCTTTCTCGTTCACAGTGGGAACGTTTTCGGGAAGCAGCGCCGGAGGCACAAGAGGAAGGATTGGCATGTCCGGCAGAAATGTGGCAGCTCGGGACATCATGCTTGGGGAGTTCATAAAGAATTCCCTGGCACCGGGCACCTGGGCGGCATATGTGAAGGTTTGGCACGAATGGGAAGAGTCGGTGGCACAAGTGGGAGGGGACTGTTCAGAGGAACATCGGTTAGATATACTGTTATGGGTACTGTGTCGACTATTTGCCAGGAAGGCTTCACCAGCTATGGTTGACAGGCACATGTCGGCGTTGGCCTTCCTATTTAAGTTTAATGGATGGGAGGATATAACGAAACATTTCTTGGTCAGGCAAGCCATAAGAGGTTTTCGGAGGGGTAAGAAATCGGTGGATACGAGGAGGCCAGTGTCATTCGCGGTGCTGCAAGGACTAGTGGAGGTTCTACCGGCATTATGTTATTCCAAATATGAAGTTGTGTTGTTTTCCGGGGCGTTTGTCTGGGCATTCTTCGGGGCATTCCGTATTGGGGAGCTGCTTAGCACCAACAAAGCAGGGGTTGGTGGGATTCGGTTGGGGGATGTGACCATTGGTGAAGATAAGGTACAGGTCAAGTTGTGCCGCTCAAAGACGGACATATTCGGCAAAGGAAGCTTGGTAACATTGTTCAAATTGCCAGGGTCTAGGGTTTGCCCAGTGGCTTGTGGCGCCGAATTCTTGGAAGTCCGCCCCGAGAAGGAAGGCTGTTTCTTCATCCATGCTGACGGTAAGGCTTTGTCCCGTTTTCAGTTCGTTAAGATATTTCGTGCAGGATTGGGTAAGCTGGGCCTGGAACCCATGCATTTCGGGACACATTCGTTTAGAATTGGGGCCGCAACGGAGGCGGCTCGGTTAGGTCTGGGAGACGAGCGGATCAAACAAATAGGAAGATGGGAGTCCATTCGGTTCCGCTCATACGTTAGACCGGACAAGTTGGTGTAAAAGGGGACTGGGGCGTTGTTTGTTAAGGGCTCTGCTGCTCACTGTTCTATTTCTTTTAGGTCGTTTGGTATGGCTGATCGGACATTCCTACGTTTATTGGGCGCGGAGGAGGGCCGCGATGAGAAGAGACGGAGCACAACTGGGCTTCCTGGTGGAGGCGGTGGTTCTCACTTGGTTGGGTTTCCGGGGTTTCGGTTGGCAGAGCATCAGTAAGGAACTGTTCAATAGGCTGGCATGGGGGTCAGTCCCTAACGTAATTCTGGTTCATGGTGGGGGGAACTATTTAGGCTTGATCCCGCAGCGGGAACTGTTGAGGAGGATGAAGAGGGATCTGGATCGGCTACGTAAGCTGGTTCCTGGCGTGGTAGTGGTCTGGTCCGAAATGGTGCCTCGCTTTAATTGGAGACATGCCAGGGATTCGGCTGCGATAGCGCGAAGTAGGGGTAAGGTCAATAAGACCATGGCGGTTTTCGTGAGGCGGATGGGTGGCGTAGTTGTGCGTCACAAGGAGTTGGAATGTATGCTGCCCGGGTATTTTAGGAAGGATGGGGTTCATCTATCCGACGTGGGATCGGATTTACTTAATTTGGGTTTTCAGGATGGTATTGCACAGGCCCTGTTTTTGTGTGGTGGGGGTCGCTCATGTTCTTGAGGGGGTCAAGTCATGTGCTGTGGCGGAATAGGGCCTGGGTTAAAGAGGATTTAGGTGGAATAGGAAGTGGGCAGGCCAAGGTCTAGGCTGGACTATGCCGGAGTGGAAAATGGTTTGTAGGTTCTAGCTCGTTGGTGGCTACGAATCTGGGGGTGTAGGGGTGTCTGGGTACACCCCTACAGTTAAACATATGGTTATGGGGCCTCTTTGGTAGGCCATGGGTTAAACGTTATGTATTATTGGAATGTTTTATTATGTTATTTGGTAGGGTCATTGTCGGGGGTATTGGGCAAGAAGGTCGGACATAATTAATACTTGTGACAATGACCCTAAATTGTTAAATTGTTGAATTAAAATTTTTAATAAAGCTGTGGACTTTATACTCCAACAGAAATGGTGTCACAGAGTTATTTTATTAAGGTTTTAGCACATGCCGAATAACGACTGTGCACATGTCATGAAGCCCATGGAGCAACACAGGAGGGGAGTGGGCCTTGACAGGGCCAGAGAGTTGGCAGGTGAAGTTAAGGTCAAGGGGTGTGGAAAAGTAATGTCTGGACAGGGGGGGGAGGAGAATAAGGGTTTAAATAACAGCCAATTTGGTGAGCTGGCCTTTTTAATCAAAATCACACTTACTTGATACTTGTCCCTCCCACCCTCCCTTTGTGTTCGGTTGTCTTGTTTGGTAGGTAGTTTCCCGTTTGGTCACAGCGGCGGGAATAGGGCCTGGGTTAAAGAGGATTTAGGTGGAATAGGAAGTGGGCAGGCCAAGGTCTAGGCTGGACTATGCCGGAGTGGAAAATGGTTTGTAGGTTCTAGCTCGTTGGTGGCTACGAATCTGGGGGTGTAGGGGTGTCTGGGTACACCCCTACAGTTAAACATATGGTTATGGGGCCTCTTTGGTAGGCCATGGGTTAAACGTTATGTATTATTGGAATGTTTTATTATGTTATTTGGTAGGGTCATTGTCGGGGGTATTGGGCAAGAAGGTCGGACATAATTAATACTTGTGACAATGACCCTAAATTGTTAAATTGTTGAATTAAAATTTTTAATAAAGCTGTGGACTTTATACTCCAACAGAAATTGTGTCACAGAGTTATTTTATTAAGGTTTTAGCACATGCCGAATAACGACTGTGCACATGTCATGAAGCCCATGGAGCAACACAGGAGGGGAGTGGGCCTTGACAGGGCCAGAGAGTTGGCAGGTGAAGTTAAGGTCAAGGGGTGTGGAAAAGTAATGTCTGGACAGGGGGGGGAGGAGAATAAGGGTTTAAATAACAGCCAATTTGGTGAGCTGGCCTTTTTAATCAAAATCACACTTACTTGATACTTGTCCCTCCCACCCTCCCTTTGTGTTCGGTTGTCTTGTTTGGTAGGTAGTTTCCCGTTTGGTCACAGCGGCGGGAATAGGGCCTGGGTTAAAGAGGATTTAGGTGGAATAGGAAGTGGGCAGGCCAAGGTCTAGGCTGGACTATGCCGGAGTGGAAAATGGTTTGTAGGTTCTAGCTCGTTGGTGGCTACGAATCTGGGGGTGTAGGGGTGTCTGGGTACACCCCTACAGTTAAACATATGGTTATGGGGCCTCTTTGGTAGGCCATGGGTTAAACGTTATGTATTATTGGAATGTTTTATTATGTTATTTGGTAGGGTCATTGTCGGGGGTATTGGGCAAGAAGGTCGGACATAATGAATACTTGTGACAATGACCCTAAATTGTTAAATTGTTGAATTAAAATTTTTAATAAAGCTGTGGACTTTATACTCCAACAGAAATGGTGTCACAGAGTTATTTTATTAAGGTTTTAGCACATGCCGAATAACGACTGTGCACATGTCATGTCAGTAACCTGACTGGAATAGAATTGGACTGTTGGTTGGCCTTGCAGACTGGTTTGGGAACCAATGATCTACAAGGTAGATATGGGTGCAAAAAACAAATACATGAAATATGAAGAAAAGCACACACAGTAAAAAAAGAAAACACATCTACAGACAGACAACTTAAAGTCACAATACCTGCCCCTCGCTGCATTTCTCTTTTGTGTTCTGATGCACACCAACTCATCCCTAGCTTCCTGGTGACTCATTATGACATCACATATGACATGGAACCCTTCAATTGGTCTCCTTTTACAATGTCAGTCTGTGTGAAGCTTTTTGATGATGCGTACACGCTTGCAACATCATGGCCCTCTGAAACTAATCACAACCCAGTATGGGTATGCATAGTATACTTCCTAGTTGTCTTTGTTTCCTTGCCCTGTCATGGTTTCTGTTTACCAGAGAGTGCGTGCTTGTCTATACTTACCTGTTTTTTTTAACTTTGGCTTGCCTGACTATACTTGCTTTCCTTTATTCAGACTTTTGGGTTGTTTCTCATTTCTGTGTACCTCTCTTATCCTTGACCTCGACGTATTTACATTTACTCTGTCTCTTCTTGCAGACTTATATTCTAAACACTAGCTCAGCCACACGAAGGACTGGTATGCATTCATACTTTATCTTTACCTTGATTTGTGTGTTAGGGTTAAGAGAACATATGATAAAATACATCTCTATACATTTACAGAAGCATAAAGCCAGAAGCACATTCATAGTAGCACAAACGCATAATGGAAAAAAGAACATATGTACTTACACAGAAGCCACAACACAGAAATAGATTAAATTGTTAGCCCTTAAAATAATGAGTCATGACAGAGACCATTTATTTAAGGGCATAGTATTCTCAATTAAATCAGAAGCGGGCTGACTCATGTCAAAAACCTGTGAACACATAAGTCTGAAAGGGATAATATAACTAATCAAACTTCTGTTTAAAATATAGGTATAATTTCTATTCATATACATCATCTGCTACTTGCTTTTTGATAAACTATTAATACCTTAATATAGATCTATTAGCAGCAGAGTATCAGTTGCAAACACTTTCACTATTACCCACAAAGAAAGGGTTTTTGATGGTTTTCGTTTTCTAAATAAGATTAAAGTAGCAATTTAACAATCACATAATGCCCTGGTACTGAATGGGTCAATCGTAGTAGCTAGACATGTCAGACTATCGGTGCCGGATTCGAGATAGAATTTCTAATTAAACAGGTTGATTAAAAAGTTGGCTGTAAGTTTGTTAACTATTAAAGTGGCAATTAAGCAAGGATGGTAATTACAGTCAAAGAAGAGAGAGGGGGATACGTAATCTTTCCCAATTGTATTTTGGGTCAATTAGTTATAGCAGATAAAGACCAAGAATAATAAGGCATACCAAATCATGTGATACCACTTGTATACCTAAAACAGCTTAAAAGAAAAACCAAGTCACAGAGGAAAGTATTATAATGCCGAGTAAGTTTAATGACTTTGTATACATAATATTCATTTTAAGTATTTTTTTATGAACTCTAAAAATAAATTATATTACATGGCTAAATGTGTTTAGCAGACTGTGAAAATGGCTAAAGACAGTATTCATTGCTTTGAATGTGACAATATGAGGTCACCAAAATTGGGTTCTGTGTCAAGTAAAAGAGTATAAAGCAAATATAGTTTGTTAGGACCAAATAATAACATGTAACATGACTGAATTTTAATTTGGTAAAATCACTAACTATAATGCTATCCATAACGTTTACCCTAATCTTGAAAGGATACTCATTATCATTATAGCTTACTAAAGTGGCTAAAATGCAGCGGCTCTGTGTTTTTTTTTCTTAAACCATTTTGTCAAACACTAAACTTTCCTGACACCGTAAGCCCAGCCTCTCTATTGTTGCTGATAAGTACTTCAGCATTTAAACCTCTCGACTACTGTCAATAATTAAATAAATAACTGGAACACACATTAGCCTGAAGCTATTTATCTGAAATGAAAACAAAATAAAATAATATTAAAAGTTGTAAGATATAGAAATAACAGACTGGATACCTCATACTACCAAATTAAATTTTATTTTAACTATATTATTATTATTATTATTTGCAATAACATATGTCAGTATAATTCAAAATATTTTGGCATTCTGCCATTTTGGATTCTATTATGTGTAGCCATAAATTACAGGAATTGTAACTCAAAATGTGCAGAAATGCCAAAGGCAAGTGGCATTTGTCTAGGAGTCATACGGTATTAGTCTGGGACTCCTACCCTACGACATATTGGTTCTAGCACACGTTGGTAGGACTGCGCACAAAGAAAATGGCGACAAGTTTCCTTGCTGAGCAGCATTCAACGTTATATGTTGATATCATAACATCTATGCTTATTGCCTGTGGTAGTAAAAATCTGAATGAGGAGCACAACCATAGAGGTAAAACGTTTTGTTTGTTTATAGGGTCTAAGATCACAGGAATCTCAAAATATATGCCAAGAAACCTTCGCAATAATATGAAAACAATAATACATGAAGTATACAAAAGATACCATAGTCACATATATACATTAAACACAGCTCCCTTGAGAAAGGCAATCCTGCCGAAACGTTGGGTGCTCTTTTGATTTTTCCTCCCTCTTCTTACTATTCCTGGTATTTGTCTTTTGATGGTATGTATTATTTGTCGGGTTATTTTTTCTAGATATCATAATGATCCTTTATTAGGAATTACATTATTGGCTTATTTAGCTAAGTTTCATGTATATATGTGACTATGGTATCTTTTGTATACTTCATGTATTATTGTTTTGATATTATTGCGGAGGTTGTTTCTTGGCATTTATTTTGGGATACCTGTGATATTAGACCATATAAATAAATACATTTTTTTACCTCTGTGATTGTGCACCTTGTTCAGTTTTTTTTTAGTAGTTGAGTTCTTAGGTCCTCTGGGAAATAGGGCCTTTGAATGAGCACCCTGCTGCATGATATTTTTGTTCTTGCTAATATATTCTTAGTGGATTAGTGTGCCTACCTTTATTAATGCTACTGTATTGTTTTTGGTAGTAACAAGAACATGACTTCTTAGTTTTAAGGACAATTTAATACATTGTATATTTTGTACTCTTAACTACAACACCACTTTTTCAGCCGTGATTGTCATGCACACTCTGCAGGTGGTGATTGTGTAATAGTTGAGCATTTAATAGGTCACACTAAGATTTGTTGTCCACACATCCATTAGATGGCTAGGCTGGAAATCATGCGCATAAGTGAGTAGGCCAAATTAGATTCTATGCCGCCTGCCAGGTTAAATTGGTTTCTTGCATAATAGTTCGGAGACTTATTCTACATTTATAGCATATTTTATTTCTAAATGGTGTTTACCAGTCAAAGTGGCTGGTTTGAATGATTACATAGAATTTATAAAATACATATCACACAAACCCAATGAATTCTTGGACAGCAAGCAAAAACTGTTTCTATGGCAATTTTCACTAACTGTTAATGGATACCGACAACATCAGCATCACTATCTAAATACAATTTGCTTCCTTTAATACTTTGCTGTAAGCAGAGAAATTCTCCAGTACAATGTGCAATGCATACCGTTTAAATATATGCAAACTGTGTGTGCCAATGTAACACATAGAATGTCATTCTACAAATGCAAATCTAATATTTCTGTTGTTTATTATATAATGATCTAAAAGGCTGTCATTATCGCATTGCCTAGAGAGCTCTGAAATGCAGAAAAATATTAAAATGGTGTCCAGTTTATGCAAATGATCGAAACTCCAATGCATTACTCTTTATTAACTCTAAATGCAACAATGTTCAAACATAATACAAGCATAAATACATGTAAATGTGGTTATGTTTTCTTTTGGATTCGGTGTGGTATAGTCCCTAAGCATCACATTGTACTGAATTGAAAAATGCAATTCAATGCAAAATGTACACAAAAATTGCCTAATTTGCCAATTTTAATCTAGATTTTGTAATCCTAATTTTCTGTTCACTACAACTTTAATTAATAAACCCCTGTGCTGTATGTATCTATTATATGAACTGTATAGGCCACTACAATGTTTGTGAGCTTTAATACCCATGATGCTCAGGAAGCCAAAAGGTTGACAAGCATCATGGGAATGAATGTAACTCACAAATATCTCGGAAGTCATGCCAAGGTCAGCCATTATTATGCTTGACATAGTTATGTGTAGTAGTATGAGAGATGTATTTATCTTGTAGAGAGAAAATGGCAGAAAAGACAAAAGAGGTTAAGATTTTATAGAAGTAGGAATGCCATAAAATACTTTATACAGATTTTTTGAAACTGCTGTCCTTCACTCTAAATGACCACAATAAAATGATCTGAGATGTTGTAGATTTAAGTAAGCAAGCAGACTTTAAAAGTGTCAGTGCAAT
This sequence comes from Pelobates cultripes, assembly GCA_933207985.1. Classification (NCBI taxonomy): domain Eukaryota; kingdom Metazoa; phylum Chordata; class Amphibia; order Anura; family Pelobatidae; genus Pelobates; species Pelobates cultripes. The sequence goes on along the minus strand of OW240918.1, from coordinate 57,295,554 downwards.
GGGTTTACATCAACCCAAAACCAGCTATGTACTTCCCACCATGCACTCTAATAATGATCTTGAAAAGGACAGATGTTTGCAAGAAAAACATTTAAAATGCTAGTATTCCTAAATCACTGCCAAGGTTAAAAACATTTTACGGATCTCTTCAAACAAGCAGCACCTAAAAATGGTGATGCCCTCGCTGCATTGGACTTCAATATGTTAGTTCTTCTTTCCACTGTTTGCATCCTCACTCTTTCCACACACTGTAGTCATGCCACAAGAATTCATGATTAAACGTTGCCATTGTCCGTCTACATCTATTATCTTGGAAAGAAATGTTTAAAGGAACACTAAGCCTGTATTCCTAATGCTTTAGTGTTTCGGTCCTGAGTTATGTAGGCACCCCACCTGTGTGCCATAAAAACAATAAAATATAGCTTCGTACTCACCTTTTTCCAGCACTGTGGCTCCTTCAGTGCTGCTTTCCTCTCCTCCTCCCACGACGTCATGGAAAAAGCATGGCTTCCTCTACAGTTGTAATTCAATGATCCTTATAGAGGATCACTGGGAATCTGTTAGCAATCAATGCTTTCCTGTTTGGAATGCAGCATCAATTGACTGAGTTTTACTCGATCAATGGAGCGGAAGCACCTCTAGAAGACAGCCAGTAGAGGTGTGTATAACCATTTAAGATAAACATTGCCAGGAACATTTGCAGTGTTTCATTTATGACAATGCACCTATTTTATTGGAGAAACACTACAGGTTATGAAGGTGAAACCGAATAGTTGTGCTTATGGAGTTATAGCATCATGTCCCGCAGCTAAAACCAGCAATAATAAAGTACCGGTAGTTGAGAAAGGGGAAAGACAGAAAGAGTAGACAGAGTAACGAAAATTTATTCTGAAAAAACATTATTTATTTCATTTATATATTTTGCACCTATAAAGTATGCGACATGCAGAAAATGCAGCTAGCTATTTAGGTCAAAAACAAAAGGTGTGTTGTTTCCTGGTGTGACCATTTTATATATGTAGACCCGTTCAACATATTATTATAAATTCATGAAATCACTCCGCATTTACTCTAAGTTTCCAAGACAGAATGGTTATGGTATACATTTGTGAAAAAAATGTATGAGGGCTGCGCCAAAAGTCCAGTAAAATATTGCTGGGATACCAGTGGATCGTCGGGGATACTGGATAGGGTTTCTTGGTGGAGGTAGGTGCGTCTGGTGTTGACCGTTTCTAATAATAAAAACTTTTATTGTTCTAAAATACACAGTAAAATATAATAGTAAATAACCATATTATTTACTATTATATTTTACTGTGTATTTTAGAACAATAAAAGTTTTTTGGTTACCTTACCGTACCAATCCTCTTTTTATTGCACTCTCTATGCACTTTAAACTTTTTTTACCTATTCCTGGCATTTTAATGTTCCTGCTACTTTTACTTCCACTGGCAATTTTACTGTTCCAGTACTCCAAGAAATCCCAGGTGGGGATCATACCACCAACGCCTACCCATAGAGCAGTACATCTGCTCTATCTTTGTGAGTATTATTTTATCTTTTATTTTACTCTCGTATCCCATCACAATTGAGAGCACTATTGTTGCTTTTTATCCTTCTCTCTTGGAGCTTTGGATTACCAGACGGTGTTGACGGACGTACTACCGCTACATATCCCATAAGCGGGGATTATACCGCTGTACATTATGCACACCAGAGCTGACCATAGCTCCCTCAAATGTGAGTTCTCTACCCTTCTCTATCTATTGCACATTGAAACCCATCACAATTGAGAGCACTATTGTTGATTTCTATTTCTTTTTCCGAGTTTTGGACTACCAGGCGGTGATGACGGAGAGCTCTTCCCTACATATCCCACAAGCGGGGACTATACCGCCGTACGCGATTCACACCAGAGTTGGCCATAGCCCTCCCGAATGTGAGTTCTCTACTTTTGTTATCTACCGCACCTTGAATTTTACATCCTGCACCATTGGTCGCCTCTACCTCTCTTGTATTGTCATATACTGAACGGTCAACACCAGAGGCACCGACCTCCACCAAGAAACCCTATCCAGTATCCCTGACGATCCACTGGTATCCTAGCAATATTTTATTGGACTTTTGGCGCAGCCCTCATACATCTTTTTCTCTATCTGTGTTTATTCACTGAAGGACCTGAGGGGTTTTCCTTCCTTCTACTAATTGTGTGTTAATTAGCGCTGAATTCTCTCCTTTTCGTGTTTATCTATATACATTTGTATTTACCTTGGAAAAAGCCTCAGCTTGCATTTATTATTATAAGCACATCGTATTAAAAGGAAGATCTGGCTATCCAAACAATTTGCGTATAATTAAACAAATATTACCAACTAAAATGAAATGATAAAAAGGCACATTGAGGGGCGGGGCCTGACTGCCGAGCTAACCAGACGTGCATGCAGAGAGCTCTGGCAAAAAGCAACACTATATTGGCAAATCTATGCCCAAAACCTTGACTAAGCAGCCCAGCTCGGTATCACAGTGGTGCTGAAGCAAGTGGAGATCCGTGGACACACACCTGGTGCAAATCTGGAGAGAATACCCTACACTCCACAGATGAAGCCTACCATGGAAAGCGGCCTAGTGGCAGGGAGAGGCGGCCGATCTCCCGCCATGGGGACCGCAAACTGCAGAAGCTCTCCAGGCGACCCGCATCCCCCCCCCTCTGGACCGGTGGGGGTTAACCTGGTCCCCACTGGGGAAACTAATAGACCTACACCCTGAAACCACTCGTTTGGAAAGCAGACTGCATGTCAGGCCCAAGATGGCCCCCAAGCACCAACCCCTGCAATCCCAGGAAAGCCTAGAGATACGGACATGGAGGGAGTGCTTCGAAGCTCAGTTTGACCGCATATGCCGGGTCTTTTGGAGGCGCATAGCACATAACACCACCAACCCAGTTATACATACCGCATGAAGAACGGGAGCTGAAGTGGCGGCTCCTCAGCCCAAAGCGAACACCGAAAAGCGACACTCCCGCCAACGGACCCGTCGAAACATCGAACCATATAGAGGCACGAAGCCACCCAATGCACAAGCTACCACCTCACAGGCACGTCTCTGCACGGCACTCACGGAGGAGCACACTCCAAGCTGACATCCCGCTCGGTCGGAAAGCTTCTTTAGGGCGCACTCGCACACGTGCACCGAGATGGCCAGGAGGCCTGGCCCCAGCTACCAGACTCTGTGGCGGAATGGTCCGGGAAGTACACGACCACACAAGTGCTCGTGGCTGGCGGTGCCCCCTCCTTCAGGAAGACGGACTAAGGTTTCTCAGGTCTGGCGGGCTGCCATTAGTGGGCATTGGTTAAGCCGCCTCAGGCTACGGCGGCACGCCATTTACAATACAGATTACCCCTAATGACCCGTTTGCCCGACACATAGCCCAGAGTTATCCATCGAAACCGGCCTTTAAGCCAGCTGACCTGTACAAATGCATTGTATACCGTGATATTTAGCACCATTTGTCCCCAGTCTCATGAGGGCTATCCCCGGTCGCTGTAAATTTAAGTACCCAGCGGTCACCAAGCATCAGACCTCACCTAGCTAGCTTATTTAGTTACTTACCTATTCTAATTAATTAACAATCTTCATGTCTCTCGCTCCTATACTTGAACTTCCTGCCTGTGCAGTAACTCTTCGCTAATGTTAAATCTGGTTTATTAAGCTTGTTTATATATTTTTTTTAAATGTGCACACACTCATGCCACTGCTAAGCCTGTATGACTATATATGTACGCTGTTGTGGCGTTTAACAATGACATGTACATACCTGCAAAAAAAGGCACATTGATTGATGAAGTAAGTAGTGTTGTGTTTTTGGTTTAAATTCAAGGACCACCTTAAGCTATTTGATTGTGTACATTAGCATTGACAAAATAATGCTACATTGGCTGATTAAAAGATTACATATTTAAAATTGTGCAGGGCCTGCATGGCTGGCAGACAACAACAGCACAGGTCTCTGTCTACTGCCAAATGACACCAACAGAGCAGAACGGTTGCATCTTTCAGCCTACAGTGGATTGGAACAATTGTAATGTGCTGACCTTTAAAAAAAATGTTTCTCCCTATACACCATAGCTTAACAACAAAAGAGAAAAACAAGAAAACAAGTCAGTGAAATGGCAAATGTGTGACATAAAATACACCAGCCTAATATTTTTAAGCCAAGCCTGAAGAAGATTACATTTTATCAGGAATAGAATGAGCACTAAGTGAAGTGTACACTTACAATTCTGGCATCCCAAAGAGACAGAGTCTTATCTGCAGAGCTGGTGAGGACGATGTTAGAATACGGCAGAAATTCAATACTGTTCACAGAATCCACATGGCCTCGCATGGTGTATCGGCACCTTTCACTGTGAGAAACAATAACAACAAAAGGTTATTTTCCAAACTGCTACCGATAGTATGATGTGCCAAGCTGTCAGATATTATGTAGTTACGTATTTATATATACGCATTATTTATTCAAGAAAGTTTATTAAGTCCAAAGGGTTCGACTTCCCAAACATTTTTTTTTTTACAGAAGTCATGATTACTAAGGTTACAGGAAGGCAATTGTAATAAGTCCAAACATTGACGATGAGTGAGTAGATTAATCTGGGAGAAAGGAAATGCTCTAAATATAGCCCAAGTAAAATATGGTTGTTCTTTAAAGAATCAGGTCTATTCTGTGTTAAGTCTCACAATGGACTGCTGCGAAAAGAAAGAATAGGCACAGCACTCAAATCCACTCAATCTCGGGTGCACTGAAGTAGGACCAGCAAATCCAGAATATTTTTAAAAGAACACAGGAAAAATCTCCAGGCACTTACGGAATTTAAGCCACAGGCAGGTTTATTGGATCAACACAACAACGATTCGACCTACTAAGAGGTTTTTATCAAGCTTGATAAAGATCTCTTAGCAGGTCGAAACGTTGCTTTGTTGATCCAATAAACCTGTCTGTGGCTTGAATCTCAATTGACCGCTGACTGAAGTTTAACCCTTATTTGTGTTGCTCTAAAAAAATAATAATATATATATTTCTACTAGTTAGGTTCCACAAAACAAATGTGTTTCTACTAGTTATATTGCGTTTTCGATGTCTTTTATTATCATTGTCTGCATAAACATATGTTGAGCCTTCACTTCTTTTCAATATCTAAATGGTTTAATTAGTTATTAACATTTTATTTACAATGAAGCTTAGTTATTTCTAGGCTTTTATTAAAAAGGTTGATTTTTATTTATTTATTTGTTTGTTTTTTTAGCAGTGTGCCTATGGGGGGGGTTATAGATCACATCAGCAGTATACTACTGAGTAGAGTAATGCACAGCAAAAAAAAAATGTTTTGGCCAAACCATTTTGCCTGAAATTACATTTTCAAGACTTCCGAATTTAGGGCAAGATTTGGAAGGAAAGATTTGGGAAAACAAATCAGATGAACCAAAAGGTGCGAAAATTGGCCTATCAGTGTATTACATAAACTATACATGATATCATTTTTTTGTTGTTGATTAAGAGAGAAATAGTAACCAATAAAGGGGGAAAAAAGAAGTAAACAGTAAAAATAAATTCTATACATATATATTTAATAAATATATAATATAAACATATAGATTTTTGTACTGCTCCTTTTTTTTGCCATAGGCAGAATTCATAATCATAAATCAAAATAAACAGGCATCGCTATTGAATGCTTTGTTGGTTTGTTATTAAGTTGCATTTTGGCTCTGAGTTTTGGAAATCAGATGATCACCTAATCAGCTCAAATTCAGACAAATTGCAGTTCGTAACAAAAAGAATCTCCAATTCTACTATGAGGCCCCTTACTCTTTATTTATAGGAGTGAGAAGGAAAACCTAAATAGTTTGTCTTTAAGAAAAATACAAGTACCACCTAGTAGGAAGGATTGTTTTTTATTTTTCCGATGGGAAACATTAAGTGATGAGGGGATGGACTGGAAACCTAATAGTGCTTATAATTTTTCTTTTTTTAATTAACTTTAAAATATAAATTCTCCTTTTTTTGTGACCCAAAAGGGGGAGTTGGGTCACATTGTAAACAATAATTGGCAGAAGCATTAAATACCCTTCTGGGCCTTAAATAAAACAACATTCTGGGCATTTCACAGACTTGAATTAATTTCCATCACTGAAGAGACAGAATGTATTTCAGCAGTCATTTAATTATTACTTTGATCAGTTCAGATTATCAATGATCAACAGTTACAACAAAGACATGGGGTAAAAAAAAAAAAAGAATTAAAAATCAAATGGAACAAAAAATGGAACAGAGATGCGATGGGTTAATTGACTTATTTTGTATGTGAATAGATCAATGAATTACCATGTTTTTCACCAAAAGACTTCGTTCTACTAGTTAAGATGACCTCTCTACGGGTTTGCTTATCATTCAATCTTTGCAGAAACATATATTGCATCTTTAAATAACACATCCCAGATGAATTTCCTGCAGAGCCATGAGATGTAATTAGAATTCACACCCTTGTATATCAACAGGGAAAGCAGGCAGATGATACAGGAAACCAGATCACACAGTGCATAAAGGACTAGCTTAAGATGATTGACATAAAGGATAGACAAGTGGGCTGCACAGACTTTGGAAAGAATAATTAGCTGCCACAATAGGAAGAGAGAGCCTGGATCCTTTAGCATTGTGGAAATGGGCTATAGTGATAAATCTGGACAAACCATGCACAATCTGCAAAACCTACATTTAAGGTCAGTGAACATTTGCATTTAAAGAGCTAAAGTGTATTTAAAGCTAGTTTAATGAAGTAGTTTTGGTGTACAGATTGTGCCCCTGAAGTCTCAATCCTCTGCCATTTAGGGGTTAAATAATGTTGTCATTTCACCTCTGGTTGTGATACACACGGCCTCCGTGAAAAAAAAGATGTAATGTTCAAAATGACCTTGGTATGAGCGCTCCTAAAAGATGAAACGCGTTGATACTTTGTTTCAGCTGACCATTTTATCTGTTCCTGCCTAGCGCGTTCGTGAGTTTAGAGCTATTGCTTCTGTTTTTCCGTGAGCTCATATTTGTTCTCAGTTCATATTCCTGCTACAGTGGTTGATGTTCCCAGTATTTACGGTTCCTGTCGTCTAGTCTGGATCTAAGGGGTGATTATTGATTTCTGCTGGGAGTTTGCTTCCTATACACCGCGGTCTTTTTCGAAGATCCCGACCGCGGTGTTACCAATTACCACCCACTTATCGATTACGTCTAGATTTGACAGCTTGTCCATCTGACACCATCCTCTTTTTATTTATCTGGATATATTCTTTCAAGGAACTTTTTTTTTACAGTTTTTTTCACATACACCTCAGTGGGGGCCCACACCGAGGCAAGGTACTTTTTACATATATTTTTTGTTTTCTGCTATATTTTATATCTTATTTTATTTACTGTACTTATTTTTGTTGCTGTATATGTGAGGTAAGCACTGGAGCCTCTGGATACAGTGTTATTTATTGTATCGGTGATGGCTACGTGTGCTTATTTATGTATTAATTTTTGCTTAGCTCTAACTACTTTATTATTATAGCTCACTACTAATTAGCTACAGATTATTGTGGTCATGTGTTTATACTTAGGTTCTAATTAATTTATTTGCATATGTTTTATACTAATAAATTTATGTGTTTATCATTATATATTTAGTATATTTTTTAGGAGTGCTCATACCAGTTTCCTTTTGAGCTTACACTCATTTAAGACGCTTGTTGGTGTATGTAGCCGCCCATCTACATTGTATGATTGATTACACTGTTTCCATTAGTTTTTCAAAATGACCTTGCAGCACAATGCGTTTTTAACACTATTATTATTATTATTTTAATTGAGCTTTAATCACACACATGCACACGCACACACACACACACAAGGCTGCTACATGCTCTAGCAGATAACTACACACTGTGCAATAAGTGGAGTTTTAAAAATCAGACCTTTTTCAAAAAGTGTGTACAGAGGCTGTGTCAGTCTCAGTCAGGGGATGTGTGGCTAAGGCTGCATAAACAAAGTGATTTAACTACTCAATGGCAGAAAACACCTGAGACTACAAGCACATGATCTATACACCAACAACACTTAATTAATCTACAGTTGTTTAGGTGCTTAGAGTGTCTCTTTAAATGTACAGGTCAGAGATAAGTAACTTTGGCACTGAAGAGGTAGAGGGAATGCATTTTTAGGCAATGCACACTCTAGCTCTCCTGAAAGTATCACATGACGTACAGTTGAATTATATGGTATTGTCATGTATAAGGTATTATCATGTATAAAAAGGGGCATTCATTCTTGGGATGAAAATATAATTTTGCTTCTTTATAAATCACTGGTAAGACCCCACTGGAATATGCTGTGGAATTTTGGGCACCTGTTCAAAAGAAGAATATTATAGCACTAGGAAAAGTGCAGAGGCAGGATACAGAATTAATAAAGGGATAGGAGCATTTTAGTTATAAAGAAATGTAAACACATTTAAATCTCTTTAGTTTGGAAAAACGACGCATCAGAGGTGCTGATCCATCACAAGTCAGGTCAGAATATCGTGTGTCTCACATTTTTCACTGGCTTGCCTTGTCTTGTCATTATTACTATTTCAATATATATGTTTATTGTCTTTTTGTGGGGAATTTAGGTTATCTGCATCTTTATTGCTTGGGCTGCACTGTTGGGTTAGGTTTCTCCCTACCCTTTTTTCTCCCTCTCTGTTCAGGGAATATACCGACTCTTTTAATCTGTCTGGGTATATTCCCTGTCTTCTGTGGGTACGCTCGCCACTTTGGGGAGCCCTCGCGGCACGGAACGCTCACAAAGTGAGTATAAAGCGCCCGGGAGGCTCCCCTGCCTGTGGCGTGCGGCGACGTTTGCTTATTTGGGCCACCTACCGAACGTGCACATTATGTAACACATTCGGTGAATATCTCGCGAACAGCTGTTCGTTCGTGGACATCAGCGTTCGCCTATACCTACCTGTTGAACGCAACTAAAACACATTGCGTTCAACAGATGGTTTCCCATTGGGTTCACACTGTTTTCCGCAAACGGTTGTTCACGCACAATAGCATTTGCGGCTTAATGTTGTTTGTGGAAATTTTCACTGACACATTCGTGAGTTTCCCCGTAAATCCTATATACGGTTTTGCAGGCTTTTCAGTGGCCATCTTGGATCTCACATCACGAGAGTCCCAGCGGCCATTTTAAACACTTTGTTTAATTCGGAATTTGTGCTGTGTGGACATATCCCCTCAGTGTGCTTTACTACATGTATTTTTTCCTCAAATATCTTGTTATTGCTGTGTTTACTGCCTGTGTTAGGGACCTGCTACATGTTAGTGGAAAGCAAAAAAGGGTGGGTCAGCTGGTCAGGTTCTCTTACCTAGTACTCCGGCTTGGGGTGAGCCCCCATTTTTAATGGCGCTGCTGAGTGTGCAAGCAGTCTCCTTTATTTCTGGGTGAGCACCAGAATTTGTCTGCTTATACGTGAAACAGCCATATATACTATAGGCCATTAAAAACCCCTGGTGGCCCTTGCTGAGGATCCGCCATATAACTACAATACTAATTAGAGAGAGACAGAGTGTGTACTAAGATGGAAGATTACAAAGGCCAGCAGACCTACAGGCCCTTATTAACACGGCTGTGGCCGCTTCAGTTGAAAAGGCCTTTGCTAAGGTGCTACTGGTCTCCTAAGAATCACCAAAAGAGAGATGTTGCATGAATCAGATTCATCCTCTAAAGTGCAATCATGCCTGACGAAACGCCTCTGGTAGGGCGAAGGGTCGAAACAAAAGCCTAACAAAGATAAAAGCACCCCTAAAAAAAAACACGTACAAGCCATGCCCCAGATGGTATACAATGCTTCCTCGGACAACGAGCGTGACGTTCCCCCTTCATTCTCGGTTCTAGACAAATGGCAGGATGACGAGACTTGGGGTCACAACTCATTCGATAAGGAAACATTCCTGGGTGAACCCCAGCAACAGGAGGAAGCAGGCGAGGTGGAGGCCTCTGAACCAGAGAGTGAGCTTCTACGACTCCACAGGTCAAAGGATGTTCGACCCGAGAAACATCCGTCATCCTCGTTCTGGCGATTGGAAACCATCACCACACCTCACAAAGTTTATGAACTTCTGGTTAAGGAAGGTACTGGACAAGGTGGTCCGCAAAAGACTACATACCGAATGCCCCCGACAAAGTTACGCTCACACCAGAGTTCGACCAGCTCATGCTGGTCTTCATGGCGAAAGTGGGCAGAGACCCCAGAAAAGGGGTCAAGAAAGGCTTTAAGGGAGCCCAAGATAAGCTCCTAGATTCCAAAGAGCCACTGGTCCATGTAATGACGCTGGCAGACGAAGCTTATGTACAGGCTGGTTCCTGCATGGCAGATATGTTGTGTGACTGGGTGCACAACATTCGTGAGTGGGCCCAAAGATGCTTCTACTTTGTGGGCAACACCAATGTGGCCCTCTTGTCAGAGAGACGCCGAGCAGAACTGTTTAGAGTTGACAGGAAATTGGTGGATGTTGGGGCCAAGAAACTAGGCCCACAGGCACACGGCAAAATGTTCGGTCTGAAGGACCTGAAAAAAACACGTACAAGTGTTCAACTCGATGAAAAAGGGACAAACCTTGATGTGCAGAGTATTTCGAGGCAATACCCCAAGATGGGTTTTTGGCAGGGCTGGCCAGCATAGGGGGTATGCTGCCAGCCGATTCTGGCCATCAGGCCCCCAATATCCACGGTCACAACCATTCTATGTCAACAACAGAGTACCAAAAGGGGCGTGGAGGCTGTGGAAGTGCTTGTGGGCACTTCTGAACAGGTAAGACACCATTACAAAACTGTAATACCTTTTGTCTTAACTACGGCACCCCCAGCGGGTCGCCTTTCTTATTTTTTCCATAACTGCGTAGAACTATCCACAGATGCATGGGTGCTACAGACAGTAAAGGGCTACCACATAGAGTTCGAGGTCACTCAGACTCAAACCTTGCCACCTCGTCCACTCTTTTTCAAAGCTTCAGATGCCAGTCTTGTAGATCTGGAACTAACAGGGCCATACAACCGGCAACCTCTCAGGGAGGTTTCTTCAGCAATATGTTCCTCGTACAGAAAAAGACTGGGGAATACTGTCCGGTAATCAATCTGCAAGAATGTACACGTTACCTACCATCATTTCAAAATGGAAGATATACACCTATTATGAGATTACTATGGAAAGTAACACCTCGGCAATTCACTTGCATTCCATTTGGACTAAGCTCAGCACCATGGTGCTTTACAAATATTGTGAAACCAGTGATGGCCCACCTTTGAGGATTGGGCATTCGATGCATAGTGTATTTAAACGACATACTTCTGTTCAGTCAGATATGACAACAACTGGTGTCACAGACGGCAAACTCTGTGAAGGTGTTCGAATCCCTGGGTTTCATTGTAAATAGCACGAAGACCGCAATGACTCCAGCTCAATGTGTAAAATTCCTGGGCTTCGACATCGACTCAATGTACACTTCAGCTTCCAGCAACAAAGGTCTCGGCAATCCGAAAAGAGATTCGCAGGATCCTGCACTGGGAATCAATCCCGCTTCATATGTTGGCATGGATTGTGGGCCTCCTATCCCCTGGGCCCACTGCATTATCATGCCATGCAACACCTGAAAAAACCTTTCCTCAGACAAAATCCACCTACGATCAACCCGTCCCCTTGACGGGAAAAGTCCCACAGGAACTATGATGGTGGCTCGATTGCATGCAAGCCTGGAATGGACAGGCCATCTTCAGCACATGTCCGGATCTCGTACTGGAATCGGACGCCACCCAATGGGGTTGGGGCACCACCGATGGACAGTTAGCCACAGGCAGAGTTTGGACAACGGACGAACTCGCTCTACACATCAACTCCTTAGAACTGTTGGCAGGCGCCTTCGCAATTCGGAGTCTAACAAAAGGCAAAACCGATTGCTGTATCCTACTGCGCATGGACAACGTCTCCACAGTTCGATATATCAACCATCTAGGAGGCACCCGCTTCCAAACACTGGCAGACCTCCCGTAGGAAATCGTTGAGTACTGTTTTCCACCCAACATAACATTAACATCTACCGGGAGATACCAACCTAACTGCAGACTAGTTCTCCCGGCACTGGAGGCACTGAGGCGACTGGCAATTGGATCTACACATATTTGCAGAGCTGAACGAATGTAGAGACCCATTCGAGGTAGACCTCTTTGCGTCTTGCACAAACCGCCGGCTTCCAATACTGTATTAGAGGCAGACCGGGAGCACCCGATCACGCTGCCACTACATGTGCTGCAGGGACTTACCATCCGCCTCCCTGCACTTACGGGTTCTGTGTGAAGTGCAGGGAGACAGATCAGTGATGATCCTTTTTTCTGTAAAAAAATAAAAAAAATAAAGTTAATTTAAAATCCCACCCCCTTTTACCCATTTTAATAAAAAATGAACTCCTTCTCTGCCAATTGATCACTGACTACAGTGATCAATTGGCAGGGTATACATTTTACTATAATCTGATATTTTCTTTTAATCCCTGAAGGTCAACTTTTATTTTTTGTAACCCTCAGGGGTTAATTTTATTTTATTAATTAATTTAAATATATTAAAATAATATATTTTGCTAGCTGGGGTGGGTGGGAGTTTTGGGAAATTGGGGGATTTACCGTTAGTGCTGCTTACTGCTAGTTAGGGGTTAACGGTATAAAAAAAGTTTTTAGAAAGTTTAGGAAAGCTTAAAAAAATTAATAAGTAAAAAAAAGTTTAAAAACTAGTTTTAAAAAGTAAAAAAGTTTTAAAAAGTAAAAAAAAATACATTTAAAAATGCTCATTACCACTACACCTGGAACAAACTAGAGAAAGAATGATCCCACGCTAAGGTTCAAAATACACCTTTTGAATTACCCCAGGGATTATTCTTTAATACATAGTATGTGTTTGTGGGGAAGTTTCAATAACCAACCATCTAAACTACTCCAAAATGGAACATGGACACAGCGTAAAACTTCAAAGTTAGAAAAAAACAGAATGGCTGCGTCTCAAATGTGCCCCTTCAACATCCACATATACCTCGCAAAGGTACATAGGGGGTATTGCTGTACTCAGACAACATAGCTGAGCAACATATGTAGTATTATACAGTCGTAGCACACATAAGGTTTGCAAAATATACTGTGCAAACTCACTTTGTGTGTCAAAAAGGCAGAAAAAAATGCTTATTACCACTACACTTGGTACAAGCTGGTGGAAAAATTATCCCATGCTAAGGTTCAAAATATGCCTTGTGAAATACCCTGGGATATCTTCTTTAAGAAATGGTGTGGCTTTATGGGGTATTTGGATTATATAGCCTGGTAAAATACTCTAAAATGGGACATGGGCACAGCGTAAAAATGAAAAGTTTGAAAAAAACTGGAATGGCTGTGTCCGAAATGTGCCCCTCTGATGTCTACATATACCTGGCAAAGGTACATATTGCTGTACTCAGCCGACATAGCTGAGCAACATATGAAGTATTAGTCTAACACACATATGATTTGCATTATACTGTGCAAACTCAATTTGTGTGTCAAAAAAAAGCTGATTACCACTACACTTGGTAAAAGCTAGCAGAAAAATTATCCCACACTAAGGTTCAAAATATGCCTTTTGAAATACCCTGGAATGTGTTCTTTAAGAAATGGTATGCCTTTATGGTGTAGTTGTAATATGTAGCCTGCTCAAGTGCTCCAAAGTGGGACACGGACGCATCAAAACCCTCCATGAAAATTCACACTTAAAAACCTGAACTTGTCACATCTCTTTTACAGCACTGTAACTTCACAAAATAGTGTCTAGGTCATACATTGGGCATATTGTTTTATTCAGAAGACTTAGCTGAGTATAATTTGGGGAATTTGAACTTAGTGGCACATATGAAATATACAAAATGCCCAGCAAAAATGTAATCTGTATGTAAAAAATGCCCAAAATAATTTTTTACCACATACTTTGGCATATATTGGTGAAAAAATGGGGGCATGTATCTCATATGCATCATATGAGATACCCTGGAGTGTCTACTTTTACAAATGGTAGGCCTTTGTGGGGGGTTTTTGAACAGCCAAACTGCTACAATACCCCAAATTGAAGCACAGGCCCATTAAATCCGTCTCTCAAAATTCTACTGTAAATACTGAAAAGTACAAGTCTCCTATATGGCACTGTAGCTTCACGAAATAGTGCCAAAGACATAAATTGGGGGTATTGTTGTACTCAGCAGATGTAGCTGAACACAAAATAAAGATTTGTACAGGAATAGCACACACCAACTTTACAAAATACACATGAGAAGTTCTTTGTTATAAGTTTGTAAGTCAAAAACCAAAAACCCCCCACAATTTTACTCCAATATTTAGCAGAGATTGGCGGTGAAATGGTTACATAGAAAGTGTCAAAACAACCTTAGGACAATAGCCTGTGATGTCTACTTTATATAAATATATACTTCTTTGTGGCAATTTTGTTTTCTTTTATGGCTATTAAGCTTAAAAGACAAACATACCAAATTCTAAAATCGCTCCACATTAAAAGTTTATTTTACAGCTTGTGCTTTGTGACCTGTAACTACCAAAAAAAAAAAAAAAACTTAAAATCCCAGACACATATATTCTGTAAATCAGAACTACTAAGTGAATTTATTTTTAATTACTTTCCTTAACCTGCACTAATTATGCACACATTATTAGTGCAAAAACTCATTTTTTTTTCATTTTTCTGTATTTTTTATAAGAAAAAAGCATATGTATATATATATTACATCAAATTAAAGCCCTTTCTGTCCTTTATAAATGTAACAATTATATACTCTGTAGTAGAACGAGAATATCAATACAAAAGAAAAACAATGACTAAACAAAATAAGTGAATGGAACTAAAGAGTACAGCTAAGCAATAAAATAATTGTCCTGTGGCAGGAAACACATGGAGCTGGGACTGGAGCGTAAATATTCCCTAGGAAAAGCTGAGTGGTGAAATCCTGAGGACTAAGTACCAGCATATTCCTCCCAAAGTCTGAAGCGGGAGAAATATTCATAAAGGATATTTATATGGGGATACCCAAAAGTGTAGGGAAGTGGCAACCAGGACCAAGTACTAAAGTGCAGATAGTGTGTGACAGTATAACTAGCTGCCTCCCAATTTGTCCATATGCCACATACCAACTCCCTCAATGATGTGGGAGAAGTATCATACACCAAGTGGGCTAGAAGTCCACTAAAAGCATATTTGCAAGTATACACATAAGTAAACTGGTAAGTAATTTAAACCAGTAGTCCTAAGGCTATCAATTAATACAGGCTAGGAATCTACTATACGTATAGATATACATATAGTATAAATCCATCAGAGAGCAAGTTAATAATATAAGCCAGCAGTCCATAAACTGTCCCTTAGTATATGGGGTCACAGGAAGAGGTACATGTGTCGATTGGTCACTGCACTAGTATAAAGTTAGCCAAAATGATTTTCTAGTCACTACATATTTGACACCCGACACACGTTCCCCCATGTGTGTAACCCCAACTGGATACAAATATCCCAAACTAGTATAACTAAAAGTTGTATCAATTCCTATATAAAGTATTGATAATAAAGAGACTAAGTAAGTAAATAGAGAGTCTTGTTGGAGTCCTGATCAGAGGAGTATAAGTTCAACTAAACCATGAAATATCATAAGTGAGAAAAGACATCAGCTCAAAGGAACGACAGAGTCCACACTCTACACGCGTTTCACTGGGCAACCGTAACCAGGATCATCAGGAGTGCTAGGGGATGTCAGAAGATGAGTCGGTTTTTAAATACAACTATCAAGGTTGTTATTGGTTGATCGGTCCCTTTGGGGGTATGACCGCTAAGCGGTTGGTTGTATTTTCTGTCTCTCCAGTGTTTACTCTGCTGTGAGGGGTGGATTTGGGAAACCAGTGAAGTTTATCTTTTTCTTAAGAAACATGGTATAAATAACATAAAAAAAAACCTTAAAATAGGAGAGTAAGAGACCCAAATAAGATAGATGTCCGATTAAATACTTTGTATATGTGAAGAATAATGTAAAGTTAATATAAGTAAGGTAGGAAAGTTCTGAATGAATACAGTTTCCGTGCTGTTACTCAGTCAGCGCGTCGCTATGATCGACAAATCATTCAAGAGAGAAAGTGGATGTGCCGATATATATTCTCATAGTCATTACAGATAGAAATTAAGTTTGAAAGATATGCCGGACTCTATTGTGATTTGTGATTTGGTTACGTAGTTGAAAACAATTTGTGTACAAGAGTACACAACTTATATTTGGCATTCGTTCTTCTTCAATGCTACCTTTTGTTACACGGTTGAAGGCCCGTTTAAGGAGTCTCCTTGGAAACCCCTTTTCCAGGAAGAAGGTCCTCAATGTGTTAGCCTCTCTGATAAATTCTTTGTCATTGATACAATTCCTACGGGCCCTTAAATATTGGACATAAGGAATGCCTCTTTTGAGGGGTTCAGGGTGGTAGTTGTGCCAATTTGTTGCTGTTGGTTTTCCAAACAGTTTGGTTACCATCTTATAGTCTGTATTGATTAGTACTGTTAGATCCAAAAACTCCAAGATCTGTCGCCAAAGACAGATGTTAACTGGAGTAAAATGTTGTTGACATTTAGAGAGTCAACCCATGTGTGGAACAATGATTCATGAACTTCCCATATACAGATGGCACTGTCTACATAGCATTACCAACTCCTAATTTTTGGACTTAAAAATTGATTGGGGATAGACAATTTGTTTTTCCCACCATGCCAAATACAAGTTGGCATAGGTGGGTGCAAAGCATGTGCCCATATACAGAATATTTAATAGAGCATCTATCTTATTTGGGTTTCTTTCTCTCCTATTTTATGTTATTTATACCATGTTTCTTAAGAAAAAGATCATTGGTTTCCCAAATCCACCCCTCACAGCAGAGTACTTAGCCTCTTTGTTATTGATACTTTATGTAGTAATTGCTGCAACTTTTAGTTATACGCTTTTAGGATATTTGTATCCTGTTTGGGTTACTCACATGGGGGAGTGTGTGTCGGGTGTAAAATCTGTAGGGACTAGAAAATAATTTTGGTTAACGTTATACTAGTGCAGGGACCAACCGCCACAAGTACCTCTTCCTGTGACCCCATATACTAAGGGACAGTCTATGGGCTGCTGGATTATATTATTAACGTGCTCTCTGATGGGTTTATACACCTGTGTCTATACTTATAGTAGATTTCTAGCCTGTATTAATTGATAGCCTTAGGACTACTGGTTTAAATTACATACCGGTTTACTTATGGGTACACTTGCATATATGCTTTTAGTGGATTTCTAGCCCACTTGGTGTATGATACGTCTCCCATATCATTGAGCTACAGGGAGTTGGTATGTGGCATTTGTGTCAGGATTACGGTTGATCCAGCACACAGAAATGGGATCACACCTAGGACTAAGGATAAGGTATAACCAGATCTTAGAATGGCCAGACTGAACGTAACCAAGAATAGTCAAAATTCTTGCCGAGGTCAGGGATACAGAATGAGACACAACAATGAGGGACATCCAAAAGTCAAGGATACCAAAAATCAGGGAAGTCAAACAAAGCCAAAGTCAAATACCAGAAAAATAAAGATCAGGAACACTCTCTCGGATAACCAGCTAAGGGAAAGCACAACACGGCACTGATCAAAAGGTAATTTGGGTTTAAATAACCCTCCTAGAGCTGTAATTGGCTATATGTGACCTCTGACCCCAAAAAGTGCATGCATGTCTATGACGTGATGTCGCATGGACGTTAGCGCCATCTTTAATATGGGCAAAGGGTATTTCTTTATTAAAAATGGA
Source organism: Pelobates cultripes (assembly GCA_933207985.1). Lineage (NCBI taxonomy): Eukaryota > Metazoa > Chordata > Amphibia > Anura > Pelobatidae > Pelobates > Pelobates cultripes. The sequence continues at coordinate 57,277,590 of OW240918.1, read as the reverse complement.
ACCACGGTGGCTGGCGTCTCTGTAAACGCCACACACACTGGGAACCGAGATGGAAGGAGGTCGAGTTTTGATCTGCCGCGGGTTCGCTGACAGAAACCCGCGGCACTGTGACAATATGGACAAATTGGGAGGCAGCTAGTTATACTGCCACACACTATCTGCACTTTAGTACTTGATCCTGGTTGCCACTTCCCTACACTTTTGGGTATCCCCATACAAATATCCTTTATGAATATTTCTCCCGCTTCAGACTTTGGGAGGAATATGCTGGTACTCAGTCCTTACCACTCAGGTTTTCCTAGGGAATATTTACGCTGAGTCCAATCTCCATGTGTTTCCTCTTGTCACAGGACAAGTTATTTTATTGCTTAGCTGTACTCTTTAGTTCCAATCATTTATTTTGTTTAGTCATTGTTTTTCTTTTGTATTGATATTCTCTTTCTACTACAGAGTACATAATTGTTATAGTTATACATCCATTTGTTGGATAGTTTTTTTAATCAGATTTCATTAAAGGTTATATTTGATCCATTCTTGGTGTTAAACCACTTTCTATGTTTCATATTGGATATCCAGTACAATTAATAACTAATGTTGCTACTTAGCCAGACTGTGGTTGCTCATGTTTTTTCAAGGTTTTGGCTATACCACTAAACCATTCTCAGTCTCGTTTCAGCTTAATGCAACGCAACACCACATTCAGAAGTATTCATGAGAAGAGATTTCTAAATTCCGGCTGTGTTTGGATTTTATGAGAACAATCCTTATTTGTTAGAATTTGTTAGACGTTTCCTGGTTCGGAGTTATGATTCGTTTTGACTTGTGATGCCGCTATTTCAAGAGGAAATGCCTCAGTGGGAGGGGCTTATTATATACTATGCTTATCTCTTATTGGTCATTTATTTTTCTATGTTCTTTGCTGCTATTGGAGTAGTAAAGGAAGTTAATGCAAAAAAATACTCACCTCCTGTCAATATTAAAATTAAGATTATTAGTACACTAAAGGTAGCATAATCTTCAATTCTCTGCTTGAAGAGGTGGTTTTAGCAGAATCTATACAGATTTTTAAACGGCAATTGGATATAAACTTGCAAAAACACAATATTCAGGGATACCATTTTTAATAGCTTCTTGATCCAAGGAGAGAACGGACTTTTACAAATTATTTCCTAGTTTGTTAGAAAATTGGAATCACTTTAAACTATGTTTTTTGTCTTCTTTTGGATCAACAGTAAAAACAGATAGGAGAAAGGCTGAGCTAAATGGACACATGTCTCTTTTCAGCTATGTAACTATATAACTAGATCCTTCCAACAGCTATAGAACAAGACAATATATTCCTGATCTAATCAACAATTAAAAGGAATAAATTGAGCCTTATATTAATGTAAATAAAGACAGCATTACTGGTAATGCATACTAAGGCAAAGTGATGGAATAAACACTAATAGCAGAATACAGCATTTCCAGGCACACTGACATTTAGCTACATTATACATCAGCTGTTTGGATGTGGGATACAATCTATCTGGGAAATAGGTGGAGAATTACAAAGTACCAATTACCAAAACAATTTAGCTCCTAAAACAGCAAGGTGTTGTAGGCATCTGGCAGTATATTTTAGGAAAATTCTGATGGAGATGAGAATGCAAAATGTGTACAATCGAAACAGAAGTTCTGAATCTTCAATTACCCCAACAGTTTACATGTCTCCTTTAGTATGTAAAAATGGATTACATTGATCTACCTCTGCACAAAAGATGATATTTCAAAACCTTACAGTAAAGGAACACTATAGGCATCCAGACTACATCATCTCAATCCTTCTTAATCCCGTAGCTGAAAACATTGCCTTAGAGGCTGTCAATATGACAGCTACTGGAGGTGCTTCAGTAAACTTCTACTCTATTTTAGTCAGTTGGATTGGCTGAGATCATCAACAGCCAAAGAGGAGGAGCTGCACGAAGGAGACCAGTGGAGTGAGGGCTAAAAGGTAAGTAAATCACCTTTTTTATAGGGCCCTAGTCATCGTTTAAGTGGCCGCTGGCCCAGCTACTTAAACAGTGACTAGGGTACTATAGCATTAGGAATACATATTTTTATTCCAAACACTATCGTGTTTGTGACAAACTCCCCTCTCCAAGTGAGTTTGCCACGAGCGCCTGGAGAAACCTGCTTGCCAGCCTACTGCCCACAGACTATGGGCCCTGCAGGGAAACCTGAAAAAGACTACCAAACTTGACCGACCGTTAGCACTGATTTCATGGAACTGTTTTGGGCATAGGATCATGTGCACAGTCGGTCAAAATTATGACTTCCATGAAAATCCTGAACCGATCTGGGTGATTTTTGGATATGTTGGTCACCCAGATCTGGGCTATCAGGGGATGTAACTTTTAGTATTTTTAAGGTACTTTTGGGGTGTTTGGGAAATGTGTGTTTTTTGGGCCTGGAGATAATTGAGTTTTGTACAGTCCCTGACTCAATTATCTCCCAGGCACAGGGTAGGGATTATCTTGTTTTGTATGGGAGTGTCCTGGACCTGAGAGCAGACCCTGAAAGTCTGTGGGCAGGAGGCTGGCAAGCAGGCTCCTCCAGGAGCTCATGGCAAACTCACTTGGAGAGGGGATTTTGTCACAGAGTTCTTTTACGATGTGAGCCAAAGAAGCAATTTTTGACAGTTGTTTCTTATATGTTTTGTATTGGATATCTAGACCAGGCTTCATATAAAGAAAAATCTGCAATGCAACATACAATTTGAACATTTTTACAAGAATAAACAATATAGAGTAGTATTTTTTTTACCTCCAAACCTCTATGTAAGTTGGAGCCCAAAATGCAATTGTATTGTATTACAACTGGCTATATTAAAATGTAGACATGATTGTATAAAATGTGTTTAATGAGTTCCCTTTAACAACCGTTCTTGACACACAGGTGAAACTCTACTCTCTACAAATAATTACATTATTCTATTTATTCCTCTCGGAACTAATCTCATGTGTGAGTGTGTAAAATTAATCATTTTACCTTCCTCTTTCTGCCACTTATTAAATATTTGTGAAATTACTTTTTCTGCGTTACAATTTTAGTCGTATTCATTGGACTGAAGATAACCTTTTCTCTCGCCCTAGGAAACCACTTCACTGTGCATGGGATAATTAAGTCTCCTAAGTTCACATATTAACAACAACAAATTCTGCTTTGTGATCAGTGGTTGAATAAATTTTAACCTAAAATACAATTTGCCTTGGTTACGTGTGCTGTGAGTGCCATGTATGGTATAAAGTCTTGGTGTAAAACTACAAACCTCCAAATACTTAAAACTACATCTCCTGTAATGGATCAGGCAAAGAATTATGGAAATTTAAATCATAGAATAACCTCAAGTAGGTGCAGACTTATTCCCTGATGTTTTGTTGTAAATCTTTCTTTATTCACAATCCCATATCTACCTTTGAGACGGTGTGGTAGCCCAGGAATGAGAATTACCCCCATAATGGCATACCATTTGAAAAAGTAGACAACCCAAGGTATTGAAAGTGGGGTATGTTTAGTCTTTTTTAGTAGCCACTTAGTCACAAACACTGGCCAAAGTTAGCGGTCATATTTGTTTTTTTATTTGTAAAAAGCAAAAAACTAATATTTGGCCAGTGTTTATGACTACTTAGAAAGACTTGACATACCCCACTTGCAATACCTTTGATTGTCTACTTTTGCAAATGGTATGCCATCATGGGGGTAATTCTCATTCCTGGGCTACCATACGCTCTCAAAGGCAACATAACCAATCTGGCAAATTTCAATGTCAAAAAAATGAAATGCAAGCCTTATATGTGACTCTCTAACTTTCCAAATCGCCATAAAACCTGTACATGGGGGGTACTGTTATTCTCGGGAGACTTCACTAAACACAAATATTAGTTTTTTTAAAACAGTAAAACATATTACAACAATAATATAGTCCATAAAAGTGCCATTCATTTGTAAAAAATGCAAAAAATTTAACTTTTACTTAAAATATCATTGTTGTAATACAATTTACCAGTTTGAAACACTAATATTTGAGTTCAGCGAAGTCTCCCGAGTAAAACAGTACCCCCTATGTACAGGTTTTTTGGTGTCTTGGAGAGTTACAGGGTCAAATATAGTGCTTGCAAATTAAATTCTCTGCACTTTCTCCCTGTGTTGTCAGGCATGTCAATCAAATTTTAATTAATCAAATCACATAATTATGTTAAAAGATTACTTAAATATACACATAGAATTTTATTATTATATATGCATTTATAGGTATTTAAATACTACGTGTATACTAATGTAATCTTTTATGTAATTATATGTATTTATCTATATATCTAAATATATATATATTTGCGGTTATTTGTATTTTATATATAGATAGATATATATAGAATGTTATTCTAAGTGTATTTTGTTACATATATATATATATATATATATCAATATATATATTAATAACAAAATACAGTTAGAATTAAATTACATATGAATATATAATTTATATTAAATTTTGTTTCAATATTTTATTTATTATTGTAATTATACGTATATATATATATATATATATATATATATATATGTGTGTGTATATATCTATTATATATATAATATTTATACATATATATGTAACATCAAGTGTATTTTAATACTAATATATGTGCTTATATTAATATTAAAATACACTATGTATGATGTTACATATATATATATATATATATATATATATATATATATATAATATGTATATATATTATATATTTAACTATATATACATATATTATATATTTATAAATATATATATTTTATTTTACACATGTCTAATTATTATTATTTTTTCATTTCCTACCAGCAGGTAGAACGATCACATGGCCCCGGGGGCCTCATTTGCCGTGGGAGGGCTGCCTGGGCTGTGAGGCAGTCCTCCCGAAGCGGAGCGCCGGGAAGGTAAGTATCCCGGGCGCTCCAGGGCTCAAAGCCATTACGGTATTCTATGCCGCCGCAACAGCTTTAAAGCCCAATTAAAGCAGGACAGCATAGAACGCCGTAACGGCGTGAAGGGGCTAACTGATTGTGTGTTTTTTTTTTTTTATAACATGAAGTAAAACCAAAAAGAAAACTCTGTATCTACTTACTACGATGGATGGCAATCAGGCCCGGACTGGAAATCAGGCAAACCGGGCAAATGCCTGGTGGGCCGTGATGACCATGTGGCCGAGGCTGACAGGGGAGATTAGTATTATTATTATGATATTTTTTATTATGAGATCAAGGGATCTCCCCAACCGGCCCCTTTAGGGCTGGTGCTGCCTGACCTCCAGCCCATGGAGGGAGCTATGTGCGGTGGAGAGATCAAATATCCCTCTCACCAGCCTGCACACTGATGCACAGCAGGCCTTATGCACATGGTCTACACCTGTCAAGGGGTGTAGACTAGATACTACTTCCACTGGATAACCAGGGAAAATAATTCCTCCCCAGCATCCTCTCCTGCCACCAAGGTAAGGAAGGGTAAACTGTGCAGTTTTTTTTTTTTTTTTAAATAATGAATTAGAAATGTAATTAGAAGGACCAACTGGACCCAAGGCACTACCGACCAATTTCTCTCCTGAATACAGACTTAAAAATTCTCACCAAAGCATTGGCCAACCGTCTCAACACGTACCTCCCTAAGCTGATACACCCAGACCAGGTCGGCTTTATCCCCACGAGACAGGCATCGGACAACACCAGATGAGCCTTTAACACAATCTGGTACGCTCAGAACCAGGGCATTCCCTCGGTAATGCTTTCGCTGGACGCAGAGAAGGCGTTCGACTGCCTTCTCTGGCCCTACATGTTTCAAACACTAACTCACCTGAAATTCCCGGCTGGATTTCTAAACGCTCTGACGTCAATTTACTACCGCCCCTCGGGGAACCTCCTCTTACCCAACGTCACAGCCAAAACATTCGACATTGCGAATGGGACCAGGCCGGCTGCCCTCTCTCCCCGCTCCTATTTGCAATTTCGCTAGAACCACTTCTACAGGCCATACGCAACCACCCCGACATCCACGGCATCAGAATTCGACAAGACACATACACGGTAGCGGCGTACGCGGACGACGTCCTCCTGACCCTCGCGGATCCGACGCCCTCCCTGCAAGCCACTCTCAAAGTGATAGCCGACTATGCCAGCTTCTCCGGATACAAAATCAACTTGACGAAATCCGTGCTCGTACCCATGGCGATGAACGAGCAACAAACCAACCTCTTACGACAATCCTTCCCTTTCCAAATCACTACGTCCCACTTCACATACCTGGGCACCCGACTGCCCCTCAACCTGGAAGATACCTATGAGCTCAACTACAAACCTCTGCTGGCAACAGCTCACCTAGACTTGCGATGATGGGACAGACTTGGGATTTCCTGGCTCGGCAGAGTCACAACTATCAAAATGAATTTACTACCGTGCTTTCTGTACCTCTTCCAAATGCTACCCATTCCCATACAGAAAAAAAGACTTCAAAGATCTCCAGGCTGCCATTGATAAATTCATTTGGAGGGCCAAAAAACCACGCATCTGCAGATCGACCATGTACGTCCCCAAAACCAGCGGAGGCCTTGGGCTACCCAATTTCCTGCAATATTACAACACGGCCCACCTGGCCCATGTCCTGCAGTGGCATGCGCCTCCGAGTGCCAAGAGATGGGTGGATCTGGAGCACGATATCCTGGGCTGGGACCAACCATCATCCTATATGTGGGTGCCCCCCGCCCCCCGTCCGCTCCCTCCCCCCACCTCCCCGGCACTCACCCACATGTTGGCTCTCTGGGACAAACTCAACCCTAAATACGAGCTGTCCTCTTTCCTATCTCTGGTAACACCTATATACCACAACAACCTTTTCCCACCAGGAATGGTCGCACAGCACTTCCGCGCTTTTGACCAAAGAGATGTCTCCAGGCTGCTCCATCTGTACCATCAGGGAGAAATCGTCGCCTACCAAGCCATACCGAACAGCGACACGCTCATGACGGCAGATTACTTCCGATATATGCAACTCAGGGATCTGGCAAGACAGCCAATTATCAAACAGACAGGGACCTCACCCCTGACTGCATTCGAGAAATGGTGCTTCAACGCACCCCTACACCCCGGACAAATCTCTGACTTATACGCCACCCTGACGACACATATCTCCCAAGAGCAAGATATCGGCCCACCGGAGGAACCGAGCGACTGGGCAGAAATTTGGGAAGCAACAAACTCCCTGACAGTCTGCGTTACCCACAAAGAGCAAGCATACAAAACGTTATTCCGCTGGTACCTGACACCGCTCAGACTCCACAAAATGGGCCAAAAATCCGACAACCTCTGCTGGCGACTGTGCGGCGGAACGGGCTCCTACTTACATTGCTGGTGGAACTGCCCCAAACTCAAGCCACTCTGGACGGAAAGTTGTGACCTCATAACACAAATTCTCCATAAACCCTTCCCTGCGCACCCATGGACGATGCTACTCAGCAAACCGCTGGATTCCCTTAACTGGAGTGAAAACAAGCTAGCGGCCCGGATAACGCTGGCTACCCGAAGGGCGATCGCGGAGCACTGGGCAGACCACCGAATTCCCACAATCTCGACTATCATCAACAAGATCAAAGAAACCCGCAACTTAGACGAACTAACCGCACAGATACACGACTCATTTAATGCGTTCCACCGAATATGGGACCCCTGGGACATGAACAGCCCAAACTTGGCTTCAAGCACACAGACCCCACCACCCCGCTGGCACGCAGCACCTACCAGTACCTTCACCTTGACCAGAACCACAAGGTAAGAAGGGTGCACACATTAGGAACACTCACAGACACCCCCAGCTCCTCCTCCTCCCCCCCCAGCCCTCCGAAAGCCACCAACCCAACAACCCGCCCCCCCCACTAGGGCCCGGGCGGGCGCGGGCGCGGGCGGACGATAGGGGAGCCAACAACCCATATCCCCCTCCAACCTCACCCTCCCATGATGTTGACTATGTACGAAAACACGGACAAGGAGGGGAGGAGACAGGCCTCACCATTACGCTAGACACCTGATCCTACCTCACAGACTAACACCGCCTCGGGGGTTGAGACGGGCCGTCAGGACGCACAACGACCAAAACAAACACTGATCTAGATTCAGAACATCAGGACAGCAGGACCCGGCCAATGTGCAGCCTCACCTCACAAATAGCAGGACTGACGCAACCACAATCCATACCCCTGAGGCCCTAAACCACAACCTGATGCGATACACCACGAACAGGGACAGCTCCCATCCCCGGGGAATATTGGCCCCTGCTCCTAACCCCCAACCAAGCAGTCGAAACCCAGCAGAGGCTAGGAGTACAAATACAGAGAGAGCCCACCCCCATCACACCACCACGGCCCGTACATCCCAGCAAAACCACCACCACCCCCCCGGGTCCGAGAGGCCAACACCTGGTCTAAGCACGCAATCCCCCGCCCACGAGAACAAGCTACACCACAATCCGGTCTCAAGTGACCGCCTCATGTATCGAGAGGCCAGCGACATACCACTTAGGCAAAACCCAGGGCCCACCCGGCCATCAGGAGAACTAGCACCACACATCTCAGGACCACACAACTGGAACCGGATGGGCGGCATAAACTCAGACCCACCGCATCATGCAAATAGCAGAGTACCCGGGACCCTTCCCCTCCTTCTCCCCCAGGCAAACCCCCCCCACAAAGAAAAATTACCAAGACCGCACCCGTGACACGCTCGGTACACCAAACACTGGGCAACTACAGACGACTTGAAAATGCTTGCTAGAAGCCCACTAAAAGACAAACTGTATCACCAATTGATACCCCTTCCCCCTCCCTTTCTCTCTTCTGTACCCCCTCCCCCCTCCAAAAATGAGCATGGAATGAAATGTAATGTACTGGAAAACATTAAAAATAAAGAATTTATAAAAAAAAAGAAAGAATTGTAATTAGTTTTTTTGCCCCATGTCCACCTCTCACCGAGTAGCCCATGCCCCCCACCTAGCAGCCCATGTCCCTCCCTCTCACACCCTGCAGCCCCTTTCTCCCTCACATCCAGCAGCCCCATGTGCCCTCTCACACACAGGAGCCATCATCTCTCACACAGCAGCCCCTGTCTCACCCTCTCACTCAACAGTCCCCACCTCCCCCAGCAGCCCCATGTCCCCTTGCCACATCCTGCAGCCCCATTACCCTTCTCACACCCTGCAGCCCCATGCCCCCTTCCACACTCTAGATATCTTATTCTGCCCTCACACAACATCCCCTATTGTCTCCCCCTCACACACACATCACCTCTCACCCTCAAGCTACACGCGGATTGCCTTTAAATGCCTGGGCTGAATTTTTTTCCCTGTCTAGCCCTGATGGCAATCATTACAAAAAGCCATAAGGCACTGATCCCATTTGTAAGATGTAGGGGCTAAAACACCCACTATACAGTGGTACAATGAAGTAGATTAAACTAGGGAGTAAACTGTTAGTCAGCGGATAATAAGTAGGGAATCAAATTATGTCCGTAAACTGTGCTCTTTGGGCACATCATATGGTTATGTAGCAAAATAATAAAGCAAAAGATAAAGAAAATTATAAATACAAACTAAACAAGAAAACTGCTGCATATTTCTGCAGCTCGACCCTCAACCCCCTTGACCCTTGATGAAGATAAACAAGTCTCTTCCATTACTGTGTTAACCTTTGTTATGAATGGTGAGCTACTGAGTGGCTTCAAGCATCAGTTGACCACTCTATGCCAATCAGCAGTGACCCTGCTAAGCCTCCCGTTTCAGATAATGGAAGGACAGTGTGGCAGAGCACTGGAATGTAGACTTTGTTTTGTTTGTTTTGGTTTTCCTTTTTTAGACCTCCTGTATCTAAAAACATATAATCCCTTCCTCCTTGATAGTTGCCTTTAGTTATATTTGCTATCTGTTCATCCTTGTGTTGGGTCTCACTAACTGGAAGAAGCCATTGTCTTCTCCTCTGTCCATTATGTCTGCGGTTTGCTTTTTCTGGGTTTCTTTAACCCCTTAAGGACACGACATGTGTGACATGTCATGATTCCCTTTTATTTTAAGTTTGGTCCTTAAGGGGTTAAATTGATGAATTGCTGATAAATTTGATTGGCAGGAAAGGGGGCCAAGCGTCTGAGCAAACAATACCCATGCAATCTTCGCTTTCTCAGGAATTTGGCCTTTTAACTTTTGCTAATTTTATTTGACTATTTTAGTATTTTTGTATTATATTTAAAACATTGTGCGTCCGTTAACATTTTCCTTTGGGTACTTGTTTTGTTAATTTGAATTTATCCTCTGCAGCCGAGCAAGGGCATGCAAAGAACACTCTCGTCCGTCCTCCTCCTGGCTCCACACTGCAAGAACCCTGTTTTTTTGAATCTGAGGGTAAAATTTTTTCAGCCTTGACTTATCTAAGATGGTGGTTGAGACAACATGGAGCTTGAAAGATCCTGGAAAATTTGAAAGGCCCTCACAGCATTATTGTGTTTTCCTAATAGCTTTTGATTTTCTATGTAACACATTCTGGAAGCAACTGTGTGTGAGACAACAAGGGCACACTAAATTGCTCTACTTTAGTGGAGAGCAGACGGCCCTGAGTACTGACAGAATCTGGCCATTTCATGAATCAGGCAGTGGGCTGCTACAGATGCATTGTTTCAAGTGACATGCACCATTACACCTCTCTCACTCTTTTTTTCAATTCTTTATTTTGGACAAAATATTACAACAAAAGATTATGACCAGGCTTGTGCACAAGCCGCTTCTCAAGACTTTGCATATGTGATATACAGAGGTTAGAATAGTAGAGATAAAGAACATTTATCATGACATACATCTTATCAGGCATTATTAGTCATTTTATACAATCTGTCAAGGTTTTTCTTTTTCCTGCTTACTGTGAATGTGGCAAATGCTCAGTGTACCAGGTCCTTGGTGACAATGGTGCGCTATAAGCTCGGAACCACCTTTATTACAATGCGATTGCCATACATCTATAGTTTCGGTAATACCGTGGGCCTCCTGTTCAGTACCCAGGTCTACTAAGGTCAGCCGTATGTTAGCTGGGAGTGCTGACCATGTGGTGTGGTGAAGGGCATGTTTGCCACCCATGTCCCGTGTCTGATACGTCTAGGGCCTTAGGAAGAACAGTGTGTACTGTAATGCTTGTGGACCGGTGATGAAGCCCCTACTGTGGTGGCGTTGCCCGTGGTATGCTATCCATGCATGTGAGTGCTAGATGTGCATTAGGGGGTCCTATTGGAGAATTAGGACTGAAAAAGTAGAGAAAAGAAGAGAAAGAATGAGTGAGGTAGAGAGAGAAATAGTGGGTCGTGCGCTGGGGAGGATGAGGGGAAGGAGGAGGGAAGGCAACAGAGGGGAGGGCGAATACAATCCCTGGGGTACACTGCCAAGAGTGCCAAGCCTGCCCATCAGGTGCCCCGGTTTCCTCCTGTCATCAGTTCATCTAGTCTGCCAGTGGGCATTCCCTCGACAGCCCCCAAATCGTCTCAAATTTCCCGTAGGTGCCCCGTACCCAAGCTGTGAGGTCGTCCATGAGGTGGTTATCTTTTATCTTCCCTATCACCGCTGGCCTAGGGGGAGTTCTATTTTTAGCCAATGTTGTGCTACTGCCCTTCGGGCTGCCAGGGTGATTTTTTTGGAATAGCTTTTGTTCATGTTTTGGCCAACCCTGGATTGATCTGTTTAGTAGGTATGTCCATGGGTCGAGGGCTGGTGCCCTTTGGAAGACCTGTCTCAGTATTTCCCTTAGCTCTTTGATTTTGGGGCTCTCCCACCACATATGTATATAGGTGCCCCTGAGGCCACAATTCCTCCAACACAGGTCAGATGGTGTCTTCTGCATGTGGTGTAGCTTAACCGGAGTGGTGTACCACCAGACTAGGGTTTTAAAAGACTGCTCCTGCATAGACACACATATGGAGGAGGTGGTGCTTGCTTCCCAAATCTCTTGCAACTCTATGCCCTCCAGAACTTCACCGAGGTCACATTCCCAGTGGTCTGCATACGTTAATCTACCCCATTCTGTCGTCTCTGAGCATAGTTGCGCGTATAATTATGTAATAAGGCCCTTAGGAGATTGTTCCGAGACATATTTTCTCAAAAAAAGTTGGTGCTGTGTGTGCGGCTGTTTTTATGTGTACCTGAAGAAGTCTGCTGGTGTAAGGTGATGCCCCTGTTTAAGGGTGTCGAAGGGGATAAGGGACTCGTCTGCATACAGATGAGAGATTCTCTGTAGGCCTGTCAGCTCTATGTGTGAAGTCATGTGCTGTCGGTGCCGGGGCGAAAGCCCTGTTTCTCAGGAAGGGCATGAGCGGGGGCAGGGGGGTGGAGATGGGTGATATTTCTAGGCAGATACATTGCTCAGGTGCAGGAATATTATGGGCCTTTCGGTACCCAAATGATGTATTGTGGGAGGTTTGCTCCCAGAAGGAGTGACTCTAAGTCCACCCACTTCCTTGCTTCCAATGGGGTATGCCACATGGCTATTTGAGCTACTTGTGCTGCCAGGTAGTAGAAATATAGGTTGGGCAAGCCCAGGCCTCCCAGCAGTCTCGGGCGGTGCAGTATGTGTCTCGATACCTGGTGTCTTTTGTTTTGCCAAATAAATGTGATTTTTGAAGGTGTGCCAGGCTGGTTTTTGTGACCTGTAGAGGTGGGGCCTGGAAGAGGAAGAGAATCCTTTAGGAGGATGTTCATTTTAACGGAATGGATCCGGCCCATCCAGGAGATTGGCCTGTCCATCTAGTTTTCCATGTCCCTAATAAGGGCTTTGATCAAGGGAGGGTTGTTATATTCGTACACCTTAGAGGGGTCCGCTGTCAATTGTATGCCTAGGTATGTAATAGAATGCGTTGCCATTTGAATGCCATGGTCCCTGTGTATATATGTTTACATAGCACTTACAGTAGGGGTTCTAAAGCTAGGACGAACAGGAGAGGGGATAGGGGGCATCCCTGTCTCGTTCCATTAGAGAGTGAGAAGGGGCGTGAATGGGCTCCCGTGAGTCGCACCTGTGCAGAGACATTGTGGCACATGGCTTCTACCAATGTGACAAAGGAATCGGGGAATCCTAAGTGGGTGAGGAGAGTGAATAGATAGCACCATTTGACCCTACCGAAGGATTTTTCATCATCTAGGGAGACTATCAGTGTGGGGATACGTTAGTTTTGTTGGCGCCATATGATATTGTAATTTCTGCGAGCGTTCTTGAATAATTGTCTACCTGGTATAAATCCCACTTGATCGGCATCTATCAATTTGACCAGGAAAGGGTTAAGTCTTTCTGCCAAGATTTTGGCGAAAATGTTAGTGTCATGGTTAATGAGCGTCATGGGTCTATAATTTTCAGGGTAGTTCGAGTCCTTCCCAGGCTTCGGGAGCAGCACTATGTTGGCCAATGTCTTGTCTCTGTCTGGAAGGCCTCCCGTTCGGATGTCATTGAACAAGGTAACTAAACGTGGTGTCAATTCCTACTGAAAGGTTTTGTAGTAGCCGCCGTCGAATCCGTCCGGCCCGGGGCTTTGCTCCAACTAAGGCCTGAGATCGCCCTGTCAATGTCGTCGTTCGTAATGTCTGAGTCAAAGGTGGTCGGCGCCTCTGGGGTTAACCTGGGTAAACCCAGGCGCCCCAGGAAGGTGGCGGTGGCTGGGGAGTGGTTATATAAGGACTTGTAGAAGTCCATGAATATCAATGCTATGTTGTCAGGGTTTGTCTTTGTGGATCCATCCGGGTGCTTCAGTGAAGTAATGTGGTGTCGTGCTTGTCGTGGTCTTAATCTGCGGGCTAGTAATGTGCATTCTGTTGGCCTTCTCATAGAAGGTCTGTTTGGACCATAAAAGGCTACCAGCTGCGTCGTCCAAGAGTAGCCCCTTTACTGTCTGTCTCACCATCTCTAATTGTGTGTGTGTTGTCTCTGTGGGAGCGGTTTTGTATTGTTGTTCTAGGGACCGAAGGGTGTCCATAAGCTCTCGTAGTCGTTGGGTCTTTACCTTTTTTTTTGTGGGCAGCCAATTTAATAAGCGTACCCCTAATCACAGCTTTATGTGCTGCCCATATTGTACCGGGCGACACGTCTGGGCTGTTGTTCGTGGCAAAGTATAAGGGGATGTCCCCTTTTTTGGTAACAGTCACCATGGGGTCCCTGAGGAGGGAGGCGTTCAGTCTCCACATCCATGGGGTCACAGTCCCTAAGTTACTCAGCTAATTTAAGACTCAGCATGGTCTGACCAGGTGATGGAGCCGATGCTAGTTTTTGTTACGCCTATGCTGTTAACTAGGAAAAGGTCAATCCGTGAGTACGTGTGGTGTGGGGCAGAATAAAAGGAATAGTCAACGTCTCCCGAGTGTTGTGCCCTCCATATGTCTATAAGGCCTGTCGATTTCATTAACTTATGCAGGGCTTTGTCCTGCGCACCTCTACCCAGGGACCATAGCTGACCCCTCTTAGCGCTTCTGTCCGCCGCTGGGCATGGAACCACGCTAAAGCCAATATCGTTCTAGCACGTTGTAAAATAAGCGCTCTGAAGGATCATGGCTATGTAAAACAATCTAGGCTACTGTTGCAACCATCACAATTCCCTGTAGTGTACACAGCCGGTCTGTTGCAGCCTTCCTTTCCTCTCCACTGTCCCTGTATGTCCCTGGTGCATGCCTGAGGCTGCTTCGTTGAGGCCTGCTGAGAGAGGTTTGGTGACCCCATGGGTAATTCCGAGGTGCATCACATAGAGAGGGGGTCCCGGACACGGCCCCAGTAAACCTCTCCGACGCTGCTGCAAGTTAGGGGAACCCCGTGTCCCATGTGCTAGTCATAGCCCCTTCAAGGATACAGTAGGGTAGCTGCTAGTGACTCCATAAGTGGAGCTGACCCCTGGGGCTCCCGCCGGCCCTTGCCCCCCTCCCCAAAAGAGGTTGGTGGACCAAGCCCACATATTCGAGTGACTGTCCACAGTACCCCGTACCCCACCCAAAAACCATGGCAGTTCAACCCCAACCCTTCCCCGGTGCGCTCACTTACAGCTCCAGATGACCCACTACATGCCAGTCCCGGGACAGTAGGCCCAAGTCCTCTTGTTCCGACGGGATCGATGATAGGTTGAGCGGAGGCTGAAGTTCCAGGGCCTGGAACAGTTGGACCTGGCAGTCTCCTGGCTGGAGCACATGGGTGTGGTCCCCACTGAACCCCATGAGCAGAATGGGAAGCCCCATGCTTAGTGGAGGTTAGCTCAACGTAGGGCGTCGGTGATGGGCTACCATTCTTGGCGTCTTTGAAGCATGGAAGGAGCGAAATCATGGTAGAGAGAGAGTTCTATGCCTTAACACCGTATGGGCATTTCCCTGCTTTTCTTCATGAGCGCCTCTTTTGTTTGGAAGTAGAAGAAACGCATTATCAAATCTCTAGGGCGGTTCGGCTCGGCCTATCTAGCGCGGAGCGCTCTGTGCGCCCGTTCTATATGCCACAGGTGGTCTGAAAGAGAGGTCGGAGAATTTTGGGGAGGAGCTCCAGTAGTGAACCTTCTACCGCGGTCTCCGGTAGCCCTCTAAACCGTAGGTTATTCCACCTGGACTGGTTGGCCATATCCTCAATGGCCATTTCTGCCGATTGCAGGCATGCTGTGAGGCGGTTTACTTGCAGAACCGCAGTGTTGTGAGCGTCCACAGTAGCCTCCTGCCTTTGTTCCAACCTTGTTGTGCACGCCCCCAGAGCTTGAATCTCACTTTGTAGCACCGCGGTGCATTTTTTAATCTCGTCTTCTAGGAAGTTTTTCACTTCTGTGAGCTGTGCCATGATTTGAGGAGTTTCCCCTGCTTGCTGATCTGGCGGGGCGTCGCTGCGCCGCGGTAAGCTCGAGGCTGCAGTGCCTTCGCCATCATGGGCCTGCAACGCAGCAGGCCTGGAGGTCGCAAATAGGTCCACCACAGTCTCCCCTGGGTCTTGTCCCTTCTTGGGGTGTTTCTTAGGGATCCTCTTGTCCATGCTGCCGGATAAGGACTTGTTTGCTTTTGGCGGTGGTTACAGGACGGAGCTCTGGCTGAGTGCATCCAGCTCGCTCCTCATTCAGGCCATGCCCCTCACACCTCTATCACTCTTTAAAAAGCCATAATTAAGACAAACACATTTCTACAGAAGATGCTTAAAACCTACACATTAGCTTTGGTTCTTTTTCATTCCAAAATCCAGCATTTAGAATGTCCAAATTGGATGGAGTATGATCTTTGCTTATGTCTCAACCAGGAAGCCAAGCTATAGTCACAATTACTAACTTGTTTTCCCGCAAAACCAAGGAGTCTAGCTATGGGTCCTTCATGACCTTTCTTACCTGCTCCAGAGTGAAGCCTCTAATAGGATCCTTTATCTGAACTAGTAGTGTCTCCTGCCAGCCACTCTACTTTGTTGTTACTATGCATTTTTACAATATACTGCTTATATTATATAAAACTAAGAGATAACTGATAATATACCCATGGGTTAATATGCTTAAATATATGTCAAGTGTAACTGTTGCATTTCAATAAACAGAGGCAATTGATACAGAAACGTGTTTGAGATCTGTTCATCGTCAAGTTTTGTCAACATGACTGCAATACATACAGAAAAATAAGTCCTATTTTTCCTTGTTTTTATGAAAACTAGAGTGGCTCAGGCAAGAAGACAGATTCAGACAAAGGGAGCTATATAGAAGCAGATTAGATAACATCTCATTGTTGGTTATAGTCACTTTACGCAATCATGATCCTACTGAACAAAAGTGGGAAACTCATAAATGGAACCAATGGACACTTAGCGATCAAATATTACTTGACAAGCCTCAAAAAAACATTCTAATAATTAACCAATACCATGTAACCTGTCAAAGTGTTTGCACATTAACGGAACCCAGTGTGTGGAAGCAATGACGCCCACCACAATTATATAAATGATTCCTCATTAATCAATTAAAGTAAACTACAAATAAGTACTGTGTGACGAGAGCAATCTCACCACATTGCATTGGAGAAGCCTGGTTGCTCGCCTGCTGCCGTTGGATTATGGCCCCATGATAAAAGACGTTTGTTTCACTGCAGAAAAGACTTAGTCGTGCTTTTCTGCCTGGTGTTCGGTAGATTCAATCTACCGAACAACCGCACGAATGACTGGACCACTTGGGAGCTGGAGTGTGCCGGCAATTAGCCTCCCTGAAGCTGCGGTTAACCGCAGCTTAATTGACTAATGCAGGGTGGCAGCCATTCGTATCACAAACACGAGGTCGCGCCCATTTTAAGCATGCGAACGCACAGCTGTGTTCGACGCTTAATTCATGGAACTAAAATCGGACACAGTTTTGCGCGAACACCGCTGAAGCCGCCGACCTCCCTTCTTGTTCGGTAGAAGTGCACGAACGGCCGGTGTTCGGTAGTTTTACTTGTCTATGTTATACCCCAGATAGGAATCCCATGGAGCCCATTCGCATGAGAACTGACTGTGTAAAGACTTTGGCTCCATGGCGATTGAACTGTATTCGTGTAGTCTGAGTGCCATTCGGTTAATAATGTGCGCTCAGACATGTTAAATGTATAGTTTTAATGTAATGTGTCTCACATGGTGTATTTTAACAGTAATTCCTGTTTTAGTATCCCCACGTGCATAATGGCGATTTGCCTTTGTCTTGGGAGATAATTGAATTACTTCTCAATTATCTCCAAGGCAGAGGGGAGGAAGCCAGGATGCATTGTGGGAATATAATGTAACTGTGTGTCCTATTTGTCAACTTGTCTGTCTTTTGTCACAGTCTCCCATTTGGTCCCCTAGGAGAGTGTCCACCAGGAGGGAGACCTGCATAAATACTGGGCAGGTAGCCCTCATTAAACAGACCACTGCTTGACCCTCAACACTGAGCCCTGTCTCGTCTTTGGGGGGATTTACTGAATGCTGATGGAGACGGATTGCTAGGAGTGTAAGCCGCTTTGATGCTTTTCCTATTCGTCTGCAAGCAGTGATTCGTATGGTTCCAGTTTGTGTGTTTGGAGTGCTATATTGGATGCCGTTCGGGAGTCTGGAGCATTCCCTTATTGGCGGTTCGTGAGTTTGGTGTTCTACAGTAGCTGTGCCTGCATCTCTGGAAAGGGGGACGATCGCCTAAAGGGTTTTTACTCCTTGTGTGCAAAACGGTCTGTTACATACTGTAACAAGAAAGTAAGACAGCAAAATGTAATACAACATTATTACATTAATACACTATATCCGCAATGTCTGATGGACATTGCTTAAAGAAACATACATGCATAATATTGTCACTTTGGAACACAGCAGGTCAATATTGCACATGTCATTTATCATCATCATCATCACTATTCTTTAAAAAGAGGTTAAATACGCAGGATAGTTCTTTTGAAGATTTTGTTTGTTGTTGAATTCATAATCTCAGAGTACCATGATGACTGAAGTTATGACAGGTTCTAAATCGATTCCCATAGATTGCCAAAAAGGGTGTGCACTCATGTTAAAGTGGAATTGCAACTGAGGAAATGTGCTTTAGCCTGCTGGGACAGCGTGACCCACATTATGAAATAAAATCCATTTTAAAAAAAGACCCAGGCACTCAATATTCTTAGAGGTGCAGACTTTAATTAGGACATTCAAGCAAATGTGACAACTTTTCAGCCACAATATGTGGCCTTTGTGAAGCTATAATCACTACTATACAAAGTGATATTTAAATACCTATTTTTATATTTATTTATTTATTTTTTACAAACAAATGAATAAACAATTGCAACAGCGAGAAATTAATTAATTACTAAATCACCTGTTGGTCTGGCTCACTTACATTCTTTCAAGGGATGCCCCCTGTACTCACGGACAAACGTGGTTACATTACCCTCACCCTGCAACGCAGGCCAGCGAAAATGACTTTATAAGTGTCACTTTGTGTCGTCGTGATTGTGGCCTGTCAAAGTCCACATTGTGTAGCTTAAATGTTATCACGTTTCCTCGGATGTCCTAATTAATGTCTGCAATTTTAAGAATATTGAGTGGTTGGACCTTTCTTATAGATTCTAGGTTCTAAATCGATAATTTCTAACTTTAACGGAGTTATCAGCAGAAAAAGTATTTGGATTGTGTTTACATTGAAAACACTTATATATCGGCAGACAGTCAGAAAAATGTATCATATACGGACAACTGATTGTAATTTAACCCTATAACTGCTATCTCTTTCCCTCACTCTTCTGTCTATGGTTTATAATTCCAATGATATGCAAATTCACTGCATCTATGAATCTATTCCCACAAGGAAAAGGTAAGTGTTATGCTCCAGCAAATTGCCATGTTTTAGAATAGACCCTATCTGCATTTTTAGTGAGTTCTAAATCTGTATTGGTATATGGATGCTACTATAGTATTGGATTAGAAGCATTATTTGTGTAAAAGTTAATATATTTTATTATTCTAATGCTTTTGCTCTTAGCTGTCATTTCTTTATCCTTTTTTACTTCTCTCATACAACTTCTGCAGTATGAATAAGTTGTTCTTCTAACTCATTTGACCTTACTAACCTAGACTGCAATAATATATTACTTGGTTGTCAGAGATTTTTCTCCGTAAGAACAGGATGGCTTTCATTCTTCCACACTTGTCTAGAGCTTAGTCACCTGGTTATCAGAATGTTAAATTAAAAGTGCCACCTTCAATGTAGGTTACCAAATAAGGGAAACATCAACACTACTTGCGGAACATGAGAGAATGATAACTATATCAAGTGCATAGGACATCTCAGTCTTTAGTCAATTTATTTTTATCCCCCAAGCTTCACCTTAAAATATTTGCACTTTTCCAAGTAATAAAACAATGCAGATTTGAAGAATACTGACATGAACGTTAACACATTTTTAACAAGTTGAATATGATTTTTGTTTCTTTGCAATCTAAGAAAAAATGGAATAGAGGAAAATTACACAAGAAAAGTGCTTTATAAACTATAATTTTGCACTTTACTGTATTTATTTTATTTAAAAAAAATATATATATATATATATATATATAAACCAATCATCTTACCATTTAAATGATATCAGCAATATGAAGAGCTATTAGTTAATATTAATTATTGTACATAGGTTTATAGTTTTGTTTCTGTTTTTGTGTTTGTTTGTTTGCTTTTAACAGAGGGTTATAGTTTTTTTTTAAGTGCACATTTCAAAAGGCTGTAGCTCCATATTGGTGAGCTAACTCAAAACAATGCATGGAGCTAGTTATTGGCGTGCAATGAAGAGGCGTAATCTCAATCAGGTTCCAACTATTTGACTAGATGAGGTTGGTAAAAGCCCACGTCACATACTAATAATATTCAGTTACTCTCTGGATTTAGTTATCAGCTTGCTTTTAAAAAAAAAACAGTTGACCCTTCTGCCACCTATAGTCAAGTCATTTTTGCTGAATAGAAAATGCAGACACCTCAACCACAGATACATTTAACTTGACTGTTTAATCTATCCAAAGGTGGACCTGACAATTATTCATACATGTAAACACAGTTACAACAAGGACATCCATGAAGGGCCCAGTGTCAGAGTGGGGGCCTCCTCTGGAAAATCCTTTGCTGGCCCAATTCTCTATCTTGCCTGCACTGACTTTGATAAGGTACTTAAAGAGAAAAAAAAAATAAGCATTGCCAGAGCTTCATGATGACAACCATCTCCAAAGGTCGAATAACCAAACCTGAAAAATTCTCATGGATGACGTATGAAGGAAGAGGTTCTACATGACTTTATGTAATTAATTCTACAACTCAAATTAGGGGGCGCAATATCCCACAAGTAATGGATATTCATTGTCCATAACCATATTAAAATGAAAAACTTGACAAATATTGAAGCACAAGTAAATAACACTATATACTGGGGCAAAGCACAAGCAAAATTTTTGACAACTAAAGCAACAACAATAATAAAAGCACATATATCAAAATAAAAACATCCAAACATACCTAGGCCTTCTTTGATTCACAGGCTAATCTATTGACATTAAAAGCAAAATATGAAACCACGTCATGTGTGGGAGTACAAGATAAATGCAATTACAGATGTAGCTTTAGTTACTCACCAAATTGCATGAGAAAATGACTCATAATAAAATCATGAGATCGGACTTCCATTGACCTGCATTCATTTCTGAGAGTTTTGAAAAATAAAGTGTTCCACAGAGCCATTTGTACCACAAAAAAAATAAAAAATATGTAAGAGCCTTGCTTTTAGAGTAAATTGAAATTGCCTTTATATTTACTTTAACAGACCCCGATCTCTGGAGAATATCACAAAACTGCTGCCCTTGTGCCAATATTCACCTGACAATAGACCAATTATTCTTACAATTACTTCTGTTTGACTCTCCAGAAACATGAAAAGCACAAATGTCTGGCAAAAAAAAATGTTCTGATCTTTCAAAGTTATATTAGTTAATTTATCTTAGAACACAGATGTTGCACCAATGTCTCAGGTTCTTAAACACTGTTAACTACAGTACTGTCTATACAAGATATCAATGTACGTTTCTGGTATTATCATCAAAATCTGTCATTTAACTTTTTATGAAGTTGTAGGGGTTATTAAGTCATTTATTGGGCTCCAATAAGATTTATCATCTATTTATCAAAAAAATAAAATAAATATATATATATATATATATATATATACTGTTTCTGTCATTCGCATTTTTGTTCAGTGTAAAATAAGCATACACAAATAGCACAAGCATTGAAGAAAGGGTTAAAAATTGCTATGGTGCCAGGAGTCTCCTGGAAGCATTCTTACCTCAAGTGGCAATGTCTACTCCTTCAAGGCTGCATTCAAGATGGCCCTAATGCAAGAAATTTTTAGGACCTTCCTGTAGCTCAAGGGTGGCTAAAATGTAGATTCTCGACCCCCATAAGGCTTTGCCAGCTGGCTATATTTGTGAGCAGTGTCTGTGTTTTTGAAGGTAAGCATGTTTTTGAATGGTGATGGTGTGTATTTGTAGGTAGTGTTAGAGTTTAAATACAGTTTGTGTTTGTACGCAGTTTTGGCGTTTAAATGCATGGGTGTATTTGTATGTAGTGTTCATTTTTTAATGTAGGTGTGTGTTTGTGTGTTACCATTTGATTTCAGTGGTTTATTTGTATGTGGGTTAGCACAGGCTCTCCTTTCTTTACTACTCCCATCTATGTGCTTTCTCCATGATGGCATGGCTGTCCGTGTAAACTGGAAGGAAGTGATATGAACTCTCTTCCTCCCAGCACTATTGGTATGACAGGGGCCCAGTTGTGCCATTAACCCCTTAAGGACACATGACGTGTGACATGTCATGATTCCCTTTTATTCCAGAAGTTTTGTCCTTACAGGGTTAAAGATTTAGGGCAGAGGAAGAGCAGGAGAGCCTTTGGCAAAAGAAGAGCAATGGTGCCTGGGTGTGAGGAAGAGCAAGGGAGCCTAGGGCAGAGAAAAATGCATAGATTTGAATTACATCAAGTATTTTGTTATTAAGAGGGGTACATTTTATGGAAATGGGCTGCCAAGGGGTACAAAAGAGAAAAAAAGTTGGGAACCACTCATCTAGAGGTTTGACTGTATATGCTAAGCATTGGTGAACAAATTCATGTATAACAGAAATGTTAAAAAAGCTTTGTATTTGGTACTTTCTTGCCCCTGCATTATCAGTATATTCACAATTAGAGCTCTTGACAACAATGGGGATGTGCAAATATGTGATCCATAACATTCTCTTGTTTCTCGGATACATCAAGGTGCATTTTTTCTTTTCTTTTTTCTTTCTCTTTTTAAGGGCTTTGATCAAGGCAGGGATTTCTCGGACTGTGATCAAAGCCTGTCACAAACGTCAGACCACTCTTATTGTTAGAAGCATCACAGAATCCAACATGGGATTGTGCCCTCTCATCTACGTCTGCACCATCAGGAATGTAATCCAAACTTGTTAGTAAAAGTGGCCATTCAAGTACTCTACTGTATGTTATGGGTTCAAGGTTGCTTCAATGCTGTTTGAAGGATACAAATGTTAGAACCTCTCATTCCCCCAGCATCTCATTGGAATTCAGTAAGCACATAGCGCATCCATCTGTAAATTATTTTCTGGAAAAATACATTATAAGAAAACTATGCATGATAAGGGCTCAAAATATCACATACTATACTAGTAGGCAAGGCTACAAGTTACTAGCCACTGCAAGTCTGAAGGGTACGTGACGCACTTAACTGGAGTGAATTACTACTTGTCAGGGCTGAATTTTCCTTTTCAATGACTAGTGGGCAAGTTGATCTATAGGTAGAATATATAAGGCAATAATAAGTAATATTTCATTGAAAACTGGATTACCTAAAAACAAGATAATTTATGTAATTTTTAGGTTTTTTTGTTTGCTTGTTTTTTAATAAATTCTTGAAAGTGGTTCTATTTCTGTCTGGTTTTGGTTTTAATTTATTATTTTTTGGTTCCTTTATTTCTCTTTGGTTTTATTTTTTTTTTTAATTCTTCCATAGATTTTTTTAGTTATAACACAGAACATGTGGGGACTAGTTTTTTTTCCATGTGGAACATGAACTTTGGTAACTTTGTAATGGGCGGGGCTTAAGTAAATTTCCATTATAAATGATAAGCTGGTTTACCCACAATTCAGCCGTCAAAAGAATCCCATAGAAGATCAAACTGCATACGTCATGAACAGATGAAAATAAAATGGAGACACCCAGGTTTTGAGATCTGACACACTGAAAAAACTGGGTTGGGCTAGACAGGGAGGGCTTGCAAAGGCTGTAGACTAGAGATATGCAGCTTTTCCAAGTTGTTTTTAGGTATACCACTAATGAAAAATGCATAATTAAATACATGCATGTTTTATTGGGGATATATCTACTAAACAGTGATTTTGTTTTTGAATTTGAGCAGTGGAGTGTCCCTTTAATGTACAAAGGACACAAGCCATGAAAAAGTGAAGTAAATAAAATGACAGTGCCAGTTGACTCTACACTCTATCACATTGTTAAAAATAAATGCACAAAGAGATACACACACAAAATGTAGAATTCATGATTCAGAAATGGCAATGCATAAACTTGACTACTAATGGAAATGACCATGAATAAGAAGTAAACAGGACAGAACAGAGAGAAATGTAAAGCCACTACAACTCTGTTTGTTTTCTGCCCTTTTTAAACTTTTAGTGGTCGAGAGGGAGAGTTAGGAAAAGAAAATTGAGAACCATTGTTGGAAAATCTAATGTTGGCAACCATTAGTTTAGGATTATAAAAAGTAAATAACAATCCTGGCTGACTACAATGTTTTCACCGTTATACAGAGTTCATGCGAAGACTATAGTATTGTCAATTAGGATCTAAAAAGGAGCTTTAATGTGTTGTCCATTGGATAAGACACTGGATGAGAAATATTCTAATACATCTTTGTCATTGATTCAAATATGGATGTGTGGTAGGTACCTGTAACGGAGTCTTACCTGATAGGGAGTCCAGCTCCCTAGTGCTGCAGGCAATACAAGAATAAACAGGAGTTATCCAAAGTCCTGAAATGGCTCAGAGGGAAGATAGCAAGATACGGTGTAGAACAACCGCAGTTCAAATCCCCTATCGGGTGCTTCCGGAGCGACCACGTCTGGCAGACTGGATGTCACGGCGTGAACCGTGACAGTACCCCCCCGTCAAGAACGCCCTCCGGGCGTGAACAGGTTCTTCCTGGAAATGGTACTCTTCATCTTCGGTCTCAGTATCGCTAAGATAGTCTTTATAATTAAGGTATCCTTTTACGACCTGGGATTTTTGTTTACCAGTTTCGGGTGCTATAGGGGAGGCATTTGCAGCTTTCAATGCTATTTCGAATACTTCTAGATCCTGTTTGCATACAACTGTGCCATTTGAGGCATAGGTGCAGTCAGGTGGCAGAACATTTTTGGCAAGGCAGGAAGTGGTGATGGTGCTTGCTTGAACAGAAGTGTTATCAGGAAGAGGTCCAAATGTTTCTAGAGCAGGAGGTGAAGTTTCCACAGAAGTACTGGTAACATTAACGGTATTAGTTTGGGTACCCTTTTGTGTCACAGGACGGGGACAGGGCTGGCAGTGTTCAGGCTGTCTTGCTGGGATGACAGGGTAAGTCCATATGGCACCAGACAGAAGGGATCTTGGCCTAGGTGGACGAGTCGGGCAGAGAGATATGAAATGCCCACTTTTCCCACAGTATAGACATAGACCATGGGCTCTCCTGCGATCTTTTTCTTTAAGGGGCAATCTAGTTCTGGTGAAGCCAATCTCCATGGGTTCCTCCATGTCGACTGGAGTTTCACTGCTAGCTCGAGTGTAAACAGGGTTACAAGGCGGGGCCCTGAAAGTGGGTTCATGCTGCAACATGATGGGATTTTTGTATCCACAAAACAATTCCTCTTCTCTAGGCAACCGGGTTCTGCGAGGACCAGAAATAGGCTTGGAAGTTGCTTTTCTTGCTGTAAAACACTGAGAATCCATTGCGGACATAAACAACTCCCAGGAGTCCAAGACAGTACTTCTCTCCTGCAACTTCTGGTGTGCCCACGCCTTAATCCGCCCGGTACATAGGTTAATAGCGGAGCGTACTTTGATAAAGTCGGTGGCGTAGGTTCTTGATTTCAGGGCAAATAGTAGCTCACAATCCGTCTTGAACATCGGAAAAGTAGAACGGGAACCGTCGAACCTGTCAGGCATAAAGACATACGGTTCTGGGCATACATGTTCCGGGACTGGAAGCGTTGCTCCTTTAAATGCCAATGAATGTCTCTGCAAATCTGTAACATTCTGGGACAGGTTGGAGACTTGCTCGGCCAGGGAGGTGAGTAATTTGTATAACTCTGCGGACTCCATTGGTCAGTTCATCTGTAACGGAGTCTTACCTGATAGGGAGTCCAGCTCCCTAGTGCTGCAGGCAATACAAGAATAAACAGGAGTTATCCAAAGTCCTGAAATGGCTCAGAGGGAAGATAGCAAGATACGGTGTAGAACAACCGCAGTTCAAATCCCCTTTCGGGTGCTTCCGGAGCGACCACGTCTGGCAGACTGGATGTCACGGCGTGAACCGTGACAGTACCATAGAGACAAATGCATTGTACAAGAATAACATAAACCCTTAACCCCTTAAGGACATATGACGGAAATATTCTGTCATGATTCCCTTTTATTCCAGAAGTCGTGTCCTTAAGTGGTTAATGTGGAATACCCAAGAGGCAAAGACATTCAAAAGGTAGAGGTAGGACTTCTGGTTGGTTACAAATCATTAACGACCACTAGATTTTTAAGCTGTTAATAATTAAAGTAATCCTTGATCAAAACTATATGATTATCAATACAATTCCTATCCGGTTGAATGCCATAATTCAGATAAAAGGGATATTAAAGGAAGACTATTATGTTTTGCTTGACTATGTTCCTCTAAGTCATTAGCACTTGTAACTAAATCTAAGACTAGTATATTTCCAGGAGCCACCTAGAACTGACAAGTGAAATAATATGTGTTGGATTCTATATTTATTTCTACCTATACATTCTTTTCTGCCTCTAAAAAGCACCTCGGCTAGCTTGTTAAATTGAGATATATGTTCCTAGTTTGTAAATGAACTATACAATAATGCTCAATGCATTGCTCACTAGATTTGACATTTGATAATGCCACCAGAAAGCATATCATGCCCTTCTGTTTATATTTACCAGAGCTCAGTAATGGGAAATAATTGGCTTTTGGGATTTTTCCCCACATTTTGTTCATTCAATGTATTCATTAAAAGGCTTACTTAACGCACCATGACCACTTCAGTGGTTTAAAGTAACCATAGTGTGGAGTCTGTATGCGCAGTGTTTTACGTTGAAAGGTTACACATACAGAGATTAATCATTTGCTGCTAGAGGTATAACTCCATCTCCATTAGCATCAGAACAAAGTTCTAGGTTGCCTAATGACAATAGTGTGCAAAATTGAAGTTTGTCGCAAACATGTACAGCATGCTGTTTGCCACACAATCAATGATGACACACACAACTTATCCGTGCCACCATCCTCTCTAACCTCTGTTTCCCTGCAGCGAGAGGGAGTTTACAGCGGTCAGGATGACTCAGGCTGAGGGATAATTATGAAAAAACAGTTTTTTTGGTTGAAGTATCCCTCAGCCTGGTGAAGAGGATGTCCAGTGTCATTTCCTTTTTTTTTTGTTCTGCTAGGAGACATGAAGTCATCAATGTGGATACATCAATAATAAAAAATAAAAAAAATCAAATGCCAAACCGTCAACCTATTTTTCTAGATGGCCTAAAAGCTTTCAATATTACATTAATAGACTATCAGGATTTTGCTTTAAACTTGAAATCATGAAAATTGACAAGTGAACTGTGCATTTTGTACCAAAAAAGCAGATTTGGAGAAATTTTCCTGTTTGGCTATTTTCCTAAAAAAATTAACCATATTTGCCATATTTATACATCTTTGTTAGTTTTCCTTTATAGCAATAAGAAGCAGTAGAAAATGGCCCTGAACAATTCCAATTCTGTGAGCAGAAGTATGGAATAACTAGGTGATTCTGGTGATCCCATGTGTTAATATACTTCTATATAACCTCCCCTAATCTTAGGTCATCCCTGTATGCTATGGTTTTATTATTCTGCTATGGATGTGAAGAAGAACTAGCATCAGACATGAATCTGACATATTGTAGATTTCTACGTGTCCAGTTGGCTCAGACTATGTGACATGCATATGGCTGCTACTAAATCTGCAGTTGCGGGCCAGTAATAGAATTTACTGACTCAAATGTCATCTTCTCTTGTCAGTTCTCTAAGCCGCTTATCTGAGAATGCAGTTCACTTTTGATGGAATTACCAGATGAACTTGTAAGATGAATTGCAGGTTGTACCAAATGTCTACATATTGTCTTCTGCGCTGTCTCAAAAAAATAAAATAAAAATATATATGGCCTTATCCAAACAAATAAAACCATATCAATTCTGGGACAGTGGTTTTGTGTCGCCCAGCAAGTAAAAGTTTTGATAAGAGCATTACGTCTGCAGCTGCTATTTTTACCCACTTTAGTCAGGCAATCAATTTCCCTAATAGCAGGTTAAAGCATTTTTCACAGACCGCCTGTGCAGCAGCTGCTGAAAATTACCACCTTTACATAACACATTTATTTAAAAATAAAAGTGATGGGTAATCCCAAAATCACAAAAAAAGCAGAGGGTAGTTTGTTCTTTATCCCCACCCATCACACTGTGCACCAGATCCAGGCTTTCTTTAGAAGCAAGGTAAAGAGTATAATCTTTTGAATTAGCAGAACTAGTAATTTTAGGATTTATTCATCAAATGTTGAAAATGTACTCACTGTACAGTGCTATCTGGGGCAGGCCAGTGAATTGACAGGTCAGCCTGGCGTGAATTTAATCAACTAGTCCACCAAAGGCAGACCACGCAGGGAGCACTGTTTCAGTGCTGTCTGTAGGATCCTAATGCCCTGTGCATAGCACAAGCGTGTCTAATGATGCATAAGCACTATGCTTGTTGGGAAAAGTTCCCCAGTGTCCCCAGTGACACCAGGGAACAAAGTCTGGATGGAGAGGTAGGAACCCAAGAATTGGATCTGTCCTGCTGAAATAAGGATGACTGTGACTTGGGAGGTCTGGAAAAATTGTATTTTAATTTAGACTGATTAAGCCAAAACAGTGGAATAGGAGGGGCAGGGCTTGACAGCCATGCTGGACAGTCACATATCTTCTGAGCTCTACACCGCTGGTTGAATATGATGGTATTTTGAAGCCTTTCGCCATGCTTAAGCAGGTTTTCCACCGACTAATCTTATAAAGCAATACTGTGGGCAAGAATTTTGGAGGCAAACCTATCCACACTGAAAGGTTTTCTGACTGGGGAAATTCTGTAGTGTAGTAAAGGCCCCCTTGGTTGCACTGGTGAGAGAAAGGCAGACAATCTCTCCTATCATCATACAGAAGCCTCTGGTCTGCACCCCGTTCCCACCCCTGCCAGAGTGGGGTATCCTGACATCTATTGCTAAAGGGCCACGTTTACCCTGTGAAAAAGAAAACTGTTTGGTATCCTCAACATTTCAATATGGTGCATGCCATATGCTTCTTGACCACAAGACCTACTCTTCAAGACAGTAATCAGACCATTTACTGCAACTCCTCGAGAGGGAGCCCCTATCTTATACTGGAGACCTCCTCGCTCAGGCTGTTCAGACCCGGCCTCCTCGCGACCAGACATGCCTCACCAGACCAAAAAAAGCCATCCTTATCACAAATCTGTGACAAGCAGAGCATCTGTTCATACCAGAGGGAATGGGATTGTGTCTTTCTGGCAGTGGTACCTCAGGACTGTGTTCTGCCCCTAGTAAGGATCGACTGACCCTGGGTTGGGGACTGGGAGCATTCTTTTGAATTTGTATTGTTTTATTTTATGCTATAATGTATTCTGGCTCTGATATCTGGCCCATTAGCTCTCAGTCTTTGTATTAATATTGTTTTATGCAACAACAACAACAACAACAAAATTAGGTATTTCCATCACATTTTCTGTTATTAAGATATGTCAAAGCTTTACTTGCTCTTGTGTGTTTTATTGGTTGTCTTGCATAATGTCAAACATTGATTGACAAAACATTTTTTTTTTTTTTAAATTGTGGAACTGAAATAATTTCAGTTTTGGGCAATACATTAATTTTCAATTCTTCATAATCTACCTTTTAGTGTAAACTAATATTATTTTAGCTTGGCAATTTATTTATATTGTATTATGATTTTTATTGATCTTGCTCAATATTTCTCCTTGTATGAAACTTATCTCCCTCCTAAACTAGATTAACCATCCCTGATAAAGTTTAGTTTTAAGATCCCTATTTAAAGTGTTAATTAAAGGTTAACTGCCACATTGTTTTACATTTAAATTCACAAAGTCAAAAGGTATTGGGTTTTATGTACCACGTAGGAAGACCTACAGGACAAGGAGTCATAGGACAACAATCATGGTTTCATATGGAATATATGAGAGACTGAAAAATTGATAGGAAAGTTTCACCTCTTTAAGCATGTTTTGGAAAGCCTAGCGCTTTCCAAGATATAAAATATAAAAGTCAAATTAAAATATTAGTTTTATATGAATATATATAGGTATAATATTGGGTGGTAAAACTATTTGAAGTAAAGCTGTATCTCACTGTAAGACACCTGTTAAACATACAGAGGCATCCACTAATCCAGTAATTGTGGACAATAGACAAGATAATTTGGGGGATTTTGGGATTCAGCTATTTCTGTCTAAAAATGTAAATTTTTCTGTCCATTGTTCACAATTCCTGGTTAGGTGAATAATTCCTGCTTATGTCTTACAGCTTCTACTAACGTTGGCGTTTGATGCTGTCAAATTAGTATGTGCTTTGGCAAAGAACAATGTAAAACCTTATTTATTTATTTTCTTTATCATTTGGTTGCAGAATGCAAATACTCCTTTCAAGTACATTGTGTTTTAAAGTAGTTGGGGTTTTTTTTTGTGTGATTTTGTTTGTTTATTGTTATTTGTTTTGTTTCTTCTATATGTCCCTAATGGTGCATAATAGAAAATAAATATACAATCAGAAGATGAGATTTTGTTGAACATTCCTTTTTAACCGTTTCCTGACATTAGGGAATGCTATGCCGCCCTACATAAGTAGGGCTTTAAAGCAGTTACAGCAGCATACTACGCCCTTACGATCGACCCCTCCAGGCAGCTCTGCTGCAGCCAATCTCATGAATCCAAGTCATGTGATAGCAATGACACTGCAATAACACATGACTCAGATCAGCTTGATTGACAGATTGGCTGCAGGGGCACACACAACGTCATTCTAAATTTATTTTAATATTTATATAATTTGATATATGTGTATTTATATTGAAACACGCTTATAATGAATATATATATATATATATATATATATATATATATATATATATTGTAACACACCACCTTTTCCAGGTAGGATCTTGTCACAGATCTTGTAACCACAGCTTTCTAGGGTAATGAAAGTCCAGGACACATCCAGCTCGGTTTTTCAGCTTAATTCGGTGAAATACATATACAGGTGTTTCAAAAATGAAAAATAAACAAAATAAAATTCCTTGCTCTTGCTTGAGCACTTACTATACACAGCAAATCCCTATCTGGAATTGGGTGGCTTTCCCACTTGCCAGTTTACAAAAAGTATAACTGCAAAACACCATTCCTCTGGCTTTTCCTCCTCACTCTGTAGCATGCTGATCCCTTCTTTTTAAAAGCCTGCTAGCTAATTGATCAGATACAGGTGAGGTGCAATTAGACATAAGTGAAACTACTAAGCAAAATAAAAGTTCTGGTCCGACTGTTACTTAGCAGCTGGTGCTATTGGAGCACTGGCCCACCCTGCTCTCCAAGTGCTCTGCCCCAGGGACCCATACTGTGCTTTGCAGTGTACCAGTAATGCATCTTGCAAACCTAACATCTCTCCCTGGGACATTTGACTCTCAAACCTCAGGCTGCTGTTCAGTAAATCAGGCCTAATGTATATGCCATCAACTACCAAACCACATTTTCTCTCACAATATATACAAAAAGATGATTCTTGGCACTCACCATTTCATACAAATCATCAAATTTGTTTGCCTAGGTGCAATCCCACGTTGAAGAAATATATATACAAAAATAAAGAGATGCACTCTGAGGACTTAACAAGTGAAAAAAGGGGATTAATTCCAGTAGGTAGAACATCAAAAATTAACCGACGTTTCGACCCATTCGGGTCTTTCTCAAGGTCAAGGTACCTAAGTATAAAAGTTTATATAGGAAAAAGAATAATGTACTCACCAATCGTGAAGAAACCCCTGAATCCCTTCGTGCGAACCCGGAAGTGAAACCAGAAGTGAGAACCCGCGGTCACGTGGTGCACCGTGGTATGAGTGGTATGCATGGTGACGTAGTGTTTCTAAGATACTAAGAAAGTGTGTATATGCTGTCACAATGAGTGTATTAATACACTCATTGTGACAGCATATACACTCTTTCTTAGGAGTACAGTCATCTTGCATTTCACTTGCACACCCGGCATACACTT
Source organism: Pelobates cultripes (assembly GCA_933207985.1). Lineage (NCBI taxonomy): Eukaryota > Metazoa > Chordata > Amphibia > Anura > Pelobatidae > Pelobates > Pelobates cultripes. The sequence continues at coordinate 57,245,373 of OW240918.1, read as the reverse complement.
TTGAGACCATTATACCGATCGTATAATTTTCCTTGTTTATCGGTATCTTAGCAACACTACGTCACCACGCATACCACGGTGCATTAATACACTCATTGTGACAGCATATACACTCTTTCTTAGGAGTACAGTCATCTTGCATTTCACATGCACAAACAGCATACACTTTTGAGACCATTATACCGATCGTATAATTTTGCTTGTTTATCGTATCTTAGCAACACTACGTCACCACGCATACCACGGTGCACCACATGACTGTGGGTTCTCACTTCCGGTTTTGCACAAAGGGATTCAGGGGTTTCTTCATGATTGGTGAGTATATTATTCTTTTTCCTATATATATAACTTTTATACTTAGGTACATTGACCTTGAGAAAGACCCGAATGGGTCGAAACGTCGGTTAATTTTTGATGTTATACCTACTGGAATTACAAATAAAATCTTTCAACATTGAAGTTGCTGTTTAGTGGATAGGTGAGTGCTCTGGATCTTGTGTATTGTATTATTTGTCCCCCAGCAGCACCCCCATTTATGCATGTTCAGGTGAGTGCAGCCAATCTCCTCTTGTTTATATATATATATATATATATATATATATATATATATATATTTGGGAGTCTAGCCAACTCCTTGGTTTTGCACCCCTCCCTGTCACAGGTGCCTCATCCCTGGGCCCCAGTTAGCCTTGTACTGCAGAGAGCCCCAGATGGAATTTTTTCCCCAAGTAGGTTAATCTCATAAGAGCAGACATTAGGCTGTTAGTGTAGGACCTGCCAAAGATGGGGTACATTGACGTTGTGGCAGGCTTATGCAATGTATGATCATATAATGTAACTAAACCCCCATTATTTTTGCCTAGATTAGGTGTTTTAAAAAAAACCAAATAAAATCTTTCAACATTGAAGTTGCTGTTTAGTGGATAGGTGAGTGCGCTGGATCTTGTGTAATATATATATATATATATATATATATATTTATTTTATTTTGTTTTTAATATCAAATTTTGGTAATAATATATTGGGGAACATGCCTGACAACCCTGACAGAAAGTCCAGAGAATTTCATTTGCAAGCCCTATATGTGACCCTGTAACTTTCCAAAACCTCATAAAACCTGTACATGGAGGGTACTGTTGTACTCGTGAGACATTGCTGAAAACAAATAAGAGTGTTTTAGAGCAGTAAAATGCATAAAGACTATGATATCATTGGTGAAAGGGAGTTTTTTGTGTAACAAATGCATAAAACTAATATGAACACTAACCTTGGCCGTGGTTTCTGACTATGTGGCTACTAAAAAAGACTGGACATTTTTTAATATCCTGGGTTGTCTACTTTTGCAAATAGTATGCCATGATGGGGTTCATTTTCATTCCTGGGCTGCCGTAAGGTCTCATAGGCAACATAGGCCCTACAAAACAATCTGTCAAATGTCTATGTTTATAACCTGATCCTGTAACTTTTCAAAACCCCATAAAACCTGCACACCGTGGGTAATGTTGTACTCGTGCGACATCCCTGAACTTAAATATGAGTATTTTATTGTAGTAAACAGTATTATGACATTCACAGTTAAAATACCATGCAGAATTCGGAAAATACAATTTTCAATTTCTCATGCTCTCTTGGATTTTATTCATTTTAAATAATTTTTATATACAAATATTTGATGTGAAATGAAAGCCATATTTCTCATGAACAAAATGATATATAGTACCGGTAAGTGTGGGTGTATTTAATAAGAAAGAGGTAAATCATGGTTGAACAGAAATATAGCTAAAATTTGAGTTTGTTTTTTGGTTCAGAACTTGGACAACTGCCTCTGTCCTTAAGGGGTCAACAGTAATCACATAACTATTTGTTTCATTATCTCCATCCTTAGAGTATTTTTACTATCTTAAATAATCTATAGAACACGTACTAGGATTTAGCTCTGAAAATCATTGTAGAGAAAAAAATGATCCTGACTGTGCTAGTTGAAAATCATAAAATCTGCACAATATTTCCAAGAACATAGGGGAACAAAAGTGTTATATATATATATACCAGGGAAATAAAAGCCCAGACGCAAAACTTTGTAAGATCAATGGGTACACCAGCCGGCTTAAGACATTAAAATGCCAGCTTGTTTTATGTGGTGATAAATACGCCTTATCATGTCTTTATATTTTATTACCGCTGCTTAATTCCCGGGTAGCCTCACATATGACACGTCTAATCATTCATGTCATGAATATAAACCCAGCTGTATTTTGCTGCGAAACAAAAAAAGCCTTTCAGCGTTAATGACATGACATTTTCCTTTTCTTAGCTATAACCACTATTTAAATAAATGAGCAAAGTTGTTGTTTCTTATCGTGACTCCCTGTAATAGTCTAGAGACGTTTTATTGACGGCATTTTAAATGATAAATAAGAAAGATAACATCACACGTGATCAATCCGTATGCGATCTTTTAATAACAGGGAGATGGCTATGGCCTCAGGACTACAAAGGAGAGAGCAGAAAAATTGGCTTTAAAAAAAATGGAGGCATAATATTTTAATTAATGAGGGCTATATGGCAGAAATATTTGATATTCTGTGATGCTATATATACAGTTTGATCATCTCATATTCTAAAGACCTCAGGCATCAGCAATTCAACTAGTGGTGTAATAGGATGACAACGTTCAGTCATTTAATCCAGATGTTTTCAAGTGATTTACAGTCTACACAATTATGTCAAGTATTTATTGGGCACATTATTAAGTGTCTGCTTCCAACCCCCCCTTTCTATTTATTCTACTTTTGTCAGTTTCTTGATAATGCAGAACCTCGACTTCCTTTCCACAGCAGAGTCATTAGCCTCACATGCCATGCTCCCCTCTGCGCTAATTGTACACTGCTCAACAGAGAATTGCAGGCATTCTATAGCTGCTGTAAATTAGCTTAAAGACTTAATTCAACTGCAGTGTTCTAAACAAAAGCTTGTTTACATATCCTGCTTGGCAGTAATCTTACACAGCATATCTTTAATTAAATGGCTATTCTTGTATGTGTGTCTCCTTACACTGTACTCTCTCCTTGCTTAACATGTTCCTCCTCAATTTGCCAATTATTGGCACGCATAACAATAAGAGGATAATTCACTAAACATTATTAACTTTTCATCAGCTATCATTAAGGAATCTCAGGTACACTCACATGGTCAGTTAATAAGTGTGACTTTCAGTTCATTTTTTTAAACAGTGAATTGTGGTGAATTGTAACCAAATTGCAAAATTTAGATGAATTTTGCTGATGTGGAAAAACTTCTCCAAGTCTCCAGCTATACAATTTGTGGTCAAGTAAGTAAACCCTTTTCTTTTTAGTTTAGACTTTAAACAACATGCTGGTTTATTTTAATAATGTGACAGCAAAACTATGTTTTGGGATATCAAGCCCTAATGCTAGCTCACTTTTCTGAGATTTAGATTTTACATGGTAAGGTTAGATGCTCAAAATATATCAGCTTCTTGAATCTGACTACTGATATCACAACGGATTCTGAAGCAAAGTATAACTAGATAGTATATATATATATATATATATATATATATATATATATATATATTTGTGTTAAGGGCTCATGATAGTACAGAAGATACAAACACTGATAAGTGTGGGATAGTGTGAAAGAGCAAGTCGGTTGTGGTGTGCCGGAACCGACGATGAGGTAGGCCTGCAAATAAAGAGGGCCCACCAATAAGAAATGTATGAGAAAAGGAGTTAATAAAAGAGGAGTGGGTGGGAGGGTGATGCAGCGCTGACCTCGAACGGTATGGAGCCAGGTAAGGGGTGTCCCTTAAGTAGGGAGAAGGTGAGTCATACGCCCCTCCCACAATTACAGGCCAAAAGGCCTTAATACTTGTGTTAAGGGCTCATGATAGTACAGAAGATACAAACACTGATAAGTGTGGGATAGTGTGAAAGAGCAAGTCGGTTGTGGTGTGCCGGAACCGACGATGAGGTAGGCCTGCAAATAAAGAGGGCCCACCAATAAGAAATGTATGAGAAAAGGAGTTAATAAAAGAGGAGTGGGTGGGAGGGTGATGCAGCGCTGACCTCGAACGGTATGGAGCCAGGTAAGGGGTGTCCCTTAAGTAGGGAGAAGGTGAGTCATACGCCCCTCCCACAATTACAGGCCAAAAGGCCTTAATACTTGTGTTAAGGGCTCATGATAGTACAGAAGATACAAACACTGATAAGTGTGGGATAGTGTGAAAGAGCAAGTCGGTTGTGGTGTGCCGGAACCGACGATGAGGTAGGCCTGCAAATAAAGAGGGCAAAAGTAGAAAATATACTTTATTACGAAACGAGCAATATACATACTTCAACCAGACATATCTTGAAAGGCATTTCTAACTTCTTGTACCGGGTTAGGTATGTATCTAGAGTATGCAGAAGACTTCCAGCGCCCTAGTGACTTGATAACATGTACTGGAATGTTTGCACTGGACGCTGTGGAGGCCGCCCCTATGCGGAAGGAGTGGCCCGAATAGTTAGCTGATTTTAGGCCTAGTTGTGTAAGTAGGGACCTGACGTGGGTCATGAAGGTGGTGGTAGTGAGTACCGAACCTTGTAGACAGAAAAGTGGTTGAGATGGTGATGCTTTGAAATGCTGAGTATAGGTGTCCAGTAATGTGACGGGGCACCACACGTTGTGGGTAGGATAGTATCTAACCTCTACCGGGGGTGCGTGTTGATTGGTTTTGGAGTGATGCAGAGCTAAAATATAGTAATCCATGTGTTTCGTTAAGTGTGAATGAAGCAGAATGTGAGTGGACTGGGATGTGTTGATGGCGGTAAATTCTCTTGGTCTCAAGAAACCATAAAAAGCTACGTATATGGCGGTTTTATAACAAGGTTTGTGTTGTTCGCAAAGGGTTTTGAATCTAGTAGGCTGGATAAATCCTTGAAGATATTGAAGTCTATAGGTAGCCTTTGCGCGGTACGTGGGGGTTCGGATCTCTGGATACCTCTAAGGATGTTTTTATCTGGTAGGAGGACATGAAACTTGTGTTGTTTGGTTGTAATGTTAGCATGTGATGTTGTATGCCTGTCAGATATAGCTTGATTGTGTTGTAAGATAATTTAAGTTTGAGGTGGCAAAAAGAAGCAAAACCTAACAAAGATGTCATGATGAAAGGTTGTGTGACGTTGTGCAGTGACAGGAATCTTTTAAATAGAAGGAAAGCCCTGTCATATGTTCTCCGGGTATTGGTGGACAGTGCTAATTGTGCCAATGTCCTGCTATGTTGCATAATAGCTTCTAGTCCATGACTAGCTGGTGGAAAGGTGGAGTGGTCGTGGCTGTACGTGCGGCTGACGGAAGTATTTGCCGAAAAGCCTGAAAATTGAAACGAGACAAATTGTCAGCAGCCGTGTTACAAACACCTGGGACATGGACACAAAACAAGAAGAAATTATGGCATGCAGCCAGCCAGGTGAGTTTCCTCAAGAACCTCATAATGGTCAGTGACTTGGATCGGCCTTTGTTTATGATGTGGCAGGTAGCTTGGTTGTCTGAGTGGCAACGTACTGACGAACCTGCCCATAGATGCCCCCATGTCACGGCAGCTGCCACAATGGGATACATCTCAAATAGAGCTGAGGTAGTGGAAAAACCTTCCAGGTCCTGTACCTCTGGAGGCCAGCTACCCCAAAGCCATTCATTCCCGTAAATTGCTGCAAAACCTGTGGTAGACGCCGCGTCTGACCAGATGGTAGGTGAGGAGTCAGACAATTTAGGGAGAAACATGCTTTTCCCATTCCAGGTGGTCAAAAAGTTTCTCCACATAAGTAGGTCTGCCGTGGCTTGGGTATCCAGTGGTAACCTGTGTGCATCATGTCTAAACAGTGGGAACATGGTTAGGAGCCGTGAGATGAAAGCCCGGCCTTGAGGTATAATGCGCATGGCAAAGTTCAGTGACCCAAGTAGAGACTGCAATTCTTTGCGATTGCAAGTACCGAGGTGTATGTAGAGGTTAATGTTGGTGAGAAAGTTCTCTATCTTGGTGCGTGGCAGGCTGGCTTGCATGGTGGCTGAGTCTAGCATGATTCCCAGAAAGGTGATGACTGTATCTGGTCCTTCAGTTTTGGTGGGGGAGACTGGAACACCCACCTGTTTAAAAAGACTGATGGTTTCTATGAGGCTACTGGGAGGGGAAGTGTTCTCTTCGATCAGTAAGAAATCATCCAGGTAGTGTATAACTGTAGGGCATCTGGCTACATTTAATAATAACCAGCATAATGTTTCGGCGAATACGTCGAAAATGGCCGGACTACTTTTTGAACCAAACGTTAGGCGTGAGAAAAAGTAGTAGTGCCCGGCCCACTTAATGCCATGCAGGTGCCATAGTGTAGGGTGGATAGGCAATAATTTGAAGGCATTTGTAATGTCAGTCTTGCTGAGCCATGCTCCGACCCCTGCCTGCATGATAGCTGTAATGGCATGATCTATGGTGGAGTATTGAAGTGAAAATTCCTCAGAGGGGATAAGGGAGTTCAGACTAGGTGAGGCAGAGGTGTGAGGTGCAGACAGATCGATGATAAGTCTTTGTTTGTGGGAAGATTTCCCTGTGACAATACCGATGGGGTTTGTCCGCCATGTGGAAAAAGGAGGGGACTGAAAGGGTCCCAATAGGAAGCCCTCTGCCACTTCTTTGGCTATGAGTGTGCTAACCGCTGTAGGGTTTTGTTGTGCAGATTGTAAATTAGGACATTCAAGGATTCCTGAAGGCATGTGTATGAGACCAGTATGGAATCCTTGTGATAGACCAGTGATGATGAAGTCTACCAAATGTCTAGATGGATGTTGTGACAGTAATGCCGTGAGTACAGAAATATTTATCTCAGTTAAGTATTGCTTAGGGTACATTTTATTTGGACACATGGTTTTCGCATGTGCCCTAAAACATTTTGAACATATATGCAATAACCGACAACCGCTGTAATTACATGCACCGACATTGAAATTATTACATATTTGGGACTTCCCCAAAAACTTGATAGGTCGACCCAGTTTGTCTTTGGGTGTTCTCTCTGCCGAAACAGCGGAGCTAGTGCCCTGCGAGGTGGTAGGTTCGTTCGCAGTGGTCGGACAAAAATTGGCAGTATGAGCCATGGAGGAGCAGTGTGCACAGGCCGGTGCTCTTAGACCTGCAAAGTGCCTGCAAAAAATGATCGTATCAATCTTACTCCAGTTGGACCTTGTCCCGTACTGTGAGAAGGCGCCAGACACTTTGGCAGAAAAGGATCTATGGTAGTCATAGAAAGCTGACCCACCATATTTGTTGCCCAGATCAACCAGCCTGTGCATATATAAGTCAAACTCCTCACGTCTGTGGGGATATACCGTACAGATCACATCCCGATAAATGCCAAAAGCTAATACAAATTCTGGAATGGTTAGCTTCCTATTTAATCGTGCATCCCTAGATTTGACCACCACAGAAATATCATCATAAGCGTAGGTCTTATGTTCCACTATATCCTGGGAGGCAATTAGTAGTGAGGCCAGATTGACATCTTTACCTTCCAGGATATCTCTCCTGAGGTGCTCAGGAATCATGTGGGCAGGGTAAACCTCTTGGTCATCCGAGGTGATAGCTGGAGAAACTGATTGCGACTCCACCACTGATGGGGGAATTGCCGTGGCCGGTCCAGCCATAGTGAGGGCTGTAGTGACCGATTCAAGTTTCTCCAGCCTAGAATTGACCTTGCTCATGGATGCCATGAGGGACGTGAGCATGTCATGTATGTTTCCTGTGTTGGACTGGCTCAACCCTTCCACAGCGTCCATGTTATCGGTTGGTAAAAAAACCCCAGGGGATGTACTGGCAGGCTAATTATGCCGGATGAGGCGAAAAAATTAATCTTGTTCTTCGGTGACTGGTGAGGCCCTGCTAGTTGCCAAGTGGCTATGAGAGGCTCTATCTATGCGTTGGCGCGAGGGGTTATTTGAGGCCACCCGACGTAGTGGCAGGAATTCGTAGGCCTCTCGGTGACAATACAAGAAAACAGGGGAAGGGAGTGACAGGTGGCACCCTCTCTATAATTGCGAGGCGGCTAACTCACGTGTGGCCCGGGGGGCATTACCTCCGAAACGTTGAGGCGGGGTGTTGGCCTCGCGGACCACTAAACGATAGGCAGAATGCCCGGAGGGGGGATACCTATTTGGGCCTATAACCCCTAAAATTTGCCAGTACTCTATGTCCTAAGTAGAGGAGGAACCATATGTGATGTATGGCGTGAGCAGGCTTAACGTACCTGGTAGTATGTATGAGTTTGATAAGCGATAGGTAAAGAAAACTGGAAAACCTAAAGGGATAGAAAACCAGATATGATAGTGTGAGAATTGGATCCTATGATACCAATTTAGACTAGTTAGCTGTGATGAGTGCTAGCAGTACATATGGAAGGGGAATTTATGAATGGTATTGGCCCGACTGGCCCTGTTATGTGGTATGGTAACCATGCTTAGGGGGTGTGTATGATATGTCTCTATGGTGACAAGATTAATGCGTATGATTTAGTAATGCTAGTGTTTGTAGTATAATAAGGTGCAGGATTTAAAACAATACTGTATATTTTAGGCCGTAAACGTAAGCCATGAAAAGAGGTAAGTACGAGGTACAGAAATATTTGAGAAATTATCCCAAATTAGGAAAACAACGTGACGTATGAGTGGTTGAATCAAGACGTGTGATTCAACCCGAAAGTTTGTGAGATTTTTTGAGACCGTGTTCTTGTGTACTTGGTATGTCGTTTGAGTACACAAAGAAAAAGTCAGAATATATAAGTGCCATGTAAGAAACGTGAGTACATGGTATGATGGAAACGTAATTTCTAAACATAATTTATAACCTAAATCCTACATGAAATATCTGTAAAAATGTAAAAGCTTGTTTAAGCATAACTCCATAAATATATGCATATAACATGAAGAATTCCAATAAAACTTAATAATGCCATATCTGCTAATAGATTGAACCATAACCTAATAAATACTTATTTATAAGTAGTTAACAGGGGTATTGCCCCAGTCATATGCAAGGATTCCGTAATTTGCATAAATAAATAACAGTAATAACATGAAACCAACTATAGCTACTGATATGCAGAACAAGTTTGCTTAGTACAAGAAAAACCGAAACCGACATGCCTGCCGGCAGCAAAGGGGTTAATATGCCTGTGACTTGGCCGTAAAGCGTGTGGCCGTAAAGTAAGGCCGTTTTAAAATCGCGACGCCGTGGGAAATGATCCGGGCGACGGACTTACGATTTTGCAGTCCTGTGGACTTAATCTGCGACGAAACACCGGGTATGTGCGTGGCTGAAACGGGCGGAAAACCTGTAAGGATTCCTGGACACAGCTACACCAAACGAAACCGCGGATTTTTTGAAAAGCAAGATGGCGCCGTACGTGAACCGGAAGTGGATTCTCGTGCAGCGCTGACCTCGAACGGTATGGAGCCAGGTAAGGGGTGTCCCTTAAGTAGGGAGAAGGTGAGTCATACGCCCCTCCCACAATTACAGGCCAAAAGGCCTTAATACATGTGTATATATATATATATATATATATGTATACACATATTGGAAGGCATGGCCTGAAGTTGTGGGAGGGGCTAGAGACCTACTTAAGGGACTCCCCCCTTCCCTTACTTACCTTCGTTGGTCTAGACGAACAGCGTGATACTCGACGACTTCGTTCCCTTCCGGTTTCCTGTTGCGTGACGTCACTTCCGGTGAGACGCGGCACTTTCACTACGTCATACCGTGAGTACCGACGGCTCCACAGCCCGACCGGCTTTCCAGCCTGGCCAGACCGGCTCTTCAGCCCAGCACCACCGGCTCCACAACCCGACCGGCCTCTCTCCCCACCAGCTCGTTGGGGCGGTAAGCCAGGGGGTTTTACTGGCTTGACACTGCTTGCCTGGGAACAGGTACAGAGACTCCATTACTGTTAGGAGTCCCTGTTCCCGGCCACTGGCTATACTTAGGCTTAAGGTTTTTTTTTGGGGGGGGGCAAACTACACGGTACGGGCAGGAACAGGCCTCACAGACCCCTATATCGTAAGGGGTCCCTGTTCCCGCCGGCATCACACAGGAAAAAGGGGGGGAAGTGGGCTGGGTCGTCTGAGTAAGACCCAGTCTGCCTGTTTTGCATAAGTTAAAGGGGGAAGGAGGGCATGGTACGGGTCTGATGCTGGCTGACCCCTAGTTCAGCCATAAGAGTATAATACATATATATCTCAATTACAAATGTAATACTGTGTTGTTCTATATACAATTACTGCTAGTAGAACTCTGGTTAATTACATTATATATTGTACTACATGCTTGACAAATATGGTAGTTATAATAGTATATGCATTACTTACGGCTGGTTAGATAATGTTATACGATAACTGCATTGATAGTTGTAAAACTTTAAAGTTTTAAGATAATTAACCCCTGTTGATGTTAAAGTACATGGCTACTGGGGGCATTGTGTCTGTAGTGGGGACAGTACTCTCTGCGGTCACCCCCTAAGCAAGCGCCTACTACTTTCAGTTATACAATCTTATGTATATGTCCTACAAGAGTACATTATCTGAATTCTTATACCCCCAGGAACCCCGAATACCCCTGGACGGGTCATCTAAGCTAACCCCCCCCGCCCCACCACCACTTAAGAGACCTCGGATTTCTCTTATACAGAAGCCAGGGCTCAATTTTGCTGCAGGTATGTTGGTTCACGTTATTTTCAAGACAGCCGTTTAGTTATAATTTCCCTGCCCCTTAGTCCTAGCGGTCCGCGAGGCCAACTCCCATCCTCCACTTCGAGGTACTATACGCCCCTCGGGTCAAATCATAGTTAGTCGCCTCGCAAATTATATGGAGAGGGCGACACCAGTCACTGCCAAATACCCCCCTGTCTACTCACAGAGAGGCCAACGTCCCATCACCGGTATAGGTTACCACGCCCCTCGCACCAACTCATAGATAGAGCCTCTCTAGTCACTTGGCATTAGCAGGGCCTCACCTTCCACAAAACCTAGAATAATCTTTCGCCATCTGGCACTAGCTAGCCACCTGTTAATTCCCAACCCTGGTTACCAACATGTCTATTATATATTTTCAGTATGTCCCTACTCCCAGACGATGGTGAGGATATGTCAATCCCTAGCACCCCTGCTAGGTCACTTACCCCGACTCGCAAGGGCGACATGGGAAGTCCCTCATCCATCAGATCATGGACTATCCCCCGCATCACTGCAAAATTACGTAAACGCAGTATCCCCTACCCGGCTACTGCCAGGAAAGCAGAACTGTTCAAATTGCTAAGAACCGATACCCTTAATCGTAAAGAACTACAATCACTTTTGGGTTCACTAAATTTCGCCATGCGCATTATCCCCCAGGGCAGGGCTTTCATTTCTAGGCTCCTCGTCCTGTTCCCCACTTTCTCCAACGACTATGTCCGCATATCCTTGGACTGTGCTGCGACCGCTGACCTTCAGATGTGGTACAAATTCCTCTCGGACTGGAATGGGAGGAGCATGTTCCTCCCGCAGATTGATTCACAGTCACCGGTCATTTGAACAGACGCGGCATCATCCGCAGGATATGCGGCCATTTTCGGCACAGAATGGCTCTGGGGGACCTGGCCTACAGAAACACAGGGCATTGAGGGTTTTCACACTAACTCAGCCCTATTTGAAGTATACCCGATAGTTGCTGCAGCTGTCACTTGGTGTAGGTTGTGGAAAGGTCAGTCCGTACACTGCTTTTCTGACAACCTGGCAATATGCCACATTACCAATAAGGGTCGCTATTCATCCTTGGCGATTATGAGTTTCCTTAGGAAACTGGCATGGCTGGCGGCTACCCATCAGTTCCACATTGTATGCTCTCATGTTCCCGGCATATACTACACGGCAGCTGACCAACTATCTCGCTTTCAATTTCAGGCTTTCAGACTGTCCCTACCCTCGGCAGCTCGTGTAGCAACCCCAGCTCCAACTTTCCAAGATCTTATCATGGAGTAGACGAACTACTTCAGCACAGCCACGTTCTCACCAAGTTAGCCTTATCCACCAGCACCCAACACGCGTATCACAGAACTTTTCACTTGTACAAACAATTCATGTCTGACCATCACCTAGCCAACTGGTTAGAGGTTTCTTCACTGATAGCTTTTGCATATTTTTGCCACCTTAAATTTAAATTCTCACATAATACTATTAAGCTGTACCTCACGGGGATACAACACCATATGTATTGCTCCTTCCCTCACCACAACGAGTTCTTAACTTCTTATCCCATCCGAACACTACTGAAAGGCATAGCAAAAGCGGACGGCCCTGCAACACCCAAGAGACTTGCCATTGACAAATCCTTGTTGGACCTTCTCGACCAGGCACCATTTGAACCCCATACGAATGCCATTTGAACCCCATACGAATGCGGTCATTAAAACTGCCATTTATCTAGCGTTTTATGGGTTTCTTAGACCAAGAGAATTCACCACTAGTGGCCAGCACCATAGCCAAGGGTGCCTCCTCACCTCTTACCTCATGAAACACACAGACTACTACGTCCTGACCCTACCTAAGACCAAAACAAGTCAGATGGGGGAACCGGTTCACATAACCTACTACCCCACAGGGAACAATTGGTGTAGCTTTCTTAGCTACAACACCAACACGCATTACAAAACCACTACTAATACTACACGATGCAATTCTTACCACGGCAAAATTCATGCTTTATGTCCGTATGCCTATCACCAGACTTGGTCTTAACCCTAGCAACTACTGAGGGCACTCCTTCAGAATCGGAGCGGCCTCCACGGCATCTAGCCAAGACATTCCAGCACACGTAATTAAGACACTGGGTCGCTGGAAGTCCTCGGCTTACGCCACTTACATCCCACACCCAGTCCAAGAGATTAGGAGGGCTTTCATTAAGATGTCTATTTAATATGTAATAATGTACTATGTTTTCTGAATAAATGTTTTCTTTGCTTTATCTCTTTTTGCCCACTTTATTTATCGGCCTACAGCATACATCGGTTTCGGCACACCTCAACCGACTATTTCCTTTTACTTTATTCCTCTTCACCAGCGTATTTCACATCCGATGAGAATGCCCCGAACACAAATTGGAAGGCATGGCCTGAAGTTGTGGGAGCGGCTATAGACCTACTTAAGGGACTCCCCTCTTCCCTTACTTACCATCATTGGTCTAGACGAACAGGCCCACCCTCCACTCCCATTAGCTATACTTTCCTCTATGTAAGCCCACTTTATTTACCGGCCTACAGCATACATCGGTTTCGGCACACCTCAACCGATTATTTCCTTTTACTTTATTCCTCTTCACCAGCGTATTTCATATCCGATGAGAATGCCCCGAACACAAATATATATATATATATATATGTACACACATACATATATACTATCAAGTTATGCTATCTAGTGATACTTAGATATATATATATATATATATATATATATATATATATATATATATATATATATATATATATATATATATATATATATATATATATATATATATATCTATATATATATACATACAGTTGCAAGAAACAGTATGTGAACCCTTTTGAATGATATGGATTTCTGCACAAATTGGTCATAAAATGTGATCTGATCATTATCTATGTCACAACAATAGACAATCACAGTCTGCTTAAACTAATAACACACAAAGAATGAAATGTTGCCATGTTTTTATTGAACACACCATGTACAAATTCACAGTGCAGGTGGAAAAAGTATGTGAACCCTTGGATTTAATAACTGGTTGAACCTCCTTTGGCAGCAATAACTTCAACCAAACGTTTCCTGTAGTTGCAGATCAGACGTGCACAACGGTCAGGAGTAATTCTTGACCATTCCTCTTTACAGAACTGTTTCAGTTCAGCAATATTCTTGGGATGTCTGGTGTGAATCGCTTTCTTGAGGTCATGCCACAGCATCTCAATCGGGTTGAGGTCAGGACTCTGACTGGGCCACTTCAGAAGGCGTATTTTCTTCTGTTTAAGCCATTCTTTTGTTGATTTACTTCTATGCTTTGGGTCATTGTCCTGTTGCAACACCCATCTTCTGTTGAGCTTCAGCTGGTAGACAGATGGCCTTAAGTTCTCCTGCAAAATGTCTTGATAAACTTGGGAATTCATTTTTCCTTCAATGATAGCAATCCGTCCGTGCCCTGACGGAGCAAAGCAGCCTCAAACCATGATGCCCCCACCACCATACTTCAGTTGGGATGAGGTTTTGATGTTGGTGTGCTGTGCCTTTTTTTCGCCACACATAGTGTTGTGTGTTTCTTCCAAACAGTAAATTTTGGTTCAGTTGTAGCGTTTGATAGTAAGTAAGTTAGGTAAGTTGGGAATACTTAAAGGACCACTATAGGCACCCAGACCACTTCAGCTTAATGAAGTGGTCTGGGTGCCAGGTCCATCTAGGATTAACCTTTTCTGCTGTAAAAATAGCAGTTTCAGAGAAACTGCTATGTTTACAAATGGGTTAATCCAGTCTCTAGTGGCTGTCTCATTGACAGCCGCTAGAGGCGCTTCCGCGCTTCTCACTGTGATTTTCACAGTTTTCCACATGCTTTCCTATGGACTGGCTGAATACGCGAGTGGCTCTTGCCGCTCATGCGCATTCAGCCGATGACGGGAAAGGAGGAGGAGAGTCCCCAGCGCCGAGGGAGCCCGGCGCTGGAAAAAAGGTAAGGGACTAACCCCTTTTTACCCTAGAGCCCGGTGGGAGGGGTGCCAGGAGGGTGAGGGGGACCCAAGGACCCTATAGAGCCAGGAAAACGAGTATGTTTTCCTGGCACTATAGTGGTCATTTAACCCCTTAAGGACCAAACTTCTGGGATAAAAGGGAATCATGACATGTCACACATGTTATGTGTCCTTAAGGGGTTAAAGTGTTCTAGAGGGGTAGGATTCTTGCCTGCAACTAAGAAAGTAAGTAATCAAAGCTCATCTTCTGAACTGAGAACCCATGATGTAACTAATCTTACAACAACTGGGAAGTTCCAAGTATTTGTGATGTACCTCAAAGGAAAAACTGGATTGTGTCTAAGTGACAAAAAGGGACCAGGTTTCATGGTTGACTCAAATTTAAATGAGATTGTTCTGAATTTTTAGAGAAGTCCCTACTGCTTGGTTGCTTCATCTAAGTGTTGCTTCTGAGTGTGTGGTTGGAGATAACCTGGAGATAAACTGGGGGTAATCTGAGGTATTCAGGAGGATAAATAAAAAGTTAAGATTTGTTTGATTTAAATTATTCTCCTCAGTAGAATGGCAGACTTAGTTCAGTGTAATAGTTGCTATGCATTTGTTTCACGTTCCATTTTTTAGAGGTTTGGTTGTTGTCTAATCTGTAGACAGTTCTCTATCTTGCGGTAGGAGATTGTATTTTTGAAGTCTGAGATTTGTAAATTATCTGGTGAACAAACGCAGAATGGAACTGCTGCAAAGCCACTGCCGCAGAGACATACTAGGAATGGCAGATGGATTACTGTAGGATCTGGTAGACTTGGAGTTGTGGATAAAAGGCATATTGCACAATCTGTTGCTCTACATAATTCATTTTCTGCACTTTCAGAGTGTAATGGTGTTGTGGAGAGAGGCACTGAGGCTAGTGGTGTTGTGGAGAGAGGCACTGAGACTAGTGGTGTTGTGGAGAGGGGCACTGAGGCTAGTGGTGTTGTGGAGAGGGGCACTGAGGCTAGTGGTGTTGTGGAGAGAGGCACTGAGGCTAGTGGTGTTGTGGAGAGAGGCACTGAGGCTAATGGTGTTGTGGAAACCGTCTTGGAGACTATGGTGAGGCCTAATAGAAAGCAGTTGTTGTTGGGGGATTCCATTATAAGAGGTGTGGAGATGGACAATGGTGGTCTTGTGAGGTGTCTTCCCTGAGCTACTGCTCACAGAGACAGGAGACGTATCTGTAATATTGTTAAGCAAGCAAAGCAGGAAGGGGAATTGGATGTACTTGTCCATCTAGGGACAAATGACTTGGCTTGCAATGAGGTTTCAGAGGTTAAGGAAGTTTTTTAGTGTTTTTGCCAATGATATACGGCAGGTTGCTTCCACACTGTCATTCTCTGAAGTTCTGCCTGTGCATAAAACTCAGAACGACAGGCGGATGCGTATTAGGGACTTTAATTTGTGGCAATAACCTGTACAAAAAAGATGGTTTGCATCTTTCTCAAAAGGGAACAAATGTTCTCAGTGAGCAGTTCAGAGGTTTTGCTAGGATGTATTTAAACTAGGAGGGGGGGCAAAAGGGTGATAAAACATCAATTCCAATTGTCCCCCAAAACAAGGACAGAAGGTGCCTGTAGCAAGTGTGTTAAAAAATGATATGCTTGGAGTCATGTCTACAAAAGCTCGCAGTTTAGGGAATAAGATCCATGAACTTGTGGCAATAATGGCAAGAGTTAGATAATCTACTAGTTGAGGAAATAGCTAAAATGATAATGAAGGGGGAAGTTATCATCATGGGTGACTTTAATCTTCCTGATGTAAATTGGAAAACAAAAATAGCTGCTTGTGCCAGAAGCACACATATTCTAAACTCCCTACTGGGATTGTCTCTAAAACAAGTCATTGAGGAGCCAACTCGTAAAGAGGCCATACTAGATTTAGTGTTAACTAAATCTACACAAAAACAAAAGTTTAAGACTTAAGAAAAACAGACTTTTCTAAAATTAGAATATGTGTAGAGGAGTCATTATCAGACTGGAGCAATTTAAACGGAGTCCAAGAGAAATGGGATTATTTAAAAATGGCACTACTGAAGGCAACAGAAAATTGCATTAGGCTTGTCAGTAAAAGCAAAATATTCAAGAAACCACTGTGGTACTCCGCAGATGTGGCCAAAATAGTTAAAAACAAAAAGTTAGCATTTAGTAATTATAAAAAAACCCAGAGTGAGGAAGACAGAATGATAAATAAGATTAGGCAGAAAGAGGCTAAGCAAGTTATAAGAGCTTCCAAATCACACACAGAAGAGAAAATAGCATAGTAAGTAAAAAAGGGGGACAAAACTTTTTTTAGATACATAAATGAGAAAAGAAAAGTAAAACAAGGATTAGTTAGATTAAAAACAAAAGAAGGAAGGTATGTATAAGAGGATAAAGCTCTAGCTGACTGCCTCAATGAATATTTTTGTTCGGTATTTACAGATGAAAATGAAGGAAAGGGACCTCAGTTAAGAAAAAGGATAAATGAGTCATTTATTACACGTGGGTTTACAGAGGAAGAGGTTCTATTTCAACTGTCAAAAGTAAAGACAAATAAGTCAATGGGACCTGATGGAATACACCCAAAACTATTAAAAGAGCTTAGTGGTGTACTAGCAAAACCATTTACAGATTTATTTAACCAATCATTGTTAACAGGAGTAGTCCCAGAAGATTGGAAGGTAGCGAATGTTGTGCCCATTCACAAGAAAGGTAATAGGGAGGAGTCGGGCAACTATAGGCCAGTAAGCCTTACTTCAGTAGTGGGGAAAGTGATGGAAACCATGTTAAAGGATAGGATTGTTGAACATCTAAAACACATGGATTTCAAGATCAGAGACAACATGGGTTTACTTCAGGGAGATCATGCCAAACTAATCTTATTGATTTTTTGATTGGGTAACTAAAATTATAGATCAGGGTGGTGCAGTAGACATTGCTTACCTAGATTTCAGTAAGGCTTTGACACTGTTGCACATAGAAGGCTTATCAATAAACTGCAATCTTTAAGTTTGGATTCCAATATTGTTGAATGGGTAAGGCAGTGGCTGAGTGACAGGCAACAGAGGGTTGTAGTTAATGGAATATATTCGAAGCTTGGATTTGTCACCAGTGGGGTACCTCAGGGATCTGTACTTGGACCCATTCTCTTTAATATTTGTATAAGTGATATTGCAGAAGGTCTTGATGGTAAGGTATGTCTTTTTGCTGATGATACTAAGATATGTAACATGGTTGATGTTCCAGGAGGGATAAGCCAAATGGCAAATGATTTAGGTAAACTAGAAAAATAGTCAGAATTGTGGCAACTGACATTTAATGTGGATAAGTGCAAGATAATGCATCTTGGATGTAAAAACCCAAGGGCAGAGTACAGAATATTTGATAGAGTCCTAACCTCAATATATGAGGAAAGGGATTTAGGGGTGATTATTTCAGATGACTTAAAGGTAGGCAGACAATATAATAGAGCAGAAGGAAATGCTAGCAGAATGCTTGGTTGTACATTGAGAGGTATTAGCAGTAGAAAGAGGGAAGTGCTCATGCCATTGTACAGAACATTGGGAGACCTCACTTGGAGTATTGTACACAGTACTGGAGACCGTATCGTCAGAAGGATATTGATACCTTAGAGAGAGTTCAGAGAAGGACTACTAAACTGGTTCATGGATTGCGGGATAAAACTTACCAGGAAAGGTTAAAGGATCTTAACATGTATAGCTTGGAGGAAAGACGAGACAGGGGGGATATGATAGAAACATTTAAATACATAAAGGGAATCAACACAGTAAAGGAGGAGACTATATTTAAAAGAAGAAAAACTACCACAACAAGAGGACATAGTCTTAAATTAGAGGGACAAAGGTTTAAAAATAATATCAGGAAGTATTACTTTACTGAGAGGGTAGTGGATGCATGGAATAGCCTTCCAGCTGAAGTGGTAGAGGTTAACACAGTAAAGGAGTTTAAGCATGCGTGGGATAGGCGGCTATCCTAACTATAAGATAAGGCCAGGGACTAATTAAAGTATTTAGAAAATTGGGCAGACTAGATGGGCCGAATGGTTCTTATCTGCCGTCACATTCTATGTTTCTATGTGATCACAAAGCTGGGTGAGGATGCATTTGGCATTTCGTAAAAGTACAGTTTATTTTTTTATAATAAAAGTACAGTTTATTTTTCCTTTATAACATTTCTAGGTAACAAATACAGTAAAATGGGACAGCTGTATCCTGGTGGAAAATTCTGCGAGTTGCAGCTCAATAAATGGTGAAAGAGGTACATGTTTCAGACCCCTTGCCTAGTCAATCACCCCAAACAGCTTCAAAATAACTCCTTGTCCATTATTTAAAGGATATGCTTTCTCTGTAGTACTTTATCAGAAGGAACTCTGGTCTGTAACACAGTAGGTCATCCCATACTAATATAATAAATTCACTGCCACAAGAAAAGACAGCATGTAGCAACAGAATTTGTGTCTAATTAGTGAAAAATGTTGAAAAAACTTAAAGCTCTCGATTTATTTTCATGCTTTACCTTATAACTGCATTGTCAAATATCCAAAGGATGACTTATTTTGTCCTGATGGTGGCACAGCAGCTAATGCTCTGACTTAGCCTTTATGTCACTAAATCTTATCAATTTTGAAGTAAGACTGTTCAGTTTTTGAAGCTTCCTCTTTTATGTTCTTTTTGTATTATTGTTTAATAATAAGGTATCCCAGGTTAATCCCAGGAAATGACAAAAGCATGTGTCAGTTTCACACCAGGACTAGTGATGTTCTAATGGTCTGAGTGCCACTTAAAGGACCACTATAGGCAACCAGACCACTTCAGCTTAATGAAGAGGTCTGGGTGCCTGGTCCAGTTAGGTTTAACCCTTTTTTTTTTTTTATAAACATAGCAGTTTCACAGAAACTGCTATGTTTATAAATGGGTTAATCCAGCCTCTAGTGGCTGTCTCATTGACAGCCGCTAGAGGGCTTCCGCGTTTCTCACTGTGATTTTCACAGTGAGAAGACGCCAGCGTCCATAGGAAAGCATTGTGAATGCTTTCCTATGGACTGGCTGAATGCGCGTGCGGCTCCTGCCGCGCATGCGCATTCAGCCGAAGAGGAGGAGAGGAGGAGGAGAGCTCCCCGCCCGGTGCTGGAGAAAGAGGTAAGTTTGACCCCTTCCTCCCCCCTCAGCGCCACGGGAGTGGGACCCCGAGGGTGGGGGCACCCTCAGGGCACTATAGTGCCAGGAAAACGTGTATGTTTTCATGGCACTATAGTGGTCCTTTAAGAATAATACACCATTTATCTATATTCCGGTGAGATTGCTTTTCACTGCTGAATGAGCAGTCTTCTGAGAAGGTGGAAAAAATATCAAGGAACATGCTCTTCCAACACCAAAAAGATGCTCTGTTACCATAAATCACATGATGTAAGACAGCAGAGTTATCTACGAAGCCATTTATACTGAAATGGAATAACACAGCATTTAATGAGTGAGACTCATTACTCTGACATAAAGATGCACTCAATGAACTATAGTCCGCTCTAATGGGTAAGATGGTCATGTAATGAGTGATTATCAATCCAGATGAGTAAGAATGCTTTTAAAGTTAGTTATAATGAATGAGTACATACATCATATAATATGTAAAGGTGACCGTTCCTGGAAAAGGTAATACATTTAAAGATCAAGTATCTTGTAGAAGAAATTTAACAGGGCTCAAAATGGACATGCTCCAATGGCACAGGGAAACAGACACTCACAGTGGAAATATTTTAATCATTGGTGCATGATTCATGTGTCTTTCAGGTGGAGAGCAAGCCAGCTGCGACTTTTTGGCCCACTGATGCTGTTGGACAACAGCTGCTCCACTTTAACTGAGCCTCAGTTTTCCCTCATTGAGGCTAAATATGTACTCAGGTGCAGTGACAATTGGAACAAACTGAGACACAGCTTCATGTTCTACCTAATACTCCACTAAACACTAGTTATAATAGTCTCAAGATCTAGCATATGCAGAAAATTGGTGAGGGTGCTTATATTGAAGTAGAAATACATTGGGATAAGCTTGGAAAAATGGTGTGGCTGGAAGTCGGAAGGGGAGAGTCAGCTAAAAGTATTGTGAAAAAGGAGAGGTCTAGGGGAGTGGCTAGTGTGTGGAATTGTGATATTGGGAGGGAGTTTGCAAGTAACATAGAAACCTTACACTAATACACTTTGGCATTTATACACATAAACTGTGCACAAATAAGCATGAATAGTCAAACACGGACGTCATACATATCTGCATTCACACACACTGACCCACCACACAAACACAGTGTTCTACACAATTACTACACTGCATTCTACTCACAAGGTACTTCAAAGAAAAATGGTCCTGCATTCACCCAAATCATGAGATAAACATAACACTCAAAAACACACAACCACATTCATACATACTTAGATTTCAAATAAATGCAGTTCTGACACTACACCCCATCATTCATATACGCTGACTGTCAACAAAACTACACCATACATTTACAGCTTCTCAGTGAAGTTGGAAGGTTGGTACCAGAGACAGACTGTGGCATCTGCAGGGCTGGTCCTGGGCATCTGTGTGTAGGATGGACAAGTAATTGGTGAAGCTTGTGTGCCATGGAAGGGGAGATTTATCAGTGTGATAAATTTACAGAAGTGACTGTATATCAGTTTTTAAGCCAAATGGAACCCGCTATGTGATATATGCAAGAGTGGTGCGAGAACATCTGACAATAGGTAACTCAGTCTCATTAATAACATTCAGATTATCATTGTTCTATGGTTTTTGGGAAAGAAGTCATAACGTAAATTGAGTTTTTTATGTTCTTTGAAACAAGCAAGTACAATCTTTTAGTTTTAAAATATTCATAAAGTGGCTTTATTGTAGTTGCTTGTATTCTGAAAGTGACAGATGTAGTTATATAGCAACATGTTTGCCATAACCAAGAAAATTGTGTGGGCCAACTATTATGAGAAGTCACATATTTTGTATTTATGTTTAGGAATAGTAAGGAGCTACATTTCTCTTGATAACATCATCGTAATACATATTGCAATCTTTCTTCGGAGAGCCATAAATTAACTGCATCCATTCTGGACTTGTGCTTGTGCCATTTTCACAGCGTTCATATACATTGTTCTACAAGCATAACAGGCTAACGGACAGTAATGGCAAGTTCACAAATAATATCACTGAAGTCAGTAGATCAACTACTCTAGATAAAAAGGCTGCCCAGTACTTCTGATTGTGTACACAGTCTCGCTTACTGAATTTCAATGAGCAATTCAGTGACGTTCCACTCAAAGTTGAATAAACCCATTGATTCAAAAGTTCTAATACAAATGCGGTACGCTTCAAATTATTTCACAGAAATGCAATCATGGGATCTAGTTTAGCTTTAAAATTATTGGACTTAAGTCATCTGTGGTTTTTAACCCTTGGGTAAGGAATCAAAAACAGTCAATTTGGGCTATTTCATCAGGCCCCCAATAACTGCAACATTTTTACTATTTTCAATGGGACCCAGGCAACAGCAACAAACATCCGTTCACTCTAGAGCAGTGCCTTCCAATCTTCACTGGGAAGAGGTGTCACAAGAGGTCTCTAGAATAAATAAGTAGATAGATAGACAGATAGACAGCGCACAAACCAAAAAAGTTATGGTGGGGAAAAAGTGATTGAAACCACCTTCCACCTGAAGTCAGTAGTTAGTCAATATATTGTTAAACACAGATCTGCACACCAATCAAGGCTTGTTTTTTCCACAGAAATCTCAAATGTGCAGAGATATTACTGCTGCAAGGGATTCTGGGTGGGCACATGCCAATTAGTTCACAAAAGAAAGAGGATTCTTTGTTGAACTAATTTGCATATGCCCTCCCAGAATCCCTTGCAGTAGTAACATCCCTGTAAATTTGAGATTTTTGGGGGCTAATGGCTTGACTGGTGTGCAGGTCTGTGTTTAACAATGTATTGACTTATTCATTACCCTCTAATTTATATATATATATATATATATATATATATATATATATATATATATATATACATACACACACACACACACACACACACACACACACACACATCCTTCAAAAAAAGGAGGAATCCTTTTATGTATATAATGTATTGTTTTATTTTACATGAAAATAGTGCAGTTTGGCAGGGCTTTGCTTTGAATATGTTTATATATTTAGAAATGCAGATTACAAAGAAAAAAAAATAGTTTCCCCCAGAAATTTGTATAACTGTCTCAGTTATAGTCAAGACAATTTTGTAGAATCTTGTAACTTGCTCAAGTACATACAAGCACAAAACAATAATATTTCAATGGGTGTTGACGTTTGTTCTAAAACGCTGAGGGTTATTCCTGTAATGTTGAAAAGATACAGAAAAAAATGCAGCAATGGTAACCTATGCAAATTTAGTGGTTTCTGGCAATTTGCAATTAGGTTTTTCTAAAAAAAAAATAAGCTAGATTTTTTTGCAAGGGTCAAAATGGACAATTTATCTCCATGCTTTTCTGTTCAAGAAAACAAATTCATTAAAGTGAATTGGCTTCACAATTTCTAGTAATGGAAGGAATCTTAAACAATAAGGTTTATATTAGAGTCAAGGGCCATGATACAACCAGGGTATTCGAGTATCCTAATATATTAAGGTACAAAGTTGAAGAACTAGAGAGCTTTTAGTGACCGGCTGTAAGATTCAATGTGAATCATGTCTAATGGCTACAAGAGCACCTCAAGTCTCTAGCCTTCTCTTTCCCGGCACTTCAAATGACGCAAAAGCTTTAAGATGAAGATGAAACCTTTGAAATATTGAATTTAATCTGTCCCAGTGTGTCACTGGAAATGCTTTAAAGGAAAACTAGCTCCATTATCTTGCTAGAAAGGAAGACAATTTGTGACTTGATTACTGAATGCTGCAAAATAGCTACAGAAGAATCTCAAATAAAACTTTTGAGCATCAATCCTTTCCATTCTGATGCTGTCTTTCACAATAAGAGTCTAAACTTGAAATATAGTAAAGTAAAGTCATTCGCAATCAGCACCACAGACTGAAAAATCAAGGAGAACGATATCTTAAAATAAAAAATGTGCCACATTACACGTATATCCATATTTTTAAAGTAATTCAGTGTGATAGGACATTTAACAGGGCAGGATTCTGCTGTCTGGAAGACTGACTAAAACAAATTCAGTGCCTATTTCTTATACTAGACTGGGGCTGCCGACCAGCCTTCTAACATTGCAAAGATCAATAATAATAATAATTTGCAGATTTTTGTAGCGCTCTTCTCCCTGTGAGATTTAAAGCACTTTGCAAATATACAAACATAAAGACATAAACGTTAAGAGTTTCTGAAGGTCAGATGAGCGGACTGAATGCCTGATGGAAGAGGTGGGTCTTTAGCTTGTTTTTAAAAGTCTGTAAGGACGGTGCCTCTCTGATTGCCCACGGTAAAGAGTTCCAGAAGGTAGGGTCAGCATGGCTGAATGCCCAGGAACCTGAGTCTGTCTTTATTCTTGGCATTGACAGGAGGGATTTGCTGGCTGACTGAAGTGAACAGGATGGAATGTAGGGTGTCAGGAGCTCTTTCAGGTACTGTGGGCCTTGATTGTTTAAGGTTTTGTAGGTTAGCAGGCCAATTTTAAAATATGTTCGCCATTAAATTGGAAGTCAATGCAGGGAGTGGAGAACAAGTGTTATGTGCCAGGAGCACCTTTAATTGGTCAGTAGTCTGGTTGCTGCATTTTGTACAGTCTGAAGGTGATGTAGTTATTTTTCTGGGAGGCCCACGTAAAGTACATTGCAGTAATCTAGCCGAGAGGATACAAATGTATGGATTAATATTGGCATAACATCCAGTGGAATTAAGTGTTGTATTCTGGCTATGTTTTTCAGATGAAAGTAGGCAGATATTATGTAGAACATCTGCTGTTTAAATGATAGTCTAGAGTCAATCAGCACTCCGTGGTTTGATGAATTAATGAGTTCAGAGCCTCCAAGCTCCAGGCCAGTTGGGTGATCATGGAATATTTTTGTTGCCCGGGTCCCCTCATCAAGAGCAACTCTGTTTTGTATGGGTTCACTTTAAGCGAACTAGCATTCATCCATTCTGCTAAGCAACTGCTGATGCGGCATGTTGGGTCTGTGGTATCTGGAGCAAAGGAGAAGTAGAGTTGTGAGTCATCAGCGTAACAATGATACCTTAGGCCATGTCGCCTAATGATGTCCCCCAGTGGTAGCAACTAAACTGTGAATAGCATGGGAGACAAGATGGATCCTTGTGGAACTGTCAGGATTACTAGTAGATTCAGCACACAGAATTATATCACACCTAGGACTAAAGGTAATGTCTTACCGGACCTTAGAATGGCCGGACTTAACATACCAGAGAATAGTCAGAATACTAGCCGAGGTCAGGGACGCAGAAGGAGACACAATGATGAGGGAAAGCCAAAGGTCAAGGATACCATAATACAGGGAAGTCAAAACAAAGCCAAAGTCAGTAACCAGAAATAAACGCTCCAGAACACACTCTCAGATAACCTACTAAGGGGAACCACGACAGGGCAATGAGAAGAAGTAAAAATGTGTTTAAAAGAGCCTCCAACGGATCCAATTGGCCGTAACCGGCCTTTGACCCCAGAACGTGCGTGTGCGTCTTTGCGTGATGTCACACGCACGTTGACGTCATCATTGCCATGGGCGGACGTGGGGCTATAAAATGGGATGGATCTGCAGAGGCCACCTGAGCGGCACAAGGTGAGGATGAATATGTTACAGGAACTCCACTGGCCAGTTCTGTTGGTGCCGATGAGCTTAATTCTGATGTTACTCTCTGTGATCTACCAGTGAGGAAAGACTTAAACCAGTTAAAGACTGTGCCTCCTAGACCACAGATGTGCTGCAAGAGCTCTATTAAAATCTTGTGGTCAATGGTGTCAAATGCAGCAATAGTTTTTTTGTAGAGTCAGACTAAGGAGCTTGGGTCTTCACAGTTGCCTATTAATTCACTTAGATCCATATGTGATGTTACAACCAATGGCGTCACCCCTGAGTGGTGTTTGACCAGGTTCTGAGGCTGGGGTCTGGCTGATTGTGATACAATGGAGAAGTGAATGGAGTGGTGGTCTGGCCAAACAACTGGATTTACAGTTACACTTCTAGTCCAGACTGGAACACTAGATCAAGTTTATGACCTTTTCTGTGGGTGGAAGTGGTGACGATTTGTGTGAAGCCGAGTGCACTCATCAAGCTATGGAGACCCTGCCCAAGCAGGCATAGGGTGTCATCAATCTAAGTGTTGAAGTCTCCCAATATAAGCCATCTGGGGTATTTAAAGGACCACTATAGTTCCAGGAAAACAAACTACTATAGTGCCCTGAGGGTGCCCCCACTTTGGCGCTGAAGGGGGAGGAAGGGATAATCCCTTACCTTTTTTCCAGCGCCGTGCTCCCTCTGCACTGGGACTCTCCTCCCTCTTCTGATGTCATCGGCTGAATGCGCATGCGCGGCAAGAGGCGCACGCGCATTCAGCCAGTCTCATAGGAAAGCATTCTTAATGTTTTCCTATGGACGCTGGCGTCTTCTCAATGAGAAAATCACAGTGAGAAGCGCGGAAGCCCCTCTAGCAGCTGTCAATGAGACAGCCACTAGAGGCTGTATTAACCCATAGGTAAACATAGCAGTTTCTCTGAAACTGCTATGTTACAGCATAAAGGGTTAATCCTAGATGGACCAGGCACCCAGACCACTTCATTAAGATGAAGTGGTCTGGGTGCCTATAGTGGTCCTTTAAGGATTAAACCAGTCAAAAGGTCAAGGTAATCATTTAAGGTATGAGAAAAAAAAAAAAGGCTAGCAGTTTAACACCAGCAGCATTGGAATGTGTAGTTTGTGATATGGTATGCATTCAAAATATTCATTGCCTTCAAAATATGCTGTGACAGTAGTCACCATCATTTAGAGCAGAAGGACACTTTACAAAGGTTCCTAAATTGCTCCCATGTCTAAGTCACCCTGTGCCCATTATAGGTGCAGGGTATTTATAATGTGCTTGTATATTGTTAATTGTTTTATGTGCTCTCCAGTCCTGCTGATGCTTGAGACAAGCTAAATTAATTTGGTTATGGAGCCTGTATAGCTCCCTTTGTTGGTGGCAACAGCTATATGAACTACCTGAATAGCAAGGCTTGTAAATTTACATATTAAAGTAGATTTGCATATTGCTAATTTTGCAGGCAGGAGAGATATTTTGTGTTAAATTTTGTCGTCCCTGCCCCTTTATAAATATGTCATTATGTTATAAGTTGTTGTATGTTGTCTGCTATGATTTGGTTATTTGTATTTTATTGTTTTAGTTGTCATAGCAATCTAAATGTAACAAGCATATAGTCTAGTCTAGTTCAAATAAAAGTTTTGTATGTTAGTTCCTTTTGGAATTGGGTGTCCTATGTGGTTTTTTTAGGGATCCCAGTAACAGAGTCTTTGGACCTCTAGCCCTGGGATAAATTAAGAGTGCTTACCCTGAGAGCTGCAAGTGCCTTTACAAAGGCAATAGAATTCACTATAAGCAGAGCCGCAGAGGAAGAGGCAGAGGGTTCTACCTGCCAGGAAGGAAAACTCCAGAGGAATAGGCAGAGGGGATGGTACCTGCCAGGAAGGAGAAAGAGAGGGAGCAATGGGCAGAAAGAAAGAGATATAGAGGAGAGAAGTAGAGAGGGGCAAGAACAAAACGCCTATAAATATACATATTTATTAAAAAGCAAAGGGGATATGCAGTGGCGTACATACCGCGGTCGCAGGGATCACAGCTGCGACCAGGCCTGTCACTCCAGGCGGATTACCCACTAGTACACCTCAAAACCCGGAAATCCCTATACAGTACCAAGACATTAAAGAAGTATTCAACAAAACTCAGTCGAATACTCTACCTCCTCACAGATCTTATGACTTTTCCATTAATTTATTACCCAGTGCTATGCCACCTAAGGGAGCAGTCTATGCAGTCTATGCTCTGTCACCTCAGGAGAGTAGAGTAATGGAGGAATATATTAAGGATTCATTGAATAAAGGCCACATACGAAAATCATCCTCGCCTGCTGGAGCAGGATTCTTTTTTGTATCTAAAAAGGACGGTGAGTTGCGCCCATGTATCGATTACAGGGCATTGAACAAAATCACCATTAAGAACACCTACCCCATTCCTCTTATTGCTGAATTATTTAATAGACTCCAAGGCGCTAAAGTATTCACTAAGCTTGATCTTAGAAGTGCTTACAATTTAGTGAGAATCAAGGAAAACACTGCATGTAATACCAGAAGTGGACACTATGAATATCTAGTGATGCCATTTGGGTTGTGCAATGCTCCAGCGGTTTTTCAAGATTTCATAAATGATGTACTCAAGGATTATATTTACTCGTTTGTCTTGGTCTATCTGGATGATATCCTTATTTATTCTCCTGACCTCCAGTCTCACCACGATCACGTTAGACAAGTTCTGCAGACCTTGTTAAAGAATCAACTATTGTAAATTAGAAAAATGCATCTTTGACCAATGTGAAGTACAGTTTTTGGCATATAATATCTCTGCCTCTGGGTTTCAGATGGATCCTAAAAAGCTGGAATCGGTTCTACAATGGCCTTCACCCACTGGGTTGAAAGCCATTCAAAGGTTCATTGGTTTTGCCAGTTATTACAGAAGGTTTATAAAGGGATTTTCGTCAGTAATAGTCTCCATCACCAATATGACACGCAAGGGGGTTAGCAGTACGATATGGTCTAAGGAGGCTTTAGAAGCCTTTGAAACTCTCAAACAGCGGTTTGCCTCCGCCGACATATTGATACATCCTGACACCAGAAAACCTTTCATACTGGAAGTTGATGCATCAGAGACAGGGGTAGGGGCAGTTCTCTCCCAGAGGGAGAGCCAGGATACTCCATTGCATCCTTGTGGTTACTTCTCTAGAATGTTGTCTCCTGCCCAGTGCAATTATGATATTGGCAATAGGAAATTATTGGTCATTATTCTAGCTCTCAAGGAGTGGTAACATCTTTTAGAGGGTACCAAGGACCCCCTTTTGATCATTACTGATCACAAAAACCTGGTTTACATAGGAGATGCTAAACAATTGTCTTCTAGACAAGCTAGGTGGTCTCTGTTCCTTTCTGGCTTTAATTTTCTTATTACTTATAGACCTGGTTCTAAAAATTTCAAGGCTGACGCCTTATCCAGACAGTTTGATACGGAGTCTATACAAGAGCAAGAAAAGTCCCATATTATTCCCCCGGAATGTATCATGGCTTCCACTATCCTTTCATTGTCCTCTCCGCTGCTTGGCTCCATCATGGAGGCTCAGTCTCAGGCGCCCTGCGGTAAACCTCAGGACAAATTGTTCGTTCCATTGGGGGAAAGGGTTAATATCATGAAGGTGTTTCACGACAATGTGTCTGCTGGTTACCCAGCTATTAATAAATCCACTTCTGCATTCATGATGTCATTCTGGTGGGATTCCCTTAGGAAGGATGTTAAGGAGTATGTGCAGGCTTGTTCTGTTTGTGCGGTTTCCAAAGTACCTCATAAATTCCCTTGTGGCTTGTTACAACCTCTTCCCGTTCCTGAGGTCCCATGGTCCCACTTATCTATGGATTTCATTGTAGAACTTTCTAGTTCTAATGGTTATACCACTATTCTCATGGTTGTTGACCGTTTTTCTAAAATGGCTCACTTCATCCCTCTCAAGAAATTACCGTCATCTCAAGACCTGGTACTGATCTTTATACGTGAGATTGTCCATCTGCATGGCATTCCTCACAATATTGTATCTGATAGAGGTTCTCAGTTTGTATCCCGGTTTTGGAGGGCTTTCAATAAGCAATTGGGGATTGAATTGTCTTTTTCATCCTCTTACCACCCCCAGACTAATGGCAGCTGAGAGGGCTAACCAGTCTTTGGAGTTATACTTGCGTTGTTTCATTAATAGCACTCAAGACAATTGGTCCGAATTATTACCATGGGCCGAGTTTGGTAGAAACAATGCTGACCATGACTCCTCTGGGCATAGTCCATTTTTTGTTAATAATGGCCAGCATCCTACTGTCCTACCGGCTGTTTTTTCTGATACGGCTATTCCTGCTTTGGATGACCATCTGGCTTCCATCCGTGATACCTGAGTTAAAGTTTAATCTGCTCTGGGTTGCTGACTGTTTCAAGCATTTTGCTGATACATGTCGAGGTGCCAGCCCTGTTTACCAAGTGGGTGAGAGGGTACGGTTATCTTCTCGTAACATCAGGCTCAAAGTCCCTAGCATGAAATTTGCTCCTAGGTTCCTTGGACCTTTTCGTGTCCTTCATAGGATCAATCCTGTTGCGTACTCTCTGGCCCTTTCGGCCTCCTTGAAAATTCCTAATACCTTTCATGTGTCCTTGCTCAAACCTCTTGTTTGCAATAAATATACTGTCTCAAGTGTCCCCCCTCCTCTCTTAGTTGTTTCTGGACAGGAAGAGTATGAGGTCTCCTCCATAATTGATTCTAGGTTTTCTCGGGGCACTTTACAGTACTTGGTGGATTGGAAAGGTTATGGACCAGACGATCATTCTTGGGTTCCGGCATCTGATATACATGCTGACCGCAAGATTCGCTATTTTCACGCCATATTTCCTCTCAAGCCTGGTCCTGCCCGCCCGGTGGGCGTTCTTCAGATAGGGGGTAATGTCACAACATGCATAGCACGTCTTGGAGATCAAAACCAAGAGTGAATTAAAAAAAGAAAAAAAAAATCACTGGCTCAGTACTTTTTCTCTGTCGGGAAAAGTGATGACGCGTTTTCAGCTCTGAAAAGCTTAACTACAAGCCCATCTCCCAGTGTGCTTTGCAAAGCACACTTGATCTCTCTGAAAGTCTAGAGGCATACAGAGTGCTGTCATACTGTAGCCCATGTCGGTTTTCCCAAGGGTAACACATTTTCCCATCACTCCTGCAAGGATGATTTAAGCTCATGCCACTATATGTATTGGACGCCCGGTGGTCGTTCTTCAGATAGGGGGTAATGTCACATATTCATCCGCTTATAAAAATGTGGTTAATGACATTTACTGTCCACACAGGAAAAGTTGTGCCGAGCAGCAACCAAATCCACAGAAGGTTAAATGATGAGCAGCAATTATGCAAATGGGAACCTGGTAACTGCCTTTGGGGTCAAAGGCCGGTTACAGAGGAGGGGTATTTAAGCCCAGTTCTCATCCTGCTCAGTGCCCTGTCGTGGTTTCCCTTGTGGTTGTCCGAGAGCGCGTTATTGATTCTGGTAATTCTGGTTATTCGACTTTGGCATTGTTTTTGACTTCCCTGTTTTCTGGCATCCCTGGCTCCTGGCTTTTCCTTTTCGTTGTGTCTCTTTCGGTTTCCCTTGACCTCGGCTATTCCTGACTATTCTTTGGTACGTTAGTCCAGCCATTCTAAGGTCCGGTATACGTTACCTATCAGTCCTCTGTGTTACACAATTCTACGTGCTGGATCATTCTGTTATCCTGACAATGTGTCTGTGTGTATGTATATGTCTATGTGTGTATGTATATGTCTCTGTGTGTATGTATGTGTGTCTGTATGTGGGGGGGGATATGGTTCAGTTTTGCACCGGGGCCCCATGGATTGTGTGTACGCCACTGGTAGCGGTTCAAAGAGCAAAAGTAATTTCACCCTCTTCTAATCTGCATTCTGCATGGATAAGGATCATGTTTAATGTAAGTGAATTGCAGGTGACAAACATGCCTTACATATAACCTATATTTTGCAAGAAACATGAATGAGCACAACACCCAGATTTTAAACACTTTAATAATATTTACAACATGCATAGCACGTCATGGAGATCAAAACCAATATATATATACATGCTGACCGCAAGATTCGCTATTTTCACGCCAAATTTCCTCTCAAGCCTGGTCCTGCCCGCCCGGTGGGCGTTCTTCAGATAGGGGGTAATGTCACAACATGCATAGCACGTCTTGGAGATCAAAACCAAGAGTGATTTAAATAAAGAAAAAAAATCACTGGCCCAGTACTTTTTCTCTGTCGGGAAAAGTGATGACGCGTTTTCAGCTCTGAAAAGCTTAACTACAAGCCCATCTCCCAGTGTGCTTTGCAAAGCACACTTGATCTCTCTGAAAGTCTAGAGGCATACAGAGTGCTGTCCTACTGTAGCCCATGTCGGTTTTCCCAAGGGTAACACATTTTCCCATCACTCCTGCAAGGATGATTTAAGCTCATGCCACTATATGTATTGGACGCCCGGTGGTCGTTCTTCAGATAGGGGGTAATGTCACATATTCATCCGCTTATAAAAATGTGGTTAATGACATTTACTGTCCACACAGGAAAAGTTGTGCCGAGCAGCAACCAAATCCACAGAAGGTTAAATGCTGAGCAGCAATTATGCAAATGGGAACCTGGTAACTGCCTTTGGGGTCAAAGGCCGGTTACAGAGGAGGGGTATTTAGGCCCAGTTCTCATCCTGCTCAGTGCCCTGTCGTGGTTTCCCTTGTGGTTGTCCGAGAGCGCGTTATTGATTCTGGTAATTCTGGTTATTCGACTTTGGCATTGTTTTTGACTTCCCTGTTTTCTGGCATCCCTGGCTCCTGGCTTTTCCTTTTCGTTGTGTCTCTTTCGGTTTCCCTTGACCTCGGCTATTCCTGACTATTCTTTGGTACGTTAGTCCAGCCATTCTAAGGTCCGGTATACGTTACCTATCAGTCCTCTGTGTTACACAATTCTACGTGCTGGATCATTCTGTTATCCTGACAATGTGTCTGTGTGTATGTATATGTCTATGTGTGTATGTATATGTCTCTGTGTGTATGTATGTGTGTCTGTATGTGGGGGGGGATATGGTTCAGTTTTGCACCGGGGCCCCATGGATTGTGTGTACGCCACTGGTAGCGGTTCAAAGAGCAAAAGTAATTTCACCCTCTTCTAATCTGCCTTCTGCATGGATAAGGATCATGTTTAATGTAAGTGAATTGCAGGTGACAAACATGCCTTACATATAACCTATATTTTGCAAGAAACATGAATGAGCACAACACCCAGATTTTAAACACTTTAATAATATTTACAACATGCATAGCACGTCATGGAGATCAAAACCAATATATATATACATGCTGACCGCAAGATTCGCTATTTTCACGCCAAATTTCCTCTCAAGCCTGGTCCTGCCCGCCCGGTGGGCATTCTTCAGATAGGGGGTAATGTCACAACATGCATAGCACGTCTTGGAGATCAAAACCAAGAGTGATTTAAATAAAGAAAAAAAATCACTGGCCCAGTACTTTTTCTCTGTCGGGAAAAGTGATGACGCATTTTCAGCTCTGAAAAGCTTAACTACAAGCCCATCTCCCAGTGTGCTTTGCAAAGCACACTTGATCTCTCTGAAAGTCTAGAGGCATACAGAGCGCTGTCATACTGTAGCCCATGTCGGTTTTCCCAAGGGTAACACATTTCCCCATCACTCCTGCAAGGATGATTTAAGCTCATGCCACTATATGTATTGGACTGCGGCAGCACTGGCAAGAAATGGCACATTCGTTGTGAAGGAAAGCGTTATCATACTATGAAATGAGCTGCTCCGTGAAATACAGCATTCTTTTCAGCTGCTGAGGAGAGAGATTATGCTCGCTAAGGCAGTTATTTAGTGGCTATTTCTTATTTACTGTTTATCACAGCCTGTTGGATGAGAGACAGTTACCGGCATGACTGTGATATGCTGCCGCGCACCTTTGGTATTTTAAAGTTTTATTATGTTTTTTCACAATCTTGCATTTGATGGATGACACTTACAAGCTGCCTTCTAAATGTCTTATTTGAGAAGTAAAAAATAAAATAATACCACAGAAAGGTCATTGTAGATTTGATCCATTTTAACCTTAGCTGTCAGAAAGCCTGCACAGGCTTAATCCGTACGACTAAAGGTGGAGCTACTGCATCCACTGAAAAAAAAACAAAGGGACCTGTGGGATTTTGGGCCTTTTAAACTGTAACCAATTATTATAACATGCATCAGTAACTAAGCCTCTGAAAAGATTTATAACTGTCTAAAAAAGAAAATGCAAGTACGAGATGATGCAGCATAGGACTTTTTAAAAAAAAAAAAATATGTTTGGGGCTCTCAGTACGTTCAGATTGTGTCAGTGACTGGTTCAAATCTCGGCAGGAGCAGATATTTGTTGTGTCCAGAGTGGGGGTACACGTGTATTTGAAGGATGTATGGTTTATAGATGGCAATACTAAAGTCATGGAACCAAAAAAACGAGTGCTTGATTTTGAATAGACTCGGTTATGTTAGAATCCTCAACTGGGGGCACTCATTTTACACTTCAAATAAATGCATATGAAAAAAAACAGACATTGTTACTTGATATCATGCCAAGTTATGTGCACTAGACATGGTAGTATGTAAACAAGGTGTTACAAATTTTAACTTGTGTTTGCAGTGCCATATTGTAATAATACTGCAAATACTTGCCAACCGTTAAAATGCTGGGGGCACAGTAGAATTGGGGCTGATCCAGAATCCAGTCTCAGAAGGGGGGAAGGATGTTTAAAATTAAAGGGACACTGTAGGCACCCAGACCACTTCAGGTCATTGAAGTTGTCCGAGTACAATGTCCCATGTACCTTAACCTTATAGTGGTAATTATTGCAGTTTCTGAGAAACTGCAATGATTACCTCTAAGGGTTAACTCCACCTCTATTGGCTGTCTACTAAAATTGAAACGGACCTTTGGTCGCTCTACATGAGGATCTCCAGCGTCAGAATTTTCCCCATAGGAAAGCATTGAATAATGCTTTCCTATGGAGAAGTCCTAATGCGAGCGGGGCCATTGTCACGGAGAAGGAGAGTGGACAGAGCTTGACCCAGCGCCAAGGGACATCGGTGCTATATTCAGGTAAGTGACTGAAGAGTTTTAACCGGGAGGGGAGCACTGTAGGATTTTATAGTGCCAGGAAAACAGCTTTGTTTTTCTGGCACTATAGAATCCCTTTAAAGTGATATACACACACACATACATATACCTATACTAATCAGTTACAACAGTAAACGCTGGCAGGTGAAGTAGATTTGATTGACTATATTGTTACCTGTCAAGGGGTGGGGATATATTAGGAAGTGAAGAGTCCATTTTTGAATTTCATGTGTTGGAAGTAGGAAAAATGTCAAGAAGAAAGATCTGAGTGACTGACAAAGGCCAAAAAGTCATGGCTAGACAACTGGGTCACAGCATCTCCAAAACAACAAGTCTTGTGGGGTGCTCCCCGTTTGCAGTGTAGCAGAAATCAGACTATATTTCTGCAGATACCCTTTCCACAGTCCAAATACAAAATTACTGTTAGGCATCACCTGCATATGTCAATTTGGACTTTGAGAAGTCCTTCTTGTGCATATAAACTCAAGAAATCACATTTCCACAACTATCCTGGAGTATACAGCATGATGTGCTAATTAGCACAGATAGGAATGGTTTTCCATACTTCATACAGAATTTCTGCATATACCCTTGGTAACAGATGCTACAGATAAAGTGGATGTGCCACTTTTCAGTATTTCATAAAGATAACATTTTCACTGAAATTCCAACAGAATCCAAAGATATCATAACACAAAATAGTTCATTAGTCTTAAGGTAAAGCCTGAGGTTGACAAATGTTGACAAAAGGAAAAGCTGCTCTATCAACTTTTGACCAATCCCAGAAGTTGTCACAGATGACAGCTGTGGGATACAGGCTTTTTCATTGGATGATCCTGCGACTTCTCAGGATCCTCCATTGACCTCAGTGCTGTAATCTTGCGCACACGCAAAGGTAAAGGCACTGACGTGATTCCTGTCAGCTGAAGCACCAGACCCACACTACATTTGTCAGTTTCGGGGTCTTTTCGAAAGATGCAAAACCCCCTAAAATTAACAAATTCACTTTAAATACAGTGCAGATTTTTTACCCTGTAAGCTGCCATCACAAATACTCTTTGTGGCAGCAGAAGTCCATGGCTTGCGCATACATGATGTTGTGCTATGCATACACTGTATAAAGAATATCATAAGATACTCTACGGTAAAGTGGGAAATAGCAGTGAACAAACACATAGCAAAAGTGCAATAAAAGCCCTAGAAGACATTTAAAAAAATCACTAAAGGGTAAATTTAGTTTTAGATCTTACAAACACATAGTTGTTAATATAAAAAAAAACTCCTGGGAAGTGGCAATTGTTCTTTAAATGCATGTTTTTATAAGGTACAGAACTAGAGTAAGTATAAAAAATTTATTTTTTCCTCTTTTTATTGGTTTTCTAAAATTGAATACCTATATGTATGATTGAAAAGTTGTACCTATCTGCTACCTGCTATGAAAGCACACCATGTAAGATTCAACTGAACTCACAGGTCGATAGTAATCGTGCAGTGCTAAAATACGACATTCTTAATATAAGCTGCATTTTGTAACCCAATAAAGTAAAGACTGATACGAAAATAATTATGGTAGCTGGGGAGCTAAGAACAGAAATATCTGTCATACAGAGAAGCTAATTCCAAGAAGCACACAGTCAACCACAGAGCATTAAGCTACAGTAATTGGCACAATATGAACTAGAATGTTAACTTATGTTTAGCTTGTTTTTAAACACAAATATGATTACATGAAATAGTGTAGACAGATTCCCTTAGCTAGTGATTTCATGTGATCCCCTTAAATCTGGTCTGTTGCCAGTAACATCACACCAGAGTTTTTTGCTCAAAGCCTATGAGTTTTCAAAAAAAATCCCGGTGGCCTAATAAACTAAGTCATTTCAAATGAATTCATTTCTGTAAATCTATTTCATAATGCAACTGTATAACCAGCTGATGAAATGAAAGTCACCAGCAATATACATTACTGTAAAAGAAGGTCGAATATATTTCTTTTGGAATGGCACACAGACCTGGCAATCAATCTTGAGCTTAAAAACACGAAGTACGAACAACATAAGCTACATCAACTCTTTAAGAACAAATGACAGTGCCAACCTTTGGCACCACAGCTGTTTTTTTTATATTGGAAGACTGAGCTTTGTGGGGGTCCACAATAGTGATGGTTAATACGCACTTTTTGGGGTGTAAATATGCAAAGATTTGGGAATATTAAAGGAGAGCTGTCATTGCTCTGGAAGTTACATCACTGAATGAGACATTCATGAAAAATCACCTTGCGTTATCCTTTTTTTTTTTCATTATTAGCAAGACAACAAATTACATCACAATCTATTTCACTCAAGGAACAGCCAGGCTACAAATTGCAAATGAGGAGAAGAAACAAAAACATTGTTTTGTTTTCTGTGTGTTTTCTCTAAGGTGATTGGCAGTTGCAGCATAAAAAGGTATGGATTTCCATATTTAATGTTATTTTTGAAGCCTTGTAAATGCATATGGTGCTATCTTTCTGGATATTTCATTTACGTGTGGTCCTTATTAAAAACACAGTATAGCTCTATTAGATACCATTTTCTAGCATATCCAATCTATTTAGCATTAGAGATGTCGCGAACTGTCCGCCGGCGAACAATAGCGTGTTCGCGTTGGGCGAACATATCCGATTTCCGGTGCGCCCCTTATACGTCATCATCGAGTAAACTTTGACCCGGAACCTCACAGCCAGCAGACACATTCCACCCAATCAGCAGCAGACCCTCCCTCCCAGGAAGTGTCTGCTGACTGTGAGGTTCCGGGTCAAAGTTTACTCAATGATGACGTATAGGGGGCGGACCGGAAATCGGATATGTTCGCCCAACGCGAACACGCTATTGTTCGTCGGCGGACAGTTCGCGAACAGTTCGGCGGACAGTTCGCGACATCTCTATTTAGCATCAGCAAGATTACACTGAGCCCGGAGAGTCAGAGTAGTAAAACTTGCTGTGCTACCATAACAAAGAGTCTTTAAGGATTAGTAGGTGTGGGTGTCCAATGGTACTACCTTTTAACTTGGATCCAAAAATGTCATTTTATTCAGTAGACAATCAAAAGCAGTCTTCAGCAGAAAATAATGTCTGCATGTGTACTGATCATCTGCTAATATTGCATGGTTTTTCTAATTTTGGATTTAGCCATCTTTATTTTCTGTGATTTTGCATAAGATACTAGGGTGAAATTTCCTCTTAAAAATATTGTAAATCTTTTGAATGAGTCACAATAAATCTGCAACACAAACCGTTGTGG
Organism: Pelobates cultripes; assembly: GCA_933207985.1. Lineage (NCBI taxonomy): Eukaryota > Metazoa > Chordata > Amphibia > Anura > Pelobatidae > Pelobates > Pelobates cultripes. The sequence continues at coordinate 57,207,295 of OW240918.1, read as the reverse complement.
TAATTCTGGTCATTGGGGTATCTATTTAAACTAAATAAATACAGATATGATAAATGAATATATCTTATGTGATATATGATTCACATTAATGAATGTTACATTTTAATTTATGGGCACCGGTGATGTTCATCATTCACAGCCTTTACTCGGGTGTTCGGTACATGTAACATATTTGATATTTACTCCAGAGCTCTCAATAATAAGTATACTTACAAACAGTTGCAACAAGACATCTCATATAGGAACAGAACTGACTGACTCAACCAAACTGACAGTCTAAAGGGAATAATTCAAATAACACAAAAGCTAAAGGTAAAATCATTTTCATACAGATGAGTTTACAATGAAATGTAATCTATGAACATTACATGATGATGTGGAGATGAGTAGGAAGAAAGCCTGTTTTGAAATGTAAGGGTTTTTTTTTTTTTTTTTTGGCATTTTTTTAAAATAAATTGAGACTATGGTTGATATATTCTGTATTTTGTAAAAAAGATAAATGTATAACAATGTTCACATCATCTCAATCTAGAATATCACACAAAGACCTTGAATGACCATAATTTAATTGCATAATGAATGTGTTCACTTACCTATTGATATCCCATATCTTGCTGTTGTTATCCAAGGAGCAGGAAGCTACGAAATCCCCGCATGAGTGCCAAGAACAGCCCCAAATTGCATGTGTGTGCCCTTCCAGTGTTAGGATACATTCTGACTGCGCAAAGTCCCAAATACGAACAGTTGTGTCTCCAGATGTAGTTGCTAACTTTGTGCCTCTGTGAACAAAATAAAAACCCAATTTATAGACTTATAAAATTAAATTACAGCAAAACATTACAGAGGGTACTAATAGGTGCTAAGCTGGATAGAAAACAAGTACATGAATTTGTGCGTACATTTTTAAATTAAGGCTATTTTTATTTACTTACATGTGATCAGGGTGCAATATTTCTGTTTGGTAAATCAAGCTCATTTTAACTAAACAAGAAAGAAAATACAGTATTGGAGGGCTGGATTCCATTACTTGTGATATATGTTATCACCAATCGTATCTCTAAATCCTCCTACAGACAGTAATAGAAAGATGTGAGATAAATAAACAAACGTTTTCTTGGTAATGGAATTCAGCCCTTAGCAAGCACTTTTCCTCCCTTTTGCTTAGCTAAGATTTGTCCACTAACTCAATCAACAAGAAGAAAAAAAAAAAGGAAACACACTTAATACAATTCATTATTATGAACCCTGCATTGATATGTTTTGAGATCTAAATTCATTTTTAAGTTGCAACAAGTATAGTAAGAATTAGGATCACTGATCTAGAAAAGGTCAACAGTGTGTGCAGTATTTCACTGATGTGGAACACCCACGGCTGGACTGGGAATAAAAAGGAGACCAGGAAAGATTGGCATACAAGCTCCCTGGCTGGAGAGAGAGCACCCTATTTAACAAGTAGTCCAATCTGCGTCAGATCTACATCAGTTTCATTTTAGCTTTGGTTTGGTTTCTGATACTGTGCTTGTATCATTCCATATGAGCTACTTGATGTATCACTAAAACACACAGACCCACTAACAGTCACAGTAAAACGCACAGGTCAACTTACTGGTCACACAGAAAAAAAAAAATACAAATTCATTAGCAGTCACACGGTAAAATATAAAGGTCCACTCTCAATCAAACAATAACACACAGACCCGTGAATTACACAGATCATCACAAAGTCACACATTAGAATTAAAATCCATTTACAGATGGGCAGAATATAACAAAATTGGCACACCATAAAACAGACCTACTCGCGTTACAGTAAAATATTGGTTCACTCACAGCCACCGAAAAAAACAACAGTCCCAATCAAAGGCAGGGAGAAAAATTTACATGTAACCACTCACAGTCACAGTAAAAGAATCAGTCAATTCAAAGACACCCTGTTAAACACACTCATTTGCATCCATACAGTAAAATTCACAAATCCAGTTAAAAATCAATTTGTAATCAAAACAGAAATATGAACAAACCTATTAACAGTTACATAGCAATGGTCTTTTCACAAAGTAATTTGCACGGACCCACTCACAACCACCCAGACCCAATTACATGTTAGTAAATCACAAGGGGCTTGTACATTAAACTAAACTGTCTGCATTTAGCCAGGGAGGTCAATTTTTGGTCAGAGAGGTAGAATTGTAAAAATTCCCTAACTCAGCTATTGTCCTGCAAGGATATATAACATTTTCAATACTTTTTTTCATCTGACACACTCTGCCAATGGACAGCTGTACCAAATTATCTTGTAATTGTAAAAATAATAAAAATAATGATGATAATAATAACTCCCTCTCCAGCCAATGTCTGTGTCTGCCTGAGAGTTTTAGTTCTGTGGGGATCTTCAATTCACAATAATGGTTACTAAGATAGTTTATAAGTTATAGACTATAACATTAGCAACACTGTAGCATGCAGGAAACCGCTATGTGCCCTATCAATTAACCAGACTAAAATAACAATTGTTTCTGTAGCAGCACTGGTTGCATTATTACAATATCCCTGGACTGATAGAAGACTGAGGGATTATTAACTAAACAACGAGTATTAATGCTCCTACCAAAATGTAAAGTAACACTATAGGGTCAGGAACACAAACATCTAGCCCCATCCGTGCCTCCATAAATATAGTAAAATCTTACTGTATTCAAGCCTGCTTGGCTGACATAATCAAAAGTGATTCTCTGAACCAATCACAATGCTTTCCAATAGGATTGGTAGAGACTGTCAAGGAGGTAGATCAGAGGCAGAACCAGCATAAGTTGAACACAGCCCTGACCAATCAGCATCTCCTCATAGAGATGAAAGTTCAGTGTCTCCATGCAGAGGGTGGAGACACTGAATGTCAGTCACACTGTGCAGCACTGCCCCAGGAAGCACCTCTAGTAGTCATCTGAGGAGATGCCAGTGGAGTTATCAGTAGGCTGTAATGTAAACATTGCACTTTCTCTGAAAAGACAGTGTGTACAGCAAAAAACCTGAAGGGAATGATTCTACTCACCAGAACAAATGCAATACGCTGTAGTTGTTCTGGTGACTGTAATGTCCCTTTAAGCCACATTAAGCGAAGTAGGAAATATTTGAGAACTGCAGCTAATAAATCCAACAGTTATTTTTGTCTATGTTTTGCAAGTTGGTTGTCAGATTACTGTTTGAAGAATAGACTCTTGGACATCGGCTGAAGAGGAGGGTTTCTTTTGTTTTTTGGGGGTTTTTTTACAATAATTTGTAAAATAATAATAATTTGCAATTGTTATTTGCTTTGTAACTTTTATTTAGATTAAAAAATAAATAAATTACATAATAAATGTTCAACTCTAAAAAAAAAAAAAGGTAAAAAGCATTCTTTGAAATGTTAAGATTTTCAATTCATAAATAACAAATGTGCTACATATCGACTTTACCAGCACATTAAAAAATAGTCCCCATTACTGCAGCAAGCCATGTAATAGAGCATTTGACAGATCTCGGTTCGCTATCTCTGGGGTATAATGGCACTCTGTACTCTTGCAGATTCGAGGAGGCAGTAACCACTGCCAAGTAATTGTTTTTGAGAGAGCTCATAGAATGGATTAAAGTTCAGAGAAGCACAATCATCTTTAAATTGACGTTCCTTTAACCAATTAAACAATTTCAAGCTCGGTAAACATTGCTGAGGTCAATGGAATGGACAATTTTATTGAGTTTGTGCTTAATGGCTGCACCCTGGCACATTTGTTAAATACCTCTGATAAAGAAGGTAGGCTTAAAGCCTTGTGCACCTCTTCTAGCAAGCAGCAATGCAGCAGAGTTCAATTCAGGGGGTGCATCATGCTTGTTATAATATGGACATATGTCAGAGGTGCCAATGAGATAGATTCTAGAATCGCAAGTCTATATTTTCCGGTGCTCTAAATGCATATTATAAAAAAAAGGGAGAAAGAGATAGCATACCTCAAATAAAACAGAAGGAAAACAACAATTTCCCATAGGTCACAGACATTCAGTCTGTGTCTGCTTCTGAGACAGACATACTTGGTTATGCTGTATTAATATATTTTAGGCTATTTTATAGTCTCCTGACCCTTGGCCTGAAATTTTCCTGAAAGATTAATTGCTGATTTGCATTATCCATGTATAGAATTGCTGCAGCTAGTCTGACATTGTACATGTGTACCTGTGGGGGTGATGCTGTTTATGTTTGAGTAGATCTGGTTAGTATTTTATGGACACAGAAGAGTCTGGCAAGCAAAGAGCCCTAAGCCTTCTAGGCATTGTTGCCTCCTGGCCGGTATTTTACCGGCACAGGCGGTATTTCAGGCTGCCTGGCCGGTGCCGGTAATGCAATATTACCAGCAATACAAATGTCGGTATTTTTTTCTGTGATTGAAATTAGACTCTAGTAGTGGGGGATGGTGGGACACTTGATGGGGGGACAATAGTAATGAGTGATGGGGGGACACTAGATGGGGGGTCGCTAGTAGTGAGGAAGGGTGGGGACACTAGATGGGGGTCTCTAGTAGTGAGGAATGGGGGGACTATATGGGGGACTCTTAGTGAGGGATGGGGGTGACACTAGATGGTGGGACTGTAGTAGTGAGGGATGGGGGCACTAAAAGTGAGGAATGGGGGACATTAGTTGGGGGCACACTAGAAGTGAGGGATGGGGGGACACTTGATGGGGACAATAGTAGTGAGTGATGGGGACAGTAGATGGGGGGACACTTGATGGGGGACTCTAGTAGTGAGGGATGGGGTGACACTAGATGGGGGATTTAAGTAGTGAGGGATGAGGGACACATTAAAAACCAGGGATAGGGGACATTAGTTGGGAGCACACTAGTAGGGAGGGATGGGGGACATTAGATGGGAGCACACTAGAAGTGAGGGATAGGGACATTAGTTTGGGGCACACTAGAAGTGAGGAATGGAGGGACACTAGATGGGGGGACTCTAGTAGTGAGGGATGGGGGGGACATCAGATGGGGGCACACTAGAAGTGAGGGATGGGGACATTAGTTGCGTGCACTCTAGTTGCGAGTTTATATATCTTAAATTGAAAATAATTTTTAGTTTTATATTACTATTATTTTATTTTTCTAGTTTTATTGTAACACACCAGAAGTGGGAAAAGGTGCTGTAATACAACCAGTGCTGTGTTGAGGCTGGTGAGAGTAGGTGCTGTTTTAACTCTGTATCACTGCTCCTTAGTGGTCCATGGAATTCACTTAAGATACAGGATACAGTTTCATAAAGGCACATGGATCAAGGCAGGGCTCGACAAATCCCAGGTGCCATGGTGACTTAGAATTTAAATCTAACTTAAAGTAGCTTTTTTTGTGTGTTTAGTATGGTAGGTAATTTTTCCTATGAAAGGTGGCAACCTTACTTCTAGCTCCACGTGATTTCACGTAAAAAAATTTAAAGTCTTCAGAAATACTGAAGGACAGCTGTTAAAGGAACGCTATAGCCAGTTGTGGAACTAACAAAGAGAGGGACCTGGTGCAAGAATCTTTTTGAGCCACCACTATCTCAAGGGTGGCCAAAAGATAGATCCCCATCTCTGTATAATTTTTACAATGCTTTGCAAGCTGAGAATATACCATTCACCACCCTTGCATGGTTGTATTTTGCAGTAGTGTTTGAATGTAAGCTTGTTTTTGTATGTACCATTATGTGTACCATTGTATTGTCGCATTTGTGGTGTAATTGTATGTAGTATTTGTTTTTAAATGTAGGGGTGTGTTTGTGTGTAGTGTTGGTTTTTGAATGTGTGTTTATATATAATGTTGGTGCTTGAATGTTGAGATGTATGCATGTACACACATACACTGCCACACACACACTGATACAGATATACACACACTGACACACATGCAGGTAAAAAGACACACACACGCAGATACGCAGGCACAGAGATACACACATGAACAGACACAGATACACAGATACAAATATTGACATACATACAGATACACATAAATACAAGCACTGACACATTCAGATACACAAGCACACAGATGCACACACTGACGCACATACAGATACACAGACACAGATATACACACTGACACACTTACAGACACACAAACAGAGAAACTGACACACATACAGATACACACCAACACTGACATGCAGATACAGAGACACACAGATACACACAATGACGCACATACAGACGCACATTCTTTTAGCCATCATCCTGTTTCCTACCTTTTGAGTGCAGGAGGGTGGCTTCTGTTGGCAGGGGCTATTGGGAGTCTATTCACCCTCCCCCTTCTTCCTTTCACACAGCTCCATGTATATTAGCTCAGCTGCCAATGTTAGAAGGGCCCAGTTGTGCTGTTAAAGGGCGATATCGTACAACCGGACATCTGAGGACAAGTGCATAGGAGATTCAATGGGCTCTCTTGGCAACCAATGGCAGTTCTGTTGCTGACATTAAGATTACAAATATGTATTCCTAATGCTATCGTGACCTAGTCACCATCCAGGTGACAGGGCCCGCTACCAGGGTTAAAAAGATAAGTTTCCTTTATCTTCCGGTTACATTTCTTCCTCTCAGTACTGGTCTCTGGTGTGTAGCTCCACCTTTTTTGGATGAGATCATGGAGATCGGCCAAACTAATGCTTTCCCATAGGAAGTTAGCGCACTAAATGCTTTCCCATGTGAGGCTCGTGATCATGCACGGCAAAATGTCACACTGCACCAATCAGATGGTCTGTGGAAGAAATTGTGGAGTTTCACTGGACTATTTTGCGGAAGTGCATCTAGTGGCTGTCAGTATAACAGCGCCTAGAGGCAAGTTAACCCTGCAATGAAAACATTGTCATTCCTTCAAAACAGCAATGTTTTCAGCTCCAGGCTTAAAACAATGGTTAGCCAGACCATTTCATTGAGCTGAAGTAGTCTGGGTGTTAACAGTGTTCCTTTAACGCTGCCCAATTTGGTAGCACTGTCTGAGAGACAGAAGATGGCTTCACAGAAAACGGTTAACAGAGTCCCTGAGGTAGGAGTCAGATGACATTATTTAACTCAGCAAGAGTGTTAAGAGTTACACTGCAGAGCACTGACAAGGTTAAATACTGGATTATAGTTTTCATTACAAGGCCAGACTGATGTCTGCAGGTGTTGTTCACTGAATGGAAAGCAAGGATATATATTAGTTAAGTATGCCAGATTTTGTCTAATAATGTAACATTGCTTCAGAAAATAAATGTTTGCAGGAATGTTGTTTTCAATTTGTTTCCCCGCCTTTCCTAATTCCAAATGTAATAAACATGAAAAAGATGAGGTTATGAGTGTCTTTGATGTATACGCTGTACAGCACTTATCCGTCCCTTTAATGTCCTTTTTGATAACCAGACCCTGCACACATTACGTTACAGCGCAGCAGTGAGAATGAGATTGAATCATCCAGGCGGCATCCATATTCATGATGGCGTCAATCATTATGAGTGAGGAAGCGCCAAATTAATAGAAAATTCTGCAACAACAGAAGCAAATAAACAATCTTCATATGCCATCTGTGGGTAATTAGTTAGCAGCAAGCCATCTCTTCTCCGGAGTTGTAATATGGATTTTTTTTCCCCCTAATGTATGTAAATTTTCAGAATTTTTAGGCAAAACAAATTACACAAAATGTTGCTTTATAATGAAAAGTAAACTTTGTTTACAGTTCAATGGATAAAATCCCTTTTATCATGAAACAGCTGGTAGATCTTGTAAGTAAAATCACCTTTCCTTTAAGTGTTTAAGAATTACTTATTCCTTGAATACCAGAAGAGCCAAACAGTGCATTAAACTGTGCACTCTGGTGCTCTCAGTCTATCACTGCCTCTCATCAGTGTTTTAGTGAATGCTTCCTCATGTCAGGATTATAATACCCCATCAAACAGAACTTAGGTCAGAGCACAGAGAAATAGGACAGAGCGTATTACCTGTCAGCAAGCCAAGGTCAGCATTACAGAAGAACACGATAAGGTCAACTGCCAGAGAATCACCAACAGTAATAATGTGTTAATCGGGAACCAACATGTGTGACATCTGTCGCAAAAATGACGCAGGCATTATGCAAATGTTGGCATAGTCATAAATAAATGTGGTGTGGCATCTATCAATATTGACGCAGGGGAAGACGCCATGGCAGAAACTGGTTCCGAAAGGTGCCAAAGTGCACACCGGCACCACAAAATGTCAAAGAAACAGGTACAGTGACACCTCAATAGCCAAGCACCAGAAAAGAAGCATCATGGCAGGCATTTGGAGACACTACTTTAATGGTGTATGGTAAGACAGTGCCAGGAGGGTCTAGACAAGGAGTAGGCAACTTTCGGCATTCCAGATGTTGTGGACTACATTTCCCACGATGCTTTGCCGGCATTATGTAGGAGCACTAAGGGAGATATAGTCCACATCATCTTAAGTGCTATAGGTTGCCTAATCCCTGGCCCATGCACCACTGTCACTTAATTTATATGAAGTTGTTATGGTACCTATAGTGTTCCTTAAGTGTCACAAAATTACATTACAAACAATAACTTAGCTATATTTCATGAACAATTCTGCTTGTGCGATAAAAAAAAACCCAACAACCTACAAACTCATTGAACGTATTTAGTACAACGTTTTAATGATAATCTTTAATACTCCCATCATGCACTTTTTTAGGAAAGGCCCCTGTGTGAACCAGTGACATTTAACGCTGACAAATAAAGCAAAGCAAAGCAAAGCAGGCCCCAAGGGTTTCAATCATTGCCTGTGCATATATCAATCAAACATTGAATGATTTATACAGGACACTAACTAATCACGCTCATTTCTATTATGCCATATGTAGAAACCGAGCTTTGCAAACACAAGCACATATGGGAATTGTGGTACATGCAGACGAGCAGATAAACAAGTAAACATTAGGAATCGGTAGGAGTAAAGTTAATGATGTATTTATGTCGATTTTATTTGTACAGCAATAACAGTTGTATGCAGCACTTTACAGATTACATTAGTACATACTATGGTACAGGATGGACACATTAGGACAGTTGTTCCCTGCCCCTTAGAATTTTTACAGTGTGAATGGAATATGAATTTGGCACTTTACATAAGGATGACAAATATTGGGAAGTAGGGTGTCCACAGTAAAGAGATAGTAAAAACAAAGAGAACGTTACCTGCGCTCTGGACCAAATCCCTATGCACATTTAAACAAAATGGAGGCTCCTTAGTTTCATTCCAATGGCCATTCGAATATAAGCTCACCTGCCACGTCAAGGCAAGTCTCAAAAAGGGAGTCCTACACTAACCATTAGATTTGCTGATATCAGCCAAGAATCTCCAACAAGACGACAGGAAGGGGTATTTTATAAACCCTTTCACATGTAAGCCTTTATAGGGCTATAACACATACAAATCACCTTGCTGGTATCAGCTAAAAGGCACATTTCTTTGTTGAGACAGGAAGAGGTGCTGCCCCTACATACTTATAAACTCTTAATAAGACAAACATAGGGTGGCTGGCAACAATATACAAAAACAAATGGGCAGCACCCCTTCCTGTCTCAACAGAGAAATGTGCCTTTTAGCTGATACCAGCAAGGTGATTTGTATGTGTTATAGCCCTATTTAGGGTTAAGAAGTATGTAGGGGTTTATAAAACACTCCTTCGTGTCTCATTAGAGATGTTTACCTTTGTCTGATGCCAGCAAAATTTATTGTATGTGTAGAAGCCCTATAAAGGGTTACATGTGAAAGGGTTTATAAAATACCCCTTCCTGTCGTCTTATTGGAGATTCTTGGCTGATATCAGCAATTCTAATGGCTAGTGTAGGACTCACCTTTTGAGGCTTGCCTTGACATGGCAGTTGAGCTTATATTCAAATGGCCATTGGAATGAAACTAAGGAGCCTCCATTTTGTTTAAATGTACATAGGGATTTGGGCCAGGGCGCGGGTAACTTTCCCTTTGTCCTAAAGTCCAGAAATGGTTTTAGCTGAATGACAAATATTTCAGTTAAAATGACCAGAGTGACCTATTTGTCAGCTGAAATGTAATATATAACAATGAAATCTGCAAAACACTTTTGTTAGAGTTTTCCCAGTAAAGTGAGTTATCCATTGTGCTTAGGAAGGCAATAGCCTGGTGGTCTGGTGTCTGGGTCCTACAATCATTGTTCCAAACACTGGAGAACCATTGAATAAGATAGGTGTGTGGTTTTGTGTCCCAACTAACATCTGATATTTTTCTCAAGACTGTTCCTTTGGCCCCAATGACTCCCCTCTGTTCCAGGCTTCTGGAGCTCTTAACTAATGCCAAGAAGAGTTTAAGAAAATTGCTGTGATTGCATGGAGTGCATTGGTGAAGTGTGGACTCCACTGTGGTTTGTCTTAATTTCCATTATTTTTTGGGCGAGATCTGCTCAGGGCTGAACATGCACATAAACTACTTTGCCTGTGGGCACAGTGTGAGCGTGTCTCTTGATGCACCCATGCAGTACTTTCAGGGGACATTCCCTTGTGTCTGGGGACACTAGAATAAGAAAAACAGGCTATCGTGAGGTATGACATGGGGGGAATATGTTTTATGAAGCTATACTATGGTAATACATTGTGTGTGTGTGGGGGGGGGGTATGAGAGAAATATGTGTTATGGGGAGAATATATGAATATTGTAATGAGTAATGAGGAGGATAGTAATGTTAGATGGAGGAGATACAAGGATAATACTAGAGGAATACATATGACCTGTTATGGAAAAAATATGAGAGTAATCCTAAATTGCTCTACAGGAGTATGTGACCAATAGTGGTGTAGCAAGAGGGTGCAAATGGGGCAGATGTCCCCAAGGTGTGACCGTGCTGGACGGTCTGATAACATGGACAGATCTACTGGGATACATGGAAATTTCATGATGGGCCATCTCAGACTACCCTAAACTAGAGCCGGTGAGGAGACACAAGGTGAGGCAGAAGCCAGTCGGTCCTCACAATGGAAAGAGCATTGGTTGCCTTGATTCGTCATGACGCCATACCCCAGCACCAGATGCTCTGTGCAGGCCAGAGTCCCAGCAATGATTAGTACAGACAGCAGACTAGGAAAAAAGGCAGGTTTTACCAGATTTTGTAATGGAGACCTTTAATGGGGCCACTATGCATGTGTCACTGTGTGTATGGGTCACTACTGTGTCAGTGTGTTTGGATTGATCCCTGTGTGTGTGTGTGTGTGTGTGTGTGTGTTTGTTTCACATTGTGTGTATAGATCACTATGTCTGTGTGAATGTATGGGTATGAATGGTTCACTGTGTGTGTCATTGTATTTGCATTGGTCACTGTGTATCTGACAGTGTGTTTGTATTGGTCCTTGTGTGTGTCAGTGTGTTTCTATTGGTCTCTGCTTGTGTCAGTGTGTTTGCATGGGTCACTGTGTGTGCCAGTGCATATTAATGGTGATATGTGAGTGTGTGTGCATCACTGAATATATGCGTTGATGTTAGAGTGTCAGTGTAGTTCTATGCATCACTGTGTGCTCACCAATGTGTATACCAGTGTGTTAATGATTATATGTAAGTGCGTGTGTGTCACTGACTATGTGCATCAATGATTGTGTGTTAGTGTGCATGTATGTGTTAATGTATGTGTGTCTGAGAGTGTGCTTTGTGTACGCTTTAAAAAAATATATATTTTTCATTTGATTTCTAACGGTATAATGTATTTCTACATTTCTACATAAATATATTTGCATTTTATTAATATATGTGGATATATAGTGCACGTTTCTAAATTACTATGTTTATAATATATACACAAACATGAATATAAGACACATACATTAATAAACATGTATATATGGACAACACTCAGAATTCTCATAAATCAAATATAAAATGGAACCAGGCCTTTGCACTCCTCACACGCTTATTAGCTAAGCTTTAAATTGTAGGACATTAAAATCCAAATAATTTAAGCCAAAATAGCTGATTTGGAGAAAAAAAAAAAATCCAAATCAGCTTTATTCATAGCTTGACCGTTTTAGCCTAAATTTTGCAATCCAGATTTTCATTCACAAAAAAATAAATTCTTGTTTTAGATTATAACCCTATATGTCTCACAGTATTTCTTGCCTTGCTTTGGTGTCAAACTCCAGCCGTATAGTATATCCAACAAAGAGCACATTTTAGGATTTAAGTATATATAAAAAATTAAATAATTTCTTTATTTTAATCAGTTGTACAACAGCATACAGTCAATGTTCCAAACCTATTACCGGACCTTGCCATATGCTTTTGCTTATATCTGTTTAAAATAAAGCATGTTGGAGCAGTGCATTCTCAATTTATTTTTTACCTCTATAACAACACACTATGTGTCACAAAGTATTAAATGAACTATGTTTTCTTGTTTTTTGTGGGGAGGGTGGATTAATAAAGGACTTACCACCGGGCACTTTATTGCCTGCCTATGTCAATGCCTATACTACATAGGGAATCAAAATGATATGTTACAATGAAGAGATATGGAAGAAATTCAAGTTGTTCTAATAATTGATGACCAGATAAGCATTTTAAATGGAATTGAGAATGTTACTAAATACGACTGATTTTAGCACATATCATTCATCAATCTTAAGTAGGACATCTTGTCGCCCCATTTTATGAAGAGACAGGAGTTGTGGAAGCTCTACAAAGGCCTAGTAGCCATATTTACAGTTTGCTAATTTGAAATACTATTTTGGTAACAAGATGAAGTTTACGGGGAGATCCTTTCTTCTCCATGCTTCTACTTTGATACTGAGCTGTATTAAAGTGAATGGACTGCTATTCTAGTGGTAGATTTTAATTTAAGCCCTCTAATACTCTGCTTTATATTCTCCTTCTTATTAACTACCTGCTGGCTTGGTAGGAAGCTAAAAAGTCCTAGCAACTCTTTGACTCACTGGTCTGGGATGTTTCCCCACTATATTCATATCTAATTACCTTCCCAAAGATGCCTAGTGTTGCCTGGCTCCAACCTCTGTTGTAAATAAGTAAGACCTTTTAATAGACACACTATGAATCTTTCTACACAGCTGAAATGCAGCAGCTTTGTATGAAGTGTGCTAAGAAAATACAGCTTTATGGTGACATTTACGAGTAAGTTTGAAGTCATTATTTTGACAGTAGCTGCTTTGACCTCAGAAGCATTGCGGCATAGAATTATTTTTGCACCTGTCCATCAACATAGAATTTATTCTTTAAATAAATTGTTTTTAAATCTCCCACAGTTTAATGCCAAACTGACAACACTTTAAAACTAGGTGACTACTCTTTGGCAACAGTGGTAGACCAAAATAAAAGATCTAAAGTATGGTAGCTGGGCACACAGAAATCACAGTTCTCCCTTAAATGGACAATGCAAATAACTCCTGAATGTGCAACAGTTATAAGCATTGGAACACAATATTTCTCTCTTACACATCACCATTCTTTATCTGATTTATGTCCGGTTCTCACAAAGAAATGTCAAATATTCTTTGCTCAAAAATTATTCTCAGATTCTTATGATATTTATTAAAACACCAGTACTGGATGCAGTCCCTTCAATCCTCAATATGTTGTTTTTTATTTTGCATTGAATTTTTTTATTTCTGAATGTTTCATGTGATAAAGCATATAAGGTATATTATGATAAGTGCACATTCACAAACAAGGAGGTAACAGTAACAAGTGTCAGGATGAATAGTGGTTCGATATGTCACAAATTAAAAAGAATAAACCCCGATGACCAGGAGTAAACTGGCTGACCTGAGTTGGTGGGGAAGTCTAACTATAGGACAATACAGAATGTTATCCACCTGCCGAGGTAGCTAAAAATAGGATTTCAAGAATGACAAATTATGTTTTAGCAGATTTTTATTTTATCACTTCATTGATCCCTGCACTGAATTCATTTTCTCTCTCATTAATAAAATGCTTGTTAAATGAATTCATAAATAATAAGATATCCACTACTCTAGACATATAGATATTAGTTATATTTTATGTTTTTCTAACGGTGGTCATATAAATAAAGATACTTATTTTTAAATTTGATAATTGACGGGAGAACAGTAAGACAATTTTGAATTACTGACTATCCAGAAAGCACTAATGAGAAAATTTCTCATTCCCAGCTTCTTCTCCGTCTGAATCACTGGACGTCATGGTAACAATGTATTATCGAAATCTGATTAGCATTCCCAATGAAGAACAGTGCTAGCTCCTCTGGATTTATATTCCAAGTGTTAAGAAACATTGTTTTTTTTTTTTTTTCTTCATGTTATAAAAGAGAAATGCTTTTATCTGGGAATTTAATTAATTTGTTCTCTGTACTCACTGTTGATTGTGTCAATATCAGAGAAAAATACTTTCTTGAGCTGACAGGAAGGTCAAAAGGGTTACTAAGGGCAAGAAAGTCTCAACTCATTGACAGTGAATGCCAAATGTGCTTTTTTATTTTACCTATTCTGCTGAATATATAACCTGTATAGCTAGAAATATTCTCATTAATTGTCAGTAGCCAAAGTCTAGTATTCCATTCATCAAGTAACATTCTATCCAATTTTCATACACTCTTCAGATCTCATTGAGTCTAGTCTGTAATCATACTATTGAGCAGAGTAAGTGATGAGAACCGCACCCAATCCCAAGGGTGCTCCAGAGCAGAAAAAGACCTTTCCGGTCGAAACGTTGCGTTGCGTTGCGTTGCATTCTGTCATAATAAATCTGCCTGCGGCTTGAAGTTGGAGTGCCTGTGAGTTTTTTCCTCTTAGTCTGTAATCATGTGACATAAGGAAAATGGCTCTGATTGGTTAATGTGGCTTGTGGTCATAGCAGCTCATATTTGTTTGTGTGTTTTATTATTTGTTAGAATATAACAAGGGGAGGATACAATGAAAACTGCTTAATGTATTTTGCTTAAAGAGGTAGTTAAGTCAATTTTCATCTGAAATCAGTGAAAGAAATTATGATTTGCTTCACTGCTCAGGCTTTGAGAAACCCAAGCAGAATTTCTTAAAGATGTCTGCCAAAGCATTTTGCAATTTATCCTGATGTCACGGGTTCATTAAACGAATTTAGTGACAGAAGAAAGCCAATACGTGAATGGAATTAGCGATTCCAGTGAACACACTTAGGACAAACTTGATCCCATGGTAGACAAAGCAAACACATTTCCTGCAAAAATGTTCTAGGACAGATCTGCGCTACAGATTTATGTTAAATTCAAACATTCTCCTACAATCAATACCTCTCCTAAATCAGGCTTCCTCCATGTCAATTCCATCCTGCAGTCTTGTGTACTAGTGAGTAGTGATTAAGTCAATGTAACATCTAAATGACAGTCAGGCATTAAAGGACCACTGTAGTAGTTATGGTGCCAAGAGTGACTTTGCACGTCCCAATGGTAAGTAGCAGGGCCGGTGCAAGGATTTTTGCTGCCCTAGGCAAATAAAATGTTGCTGCCCCATTTGCTCCATCCACTCATGCAGACTGACACACACACGCTGACTCACATAAACACACACTGATTCAAGCAGACTGACACACACGCCCATGCAGACTGACACGCATGCACACTGACCCAAGCAGATTGATCATATTACATTACAGTATGCTGTAGTGTATTATAGAGGAGAGGTGGGAAATAATTTGACATGTAAAAACAGGGTCACTGCAGGAACCAAAACAACTTTAGATTAATGGAGTGATTTTGTTTTTTAGATTATACCCCTGATCAATTCTCTGCCATTTAGGAGATACATATTTTTCTTAATGCAGCCCTGGACACACTTCTCTGCATGTGACCTACACAGCTTCCTTACACATTTCCTGTAAAGAGAGATCTAATGTTTATACTTTCTTTATTGAACAATCTGTTTAATTTTGAGTTTTTTTTTTTTTTGTTTGTTTTTTTTATCTCCTGCTCTGTTAATAGCTTGCTAGAGCTTGCAAGAGCCTCCCATGTGTGATTAAAGTTCAATCAACAGCAGATGGGGGATAAAAAACTTCTAAAGTAAAAATACTATCCTGTCACATCTGATTGAACATTAAAAAAAAAAAAAAAATCATGTAGGATGCGTGGGTCACAGCCAGGGAAGTTGTAGCTAAGCAGAAGCAAAAGTGAATTAAAGGAACACTGAAGTTTTAGGAAAACAAACCTGTATTTCTAACCCTATAGTGCCCTAGTTGTGGCTTAATGTTAGGTTCCCATTCAGTAAAAAGCTAAAAGAAAGCTATTTACTTACCTTTTCTTTTGTGCTGA
Organism: Pelobates cultripes; assembly: GCA_933207985.1. Classification (NCBI taxonomy): domain Eukaryota; kingdom Metazoa; phylum Chordata; class Amphibia; order Anura; family Pelobatidae; genus Pelobates; species Pelobates cultripes. The sequence continues at coordinate 57,190,994 of OW240918.1, read as the reverse complement.
GGCACCGTTGGACCTGCTGTCCATGCCTCCTCCTGCTACTTAACCCCTTAGGGGCCAAACTTCTGGAATAAAAGGGAATCATGACATGTCACACATGTCATTTGTCCTTAAGGGGTTAATCTGTCTAATTACCAATCCAATGCTCTTGGAGCATTGGAAATGGATGTACATGCATGGTGAGTGCTGCATTCACATCCAAATGCTTCTGATAGGAAAGTATTGAATTCAATGTTTTCCTATGAGTTGCAATGTTACATGGCCAAGTTTTACTCTGTCAGTGCAGTGGAAGGTGTCTAGTAGGTGTCTGGAAGAGAGCCACTAGACGTGTGTTTAACTCTGTTATGTAACATTGCATGTTCTACAAAACTTCAATGTTTTTACATTGCAGGGTTAAAATGACAAGACCGCTGAGATGAAGTGGTGTGGGTGACTTTAATGGTCCTTTCACCCAAAAATGGTAGTGAACTTAGAAGTGAGACTGCAGGGTCTAAACGCTATCAATGCTTCTTTAAGTTAAAGTTGTTTTAGTACTTAGAGTATCTGTTTAACTAGACTGAAAGACAGAGTGAGAATAATAATCTTTAGAGAGAGATGCAAAGCTCAGTTAGAATTGCAATCATCACAACATGTTGTACAGCAATCGATTAGCACTAAATGACAGATGAAGCCATCCAAGTAAAAAACAAAATCTGTATAAATAATGTAAATATAGCTTTGATGACCGTTTTCTTTTTATTTTACCTTTTTAATTGAAAGAAGAAAAAAAACACAGTATAAATTAATGTTTTCCATTTTAACAAATTGCAAAACACTCCAGGCTTAACCTCTGTTGTCACAAAAGGCACAGAAAAGGCTGTGCATTATTAAGAGCAGGGAGATACTCAGACTAAATTTACTGCTTCCCTTGTGCTATTACTAACAAAACGCACAGCTGTAAACTTCAGCACAATGCCTATATATTATACAGTTCCTATCATATAAAGTAATTACTCATTTTCTCCATAATTCCTTCCTTATTTTCTACAATGCATGTAGATGATTGCTTTAGATTATAGCAATGCCCTTCATGTTGAAACTAAGTTTAAGTAGAAACCACTTTCATATAGACAAATTAATATATCGCTTGTATCACCTTAAAATGACAGTCAAGTCTTATGACCAGTTACCTATTTATTGAATGTATTTGTACAATATTAAAGGGATACTCTGAGCACTACAAAGAACTACCTAATCATTGTCTACCTTTGTCAGGGTACCTTATGTGTTGGCACAGGCTGTGCCACACAATGGAGACATCCTGCAGGTGGAAGGGGACCTTTCTAGAAGTCCCTCTCTTCTTTCCAGTGGTTCTCGCACCGACCGCGATAGCCCCGACCCTTTTATATAACGCTGCACCTTCGCACAGATGTCATGAAGCTAATGATGTCACGGCCTGCCAAAACGGTCAAATTCAACCATTTTGGGGGCGTGGCTACAGATTAAAGGAACAAAGTATACAAGAGGAGTTCAGGACATGTCTCATTGCCCTGTTGTGGTTCTGTATAGTCCCAATAGCGTGTTATATATTTGTTTATATCTTTTGGTTCTGACTTTGGCTACGTTCGACTATTCTACCTTCTGTATTCCTTTGACTTGGCTCTTGTATACTTGTTGTTCCTGATTTCTGGCTCCCCTTGCCTCGGCTTGTTCCTGATTACTCTCTGTCCTTGTGACGTTAGCCCGGCCATTCTAAGGTCCAGTATACGTTACTATTCTACTACACTCCGCGTGTTGGATCCCTATATATTCCTGACACCATTAATGTGTTACTTTTAAAAGCAGTGAGTCAGAAAACAACTAATTATTTGTAGGTGTACCCATATATATGATTATATATTTCTTACCTGCTCTATGTTAAATTTAGTATATATTGTGTATTAATATTGTTTTTGTATTTCATTGTACCCTATTGTATCAATGCAATGTTTTGTGGACCCAGGACATACTTGAAAATGAGAGAAATCTCAATCTATCCTTCCTGGTAAATTATTTTATAAATATATAATATACCTATAACACACAGGGACGTAAGGACCATACAAGTTATTGCATTGCACCCCACACGTTCCCATCGTTTTTGACAATAGCTGTCTGGTTTGTTTGTGAGCTCCTGTATCCCAAGTTATATTTCATCATAAAAAGTTATATAAAAAAAAAAAAAAAAGTGACCTATACATAAAGGTAGTAGAGGCAGTGAAGTGGTATTAGTTGTTTCATGAATTACTGCCAATTGCTGAATTACATAACAGGTTTCCCCTACTGAGGTTTATACTCTGCATATCTAAAAAGAAAAGCAACAGGATGGCTAAGACTGGCAGTGAGGTTTCAGCAACTTCCAAATCTCTACAAACTGTCAATCCTGTTTAAATGAAGCAAATGTAGGAAACTCCAAGGTCAGTTGCTGATTTTTTTATATCTGATCTTGTGACCTTGAAAAAGATTCTAAGGGGTCGAAACGTCGATCATATCCCAGGTGTAACCGTTGATTTTTTTTCGTTAAATACTTTTCAATATTTAGAAGAACTGTGAGTGCACCTTTGCCTGCTTCTTGCAGCTTTGTATGGATTTTTGAAGTTTTTTTGTGTATATATTTAACACTGATAGCACCCAAGTAGAATTTACAATATTCTTCTTTAGGGGAGTGCTGAGCTTTTATATATATTATATACTATTACTGCATCATCTACTTCATGTATTTTAAAAATTAAGGTGGTTATGATGTTAGAATGGTTTGAATTGTTACGTGGGGTGCACTGCCACAACTCCCTGTCGACACTAGTAATGACAAAGAGCCGAAAGCTCCTCAGCAGGAGGTTTTATTAGTAGCACAGGGCTCGTTTATCGGCTGAAAGAGTCTCAGCCAATGAGCTAAGAATTGCAACTCCACCATTTAATAAGTCAAACAGTATAGACAGTACAGTGAGTGGTACAGTACATGCCCCACACACTATGCATAGTAAGTGGAGTTTGAGAAAATCCCACAGAAAACAAAAGTACCTGGTTTCACCTTAACATATTACGCAGAAAGCAAAAATGTTACGTTCAAATGTTCATATCGTTAAAGTGATGCGTACATTGAATGTTGTGTGCTGAATTCTTTGCACATATAATCTATGGTAACATAAAATGCCAAAAGATGTTTGCCAAATAACTATTGATTTACTATAGGAAGTATACAAGTAAAATAATTCCAACAAATGGTAGAAGGTTATTTAGAAAAACAAAATACGTTATATATTGGTTAAAAATTATGAAAAAAAGTGCTAATTGCAACAATATAGGTTAATTGTTGTGATTTAAGAATTGGTAGCAGCATTGGGAAAAGCCTATCTACTTACGATGGATGGAAGGCACAGCCAGAAAGCCAGTCTGTGTGTCCTTCACCAGTCATAATGATTTCACCGTTGGGGATGGACCACATTTTCCAAAGGCGGTCATCACTAGCGGTTACCAATATGTCTTTTCGTGGATGCAAGGCCAAACTGCAAAGATAAAAGGCATATGAATGAAGCTTAAGATTTCAGTAGTCATCTGGAATCACCAAAACATGCTTAACATTGCTATATATTTATAAACATCTAGAGGACATGATGGCAGTGCAAACTGGCATGCTTAAAAAGGTTACTCTAACCCTTTTGCAGAATTCTTTTTTTTTTTTTTTTTTAAGTTTTTTTAAGTTAAGAATGTCCTCTTGGGCACTAGTGTTTTCGTCCACCCCCCATAACCCTGTAATATAATGTAAAACCTACCTTGAATCCTGTGTTTTTAACATTTACATCAAGTTATTAATTTGGTATTAAGAGGGGTAATTAATATGACATGTCTTGTACTTTCCTAGATGAGACATATACATTAACCATCTTTTTTTGGAACTAGAGGCTCTTCTTATTTTCCATGCTTTTATTTGGCAGCTCAGTATGATGCAGTGCTGTATTATAATAGACCACATTATAATGAACGCCATTGATCACACAAACGTTTAGACTTTAACTCTCAGTAGTGTAATTGATTATTTTTAATAACATTAATAAAACAATTGTTAGTTATAGATACCATGAGATGTTTGTGGTTGGGAAAAAAAACCCCACCATATTTTATTTGATTCATGCTTACTTAAACTTAAAAATTATAGTAATTACCGGTATTATAATTTTTAAATTTTTTTATTTTTTTATTTAAATGATATCTCTTGCATATGTGAACATGTCTTTGTATATACGGGGTCAAAAAAATATTACAAGCATCCCTTGAAATCCCCCACTGGCAAAGACAATGTTAGGAAACACAGCTCAAATGTTATCATAAAAAAATGTAATTAATATAAGTTTGATAATTTAAGATGCCTAAGAGACAACACTGAAATATTATGAATTTTGTATATTTCTAGTCCATTTCGTCCATATCACAAATGACTGGTTGAATGCTCTCATCATTCTGTTCTCCTCGGTCTCTCCCTATGACAACAATAACTTCAGAACTCAATGCTCCTCTGACTACGGCACTAAAACTGATCTGATGCCTTGTTGGAAATTGCTTTGGCTCCACGTTTCCGACAGAGATATCAGAGTTGGAAATCGTGCCTTGATGCCTTAAGAGTGTCTCTGCTTGACAGGAGCTATCTAGCAGAGACACCTGGCTAGTTTCAATGTGCTTTATCATACCCGCTCATCGGGTTCCATTACAGAGCTATCTATATGTTTGTAACAGAGAAGAGAAGGAGAGACAGTAAATTAAAATATGGCAAAAAAATCACACTCAAGTTCTCACAAAACTCTGAGCCTGTCTTTGAAAATAACAGTGATATGTATGTATTTTGGCTTGATGTCTTCTAGTCACAAGTCTTGGGCTAGAAGAGTATTTGTGAAATAGGGAAACTATAGCTTATTCTTTAATGTAACAAAGTCTTGTATGCCTTCTTTCCAAGAGAGGTTTGGAGAACTCAAGCCACTTCACTTGACTACATCCCCCATTATTATTATCAAGCTGGTTGATGAATACATGAAATACAACAACAGTGGTGCAACTGTCTGCTTAACATCGGCTTCAATTAGAGGTTTGAGAGCAACAGCCTGAAAACAACTGGTGGTCAACAGTTTACAAGATTATTATGTCGTTCATATTTAACACAGACCTAAGTGATTCATTTACTAGTAATTAAGCTTTGCATTGTTTTATAGTTTTATATAATGATATTATATACAGGCCTACTTGGCCTGGACGTAGGGTGGCAGGATGGGAGTCTGCTGCAGGATTCCAGCAAAACCTATTTTTTTTTTTTAAATTAAAATCAGTTTTATAACAGCAAATGCCAGAAGACTCCTGGACTTTAGTTGCAACCTTCTCTCCTTCCTCCTACCCTCATCTAAAGTAAGATGCAGGGGAATAGAGGGTGGCCTAGTCATTAAAATTGCATGTCTAACAGTATGTGACTCTGTGTTTATGAGTTTGTCTATACATGTATATAAGTGACTTAGTCTGATTGTGTCTGTGTATGATTGCGTGTGTATATATGCATGTATGCAACTGTGTGTGATTGTTTTTGTATGTGATCTTCTGTACGATTGTGTGTCTATGTATGTACATGTTTGTGTGATTATGTGCCTATGTATGTAAGCTACTGTGCGTGATTGAGTTTCTATATACACCTGACTGTGTGTTTATAGGTAAGTGTATGTGCATACCTCTCAACATTTAGAGATACGATATCAAGAGATGGGTGACGGGCCCTAGGGGAGTCGCCAGTGATGCAACTTGCATCACTGTCGATAGTCAAATATGTAGCCTTCCCAATAAATGGGGCATGTCAGCCTGTCTTCAAGCATGCCAAGCTGCTAGACCTCCTCCAGACCAGTCCATAGTGTAAAGGACCATGCCAAGAGCACTTTCTGCGTGGTCCTAGTACCTGTAGGGAAGGTCCAGTGTGTCTAATGATGTGCTTGCACTGTGGTGTCCTGGGACAGTTCCTTGGTGTCCCAGAATCCATGGACACCAGATAATAAAATCGGGAAAGCAGGACAGGACTCTAAAATAGAGACTATCCCACCTAACTTGGGACAGTTTGGAGATCTGTTATATGTATGTATGAACCAATGATCTTGTTGATTGGTAAATGACTAGTTATTTATGTTTATGAGAAGGGTAAAGCCTATGGAGAGGGGGAGAATTAACCTTTACTGCCAAAGGGCAGCCGAAACTGAAATGCATTGATCAGCATGTGGTTTGTTGATGAATATTTGTTTAGTTATTTGGATATACTATAACACAAATGTCACAATTTTGATAATGAACTGCCACTGTCCAATTAGTTAGGCACACTGCTGCAATACCGCAGATATAGGTGTACTAATGTGTGCATAAGGTTTACAAGGTCACCCTGGCACTTTAAGAAAAAAAAAAAAGTATTAGCACTTTTGAGGTTTTCTCCACATATTCATGCTGTAGTTTTCTCCACATTGAGATTTCCTTGGTTATGCTTTTGGAGAAAAAAAAAAGTAGAAAATAAAAAAGTTATGCAGCTTTCTAAAACAAAGCTCCAACTCTATAGGCACACAGTCTCTTTTTTCAAAACACCTACCTGGATTGGCCTAAACAACAGTGTATGTAAGAATTCAGTGTGAGCTGAGCTGTTCCAATGACTTTCCCCTCTAGCCAATATACTGTAAAGTATCACTGTATGTAGTATCAACACTTAAAGATAAAGGATGGGGGAAGTGTCCCTGGCAATGAGCGTAGTGGGCAAACCAGCCCCAGAAAAGTGGTGGGCCCTCTGCTGCCCACTGAATAGACGTGGAAACCTGGCGTCAACCTGGCCCCGCACACAACACTCCATGCTGAAGCTCTCTCTATGGTCCTACTGCCCACCAAATAGTGCAAGTGTGTCTAAGGTCTCTAATGATGCGCAAGCACTGTGCTGTCTGGGACAGTTCTTTGGTGTGGAATAATAGGACAGTGGTTGGCTCATACGGAAACATTGGGTTTACCTCTTTATCCTGAAAATGGGTGATTACGTCTTAGCTCCCTGTCAATCATTGTTATTATTTCTGCGCTTTGCACATGGCAGTCAGCATAGCTTGTGTTTTTTTTTTTTTTTTTTGTTATACTTGTAAGTTCTTTATATTATTATAGTATACATTACATTGATTATATTTGTAATGTATACCATTTACAGATAGCGCAGAGCAATTAAATTCCCTGGCTTTTGCATGAAAGATCTAAGACCGATTGCAATCACCGGGTGAGTGGAAGGGTTAATATCAGACGTGCATGGTCATCACGGTTTCAGAGAACTATAATATATTAGTTTACTGGTAAGCTGTGGGCATCTATTCCTCCCACTGACAGTGAAGGGGCCATTGTGTTTTGATTTAGACTGACACTGATAATCTGCATGCTAGATCCAGAGAGATAGAGGGGCCTGGGCAAGCATCCTGAGTCATAAGTAAAAGAACTAGATGAAAGATTTAACAATGGCTGCTGGTGACCTTGAGCTAGTAACGCTCTCTTTACAGGAATGAATACTAATGGTCCTTTATAATGATATCTGCTGTACATTTAGTACTATACAGGATATATACTATTAAATCATTTTATTGGTGTTACTTGTAAGACTATATCTACAGCAAAATTCATTTCATCAGTAAAAAAAAAAAACTAAAAACATAAGGAACACTATCCCTCGTTTTTTTTTTTTGTTTGTTTTATTCTCCTGTGTCTAAACTAGCAGTGCGAGGTAATTACGATTGCAAGGTCCCCCTTTTTAATAACAATAAAATAGTAAAATACCCCTTTACTTAGCTGGAATCCAGCATTAAACAGCCTCTTCTGAACAGTCTGATCTGCCTCCCTGATGTCATCAGGCTTGGTGACATTTTGTCCAATCTAAAGTCTCTCATATAGAAGCAATGTGAACAAAAGGCAAATGCACAACAATCACGACTCTCTGCCACTCAAATGCTTCTCATAGAGAAGCACTGAATCCAATGCTTCTTTATGAGAATCATCAGAGGGCATTCGACACAAAGTGTGAGAACGCTGGGCGTCAAAGAATCTAGTCTGACTTGGTTATGGATCTGGAAGCACCATCTAGTGGTTGTCAGGGAAACAGTATTAGAGGTATGGTTAACCTCATAATATATGCATTATCATATTTCCAAATAGCAATGTTTTACATTGTGGGCAGGGCTACTGCACCTAGACCACTTTATTGAGATGAAGTAATCTGGGTGATTATAATGGTCTTCACTATCTAATCTTCATTAATTTAACAACAAACAGGAATAGAAACCCAAACTGTGAAATTTAGGCTAAAATAGCCAGGCTATGCCCATTGCCAAGATGGAATATTTTCTTCAATATTGGCTATTTTAGCCTATATTTTGTAAATAATTTTTTAATTCAATCAGTATGGTACCTAGTGAATAGACTCCCAAGATGAGCATAGATAATTGGCACCGTGTGATTGCTATAACATGCAGAATTCAAAGCAATCCAGGTAAGACAAGGACATATCTAAAATTCCCTTTGGTTCCTCATCTGTAGTGAACTGACAGTACATTGGGATCAACGTGTATTAGTGTTTCTTTCTTTGTTCAATACATGCAGCTGTTTTAGTTTCAAAAATATGCTCTCCTCTCTTTGGCAGTAAGTCCCTTTCTTTCCCCAGGCCTTGATCCCGGTCACATGATCTTGAGGCCTGCTTATTGTCGCCTAATATTCCCAGGATATTTCAGTTGATCACCTCCGCAGTTTGTCACACAGTTTAGGGGATTCTCTTTAGTGGCCAGCGTAAATTGATTATTATAAAGGCACAATGCCATGAGATGGGCACTAGCACTGACCAGTGATAACAAATTATATAGATGGTAGCGGATCATAGCACCTGGGTAAGGTTTATTTTTAAACAAATGACAAAAGCATGTTTACTGCGGGAAAGAAAGATACAATTTTCACTTCTAAAATCCTTGTTATTGGTGGAACTGCATCCAACAACTGAATGTCTCATCCTTGGCAATTCTAATGGCGAGAGACATGCTGTGTGAAACACATGCAGCAGCAAACATAACAAAGGAAAAGCTATGTTCCCGGCTAAATAGATTTTGTACACAAAATGCATTCCCCTTATAAAGTCTCAGATCTTATAAGAAGAATTTATAATGTTTGATTACACTGATTCACACCTCTTGCCTATTCCAATGATGCACATGTTTTAGGTTGTGTGGTTGGTGGTATAACTACAACCATGTGCTACCTTAGGCCCACAAACATTAATGCAGTGTAATGTATTATAGCATCTTACAAGTCTTCTGGTGGCTCCTGAGTTTGGACTCACCCTTAAACATTTGAAGGAGTCAGCTTCAGTCTCTATGACCTCAAGAATCTCCCTACTTCCATTGAGACTAGCATAAAATCCAGACACCACCGGTTAAACCTTGAGAGCTCGAAGACATGTTTGCAAAGCCTGTACTGTACTATAGCTAGAATTTAGAACTCCGAGAAAAGTACAACAGCAAAGCAATGAAAATGAACAAATATACTCGGGTCCAAATAAGTATCATCCCCCTGAGAGAGATAGAATTGGGAGATAGTTTGCTTCATGCCATTCTGAAGATAGAATGCACTAAAGAGGGCTAAGGTACAATAAAAATGGACCCAAAGCAAGACAATGAAAATGGCACAAAGCTGCTGATGCAGCACGAATGAACAAATTCTGTAAAGGATCTGAAGAAAGATGGCTCAATGACAATTGGTGAGAAGAGAACTGGCAGGAAACCAGCTAATAGTTCTTTCAATACTTCATTGCTGTCCTACAATCAGAAAACACATTTGGAAATGAACACATCGTGCTTTAATATATGTCACATTTAAATGTTACAGAACCGATCACTCATGCTCTGTACATTAACATTTAGTGGAATAGAGAGACGACTGGATTTGATTACTTTTAATAAATGTACCAGTTTCTTGTATTTTTTATTATTATTTTCAATTTTTCTGTTAAAGTCTGTAGGAGAATTTACAGAAAACTCTTGTGATACATGCATCAATTCATCCAATTGTAAGTTGAATATTATTAATAATAGCAGATATTGGCTTGCCGCAGCCAAATTGGGTAAAACGTTAATGGCTTTAGATAAGGGGATGGATTCTATTACCAGAGATAAGTTTAGCTGTGATAGTTGAATAGTAATTTTCCTATAGACTGCAAAAGGAAAATTGTTATTCAGTTACAGAGATATAGATATCTCTGGTAATAGAATCCATGCAAAGGTCCTTAAAGTTGAGCTATTGCCTAATGACAAATTTACATGAATCAATACAGTATAAATGAAATTGTCTGAGATGAGTATTATTTTTAAGGAGTTGTGCAGTTTCAATGATACTTTTTATACTTAATTTGGATTCAGGAGTTGAAGACTAAGGAGACTTCCCTGTTTGCTCTGAAAATTCAAGGTTTGATTGGTACTTTCAGACCTGTAGGGCAGCTCAGTAATGGAGGTTAAACGTTTTCCAGGTAGCCAACAGACAGCCATACTACAACCCACTCTTTTGCTGGTCCCTTGTGCCCACTTTTTTAGGAGTTTTCCTGTTTGGGAAGGGTTTCCTGTAAAAGTTGTAAATCATGGGATTTACAGCAAACATAAGAAAGTCAAAGGATGATATCGGTTTTTATATTTAAAGTACCTTTATTTTTTGCACGTTTTTATACAATTTCTAACACATTTAAATTGGGTTCAAATGTTTAAATGTATCTTCATTACATTTAGGAATTACTTACTCTTAAGAAACAGCAAAGATGATACAATATTTAAAAAAAAAAGTGCAGAAATCCAATAAAATTCAAATTTCGTGGTTATTTAGGTAATACAGCAACTGTGGTTTTTCACATAAAACCACTGTTCATGCGGGATTGTGTTTGACTTAAAGGGACACTATAGTCACCAGAACAACTACACCTTAATGTAGTTGTTCTGGTGAGTATAGCCTGTCCCTTTAGGCATTTTCAGGTAAGCACTGCCTTTCCAGAGAAAGGGCAGTGTTTACATTACTGCCTAAGGACAACTCTAGTGGCAGTCACTCAGACGGCACAAGCACTGACGTTCAGCCTCTCCACAAATGCATGGAGTTGCTGAACTTTTCCTATAGAGATGCAGTGATTCAATGCATCTTTCTGAGGAGATGCTGATTGATGCAGCGCAGAGTTTTGCCATGCATGCACAATAGCCTCCCAAGTGCTAAAAAACGATATTCCATACAGGGCAGGTGCCTACTCTGCCTAATGGGAAATTCACCCTTAGTACTAGGCAGATTGAGGGACATGTGATTGTGTTAAGAATATAGAGAATACAGAAGCATTCTGATTAGGATAACCGAAAGGACAAAGTCAAGAGAACTGCATGACAAAACTAATGACAATTTATTTTGAGCAGCAAAACAACATACCAAAGATGGACGCAAATGCTACCTAAATCAAGAGAAAAGGTGCAGTAAGCGATACATCCACACGTAACAGAGATACCATGGAACTCTAGATCATGGAACTAAATCAGCCTGTTAACCTGTCTCAAAAGAATAAAGGAAATATTTACCAATGAAAATGTTTTACTAACAAAAAAAATAAATAATAATATGCTTTCTTAATCTAAAGATACACACACACACAGGAAAAATATAGATTCTTACTTTCTCAGAAAAAACACGAAATTGCCCACAGTCTACTGAGTCTACACAGTTCAGAGTCCTTGTGCTGAGTGAGATGCGAATAGCCATGTGTCTGAGACACAACTTATTTTACAACATATGACAAGCATTATGGAAATATAAAGAGACAGTAAAAATAAATCATTCAACTGCACAGGCTTCTATTTCTTCACCTCTGCTCCCATCTAAATGAGCATGTTTTGGAGGGGTCACACAAAGCTTAGACTACCTGTCTTAATAATGAAACATCCATTTTCAGGCAATACGCTGCCTCAGCTAACAGCCCACACTGGGATTTCACCTACTAGACATATCATTTGATTGCCATATGCCTTAGCAGCAAAACAGAAAGATAAATCCAAAGACCTAAAATATATTGGTACAAAAATTAAAAAACCCCAAAAAAGAGAGACCATTAAATGGGAATTAATACGGTTTATGCTAGTGTTAAATGGACACTCAACTTTCTGTCAGACTGCTCAACAATACTACACAAAATATTGATATTGGGTGCTTATTTCACGGACCCAAGAGTGACCTGGATTAGGTATCTATAATGACTTGGCTATTTTGCCAGCTGTAAATAGGCATTTCAGGGCAGTTTCCCACTCAATTGGTATAAAATGGGAGAGCCAGTTATGCTCTGAGTTACACTGCTGATGTATTGCACCTTAAAAGGGGTAATCAGCCTAATGTGCAAGTGCGCAGGATCAACAGGTAGCGCATTAAGACATCCAACCAGAGCTCTCAGGAGCAGAGTGTTTCTAAAAACTATAAACCATTGTCAGAAGATTCCTGGTTACACCTTTTGCAGCATGAGAAACATTAAAGGGACACTATAGGCATCAAAACAACTTTAGCTTACTGAAGCAGTATTGGTGTACACAACATGCCCCTGCAGTCTCAGTACTCAGTTCACATCCATTTAGAAGTTAGGCATACCTCCCTGCATGTGCGTTACACAGCCTTCCTAAACACTTCCTGCAAAGAATGATCTAATGTTTACACTTTCTTTATTGCAAATGCTGTTTAATTTAGAATTTGTTTTTCCTGCTCTGTTAACAGCTTGCTGGACCCTGCAGGAACCTCTTGTATGCAATTAAAGTTCAATTTACAGAGCAGGAGATAATTTTTAAAGTAACATCTGATTAAAAATGAAATCATTTTGTTTTCATGAAGGCTGTGTCAGTCAAAGTCATGTTGATAGGGCTGCATAAACAGAAACAAAAGTGATTTGATTTCTAAATGGCAGATAATTGAGCAGTCTGCAAGGGGATGATCCGTACACCAAAACTGCTTCTTTAAGCTAAAGTTGTTTGGTGACTATAGTGTCCCTTAATGAGGCACATGCCCTACACTCATTGGGGACATAACTAGAATTCCAAAGAAAAGATTTGTATGGTAGGGCAGGTATAACAAATTTGGACTGTCCTGCCAGATTTAGGACACTTGCAGGCCTTATGAACAGTCCTGATTTCAGCGTGACACTTGCTATTTTAGGGTCCCGTCCAGGCATCTTGACTTTGTTCTGTGTTCTCCCACGTTTTGGGATACCAGGGATCTATCCCTACAAAGCAAAGCATTAGCACATCATTAGATGTGCTCACACTGCACTAGGACCATGCATAGAGTTTTGAAATGTTGGACATATGCACTTGAGAGTTATATACGTCTTGTAAATCTCAAGACGAAAATAAAAGAGCCAAGTATTTATAGAAAAAAATTTTCTTGTCTATACAAAACAATATCCCGATTTCCTCTCTAACAGAGTTGCTAAGAGTGTGGCATTTGATTAATAAAAGGTTGAGAAACAATGCTGTACAACATCAGATCTTACAGATATAAATTAATGTCCCATCATACACATAACATTTAGTGGACAAGTAACAATCGGTGGAATAAAAGGCTTTGACGGCACACCAGCATTTGTATATGAAAGCCAGCCTGTCTATAAACATGCCACATCCATCGCCACTTGGAAGATGTCTGCTGCTGTTTACAAACAACATTAGTGTGCTTGATCTGAAAGTGAACAGTGACGGCAGCAAGCAGCCAAACAGACAAAAGTGCCTGCCAATATTATTGTTTGCTGCCATCGCCGGCTGACTAACTTCACACACAAAAGCACCACATGGTACCAGAGACGGCTTGAGCTGCATCAAGACTACACGCTTGCTGGGTTATTTCCCTTTGTGCCGCGTACAGACTGTACGGAATTATCAAAGGCTAAGCCAGCAGAGAATAAAAAAAATAAAAATAAAAAATACCACCAGCAACAAGTCAGCTTTCATCACCTGGGCACTCAATGAAGCGTTTTTGTTCCTTAAGCCACAAAATAAATCAGTGTGTTTCCAAATATTTCAATAGAAGCGCATACACCTGTTATAGTGACAATAATAAAATCATATAATCAGCCTCATTCATACTCACATATGCGTGTACTATGATCATTCAGAATATGACTGTGTACTTTAACTTACTAAATTAAATTGAGAACTGTCCTTTTTCTGGAATTTATACCATTGAATAGAACAATCACCTATAAATTGTGAAACTTTTTTCATGATAAGCTCCATTTTCATTTAAAATAATACAAAGATTTCAAAAACGAGATAATACAGGTCAGACAATAGTTCTTGGCTGACTAATATCAATTCTGTGCATATTCCTATTTTAAAAATTGAGAGTGGTCAGCTGACGCTCTCAGTCAATGAATGCTCAGCGGATTCGACTTTCAGCTTCTGCAACTCTGCAGAAGCCAAAGGTCATCACTCGCCACAGGTAGACCTTTGGCACCCAGGATCCCAGGTAAGAGGACAAATGTTGCAAAATGGTTTGCCCCATTACTGGGAAACCTAGCCAGTGTACTCCTGGCATCATAACCACTACAGCAGGCATTTCTGGTAATGATGCTTGGAGTAACTCTTTAGTGTACCTTTATCACAAAGATTTTAATATTTTCACTGTATTCACTATTTATCTGTTTTAAATACAAAAAAAGCATGTTTTCAGTTTATCACCTTAACATTTTTTTACTTTAATATTCCAGTTAGGGCAAGAATGAGGCTGTCCCAGACAAAAAGGTCATTCCTTGCCCTCTCACCTAGAGAAAGGTCCTAAAATGATTTAATGGTTCTGGTTGGTAGACTCTGCAAAGCTTTGTTCCACTACCCCAATCCTGAGAATTTTTCAAGAAGAGACAGTTATTTAATTTATAAAACCTAATTAATTTGAGTTTATGTAGACTAATGCAAAATGTTCAACTAATTTGTACACTTATAATGATCTAAAATGTCATTACATCTATTTGTAGACCTCAAGCTAAAGACCTTGCACTCAGCTCGATGTTAGGAACAGTATGGCCACCTGTTCTAGAAATATGGTCCAGGCATTAAGCTGTGATAGATGGCCTGTGCGCTACGAGACATTGAGCTGTCAAAATTAATCCTGACCTCCCCACATGCCTTCATGAATCCGTTCTTAATCACAGTGCTTTTCTTCCTTGCAGGACACTGGTATGTGCAAAATGACAAATCTGTTTTCAAAAAGGTTCTCAAAAAAAGTTTGACAAACATACTGAGACACGACGGGACTCAGACTTTAATGGTCTTGCAGAGCTACATCCTACTGCATAATAAATGATAAGTTGTACTAAGACGTAACATAGGCAAGCCTTTTATACTTTCTGATAAAATGTGTTTTTAATGCATTTATAAAAAAACAAAAAACAAACAAACAAACAAACAAAATAAATTAAAGCTACAGTCAGAATATATCATTTAGATCTACAAAAGAAACAGTTGTTCTAAAGTCACTGAAATAGAAGCACCGGGAAACCAAGATTGCAATAGAATTTTTATATGAAGAATTGAAATGAATAGAATTTGAATATAAATGCTAAATATGTCCAATTTTATATAGTATAAATATTTTTTTTTATTTCATAGTCATTCTTGTATTTAAAGGGACACTCAATTTCCCAAATTAAAAAAAATATAAAAATCACGGTGTAGTACATATTGCATATCTCAAAACAGCTTGCAAAGGTAGCAGATCTCTTGTTTGAAGCCAATTAGAGTCTTCCCAATGCAGTTTTTGCAAGGCAGGTGCTCTGGGCAATTGCCTGCCCCTTGAGTTTAGCTCCACAGAGCTAAACAATCCGAAAGTAACAAGACTGACTGATTGACAACCGGGGGTGTAACAAGGTTATTTTATAAAAGTGTCAATTTTATACTAAAATATGCACTTCTTTGTAAGCTTAAGAAAGCTAATTGCAAGTGAATCTTGGTCCTCAAATGAAATGCTGCTCATATCAGCCTCTGATTGGAGGAGTGCAGCGTTTGGCCACACATGCCTAGAGGAGCAAAAGATTTGAGGAGATTGTCGGTGATATCAGCTTGAATGACGATATCACTGGAAGAGGAGCTAAAGGCTGCAGCGGGAGTCCCGGTACTGGAAAAGAGACAAGTAGTCTTTATTTAACTTTATTCTACTAAGCAAAGGTGTTGGACAGTGATAACTTTGCTATATGGGAATATATAGTCCCAAAATAACAATTGCACTATTTGCGACCCAAAAAAAAATCTCTCTTAGAAAGTCACGTCTGGTCAAGCCTTTAATCATTCTATCTCAAATGTGGTATAAGTGCATCCAGGGTGCTGGCATTCAGTACACAATCAAAGACACTGATGTACTGAATCAGTCAATCATGAAATTCCTAAAATAAAACAAAAAACCTTCCCATGACTTCCCAGAGTGTTCTCAGTGAGAAAGTTAGTGTCACCAGAACACATGCCTAACAAAGGGACACCAGGAAGACATTGGTTGAAAACACTCTACATACCTTATTAACGGGATTTGTGGAATTTCAACATTATTATCGCCATTTATATAGTGCCAACAGATTCCGTAGCGCTTTACAATATTATGAGAGGGAGGATTTAACTATAAATAGGACTATTACAAGAAAACTTACAGCAACCGTAGGTTGAAGTAGGTTGTGTAAGTCCCACATCCCAGAAGGGAAAATGTAGATGTTCTTGGTGAATACCATATAGCACAAATATCAGATCTGTGCTTACACTAGGGACGTTTTGTTAGGTAATAAACTAATGGGCTAAGTATAGATACATATTTTCTAAATACTATTCGTTAAAAGGTATTTATAAAAATGAAGAAAAAATTGTCCATGTCACTAAATGTTACAAATTAAACAAAACAATATATTTAATAAGAATATTTGGGTATACATACATATTTCCCCAAAAAGAAGTAACCACCATTTTGCACTCATATCAACTGTGTTCTAGGTATAATTTGCCAAAAGTGATAACGTGTAGTTAATGGATAATAGAAGGCTTGCTGTGCCATGGTGAGTAGCTCCCCATCATCACTATTATTCTAAAAGGAACACCCAGGGCAGTGGCGTACACATGACCCATGGGGCCCCGGTGCGAAAATTGATCCGTGGGCACCAACACATGGCGGCAGGGCACCTGGTCGCAGGGGTTACAGGGCTGCGACCCCTGCGACCGCGGTATGTACACCAGTGCATGCAGATGCACACACACTTAAAGGACCACTACAGACACCCAGATCACATCAGCTCAATGAAGTTGTCTGGGTGTCAGGTCCTTCTAGTTTTAACCCTGCAGCTGAAAACATAGCAGTTTCAGAGAAACTGCTATGTTTCACTGAGGGTTAATCCAGCCTCTAGTGGCTGTCTCACTGACAGCCGCTAGAGGAGCACACTGAATGTCCATAGGAAAGCATTGAGTAATGCTTTCCTATGGGCGGTTTGAATGCGTGCGCGGTCGCATTCGGAGCTGAGGGATCCCCAGCGCCAAAGGAGTCCGGCGCTGGAGAAAGGTAAGTGCTGAAGACACACACTCTCACTTACACACGCATACACACTAGCTAACAGACACACACATTTACTGACAGACACACTCAGCGACAGACATACACACTCACTTACAAAACATACACTCTCATTGACAAACAAACTCACTAACAGACATCAAACAGACTCACTAACACACACAAACACACACACACTCAGTAAGACACACACAGTAACACACTCACTGACACTCACTAGCAGACACACACTAACACTCACTCTCACACACACACACACACTAACACTCACTAGCAGACAAACACTCACTCACTCACTCAAACACTCACTCTAACACTAACTCTAACACTAACACTCACACACTAACACTCACTCTAACACTAACACACACTCTAACACTCACACACTAACACTCACACACACTCTCTAACACTAACACTCATACATTTTTTTTTTTAATGTAATCCCCCCAGCCTCCTTACCTTTTGGAGTGCTGGGGGGGATTATTCCCTGGGGTCCAGTGGTGCTGCTGGGCTCCTGGGCGGGTGGCCGGTCGGGCAGGCAGGCAGGGCGCGCGAGGGAGCACTCAGTGCTTCCTCTTCAGCTCCCTTGCGCGCCGCGTAGGGATGCCGGCGCCGGAAGATGACGTCATCTTCCGGCTCCGGTATCAGTGCGGTGCGCGAGGGAGCTGAAGAGGAAGCACTGAGTGCTCCCTCGCGCGCCCGCCTGCCCGACCGGCCATCCGCCTTCCGGGTGTCAGCAGGGCCAGCCTCGGGGGGCCCTGGGGTGGCCGCCTCCTGGGCCCCCCAGGGGAAGAGGCTGGCCCTGTGGGTACAAACCGGGTCGCAGGGGCGGCCGGGCCCCCTGGTGGGCCGGGCCCGGTCGCAGCCGCGACCCCTGCGACACTGGTATGTATGCCACTGACCCAGGGACATGAGATTAGTTACAACTGGGTAAAGTCAATCCTTTCAATCCACTGACAGAGGGCTTGTTTCAATGCTTCTTGCAATCAGTTACAGAGAAACAAGTCATTGCTAACATGGCCACTAACATTCCTTATTCCTAGACGTTTCCATACTGCAAGGCATTGTTGTTAATGACTAAATATTGTAGTAAGTTTAACATCTACTATAGAGATTAGTAACACTTGATTTCCATGCTAGATGGTAAAATCACCACCATGCTTTGGTGTTGCTCATCCAGCAAAGTATTAATATGTTGGTGTTGCCATAGAAACACTACAATGACACTATAGATATGTTGGTGTTGCCACAGAAATTCTAGTTACACTACTAGGACATACTAAACGGTTCATTTAATTTCACCGAAATATAGAATACCTGTCTTTTTTAATGTGGGAAATACACCAACTGTGACTTCCATTTAATATTTTTGGATACGCTTTTCAAATGATTCTTAAAAAATAATTTAATATTTTGAAAATGTTTAAATATTGTTAGCTATATTGATATATTTTCATATATATATATATATATATATATATATATATATATATGAAAAAATATTTTCCATTTAAAAAAAAAAATCTTTTGAAAAGTATCCAAAAATATGAAATCATTTGAAAAGCTTAACCTTATAATATTTAATTGAGGTCTATGTCAGCAGCGATTTATACCTAACTGAACTTTATATAGATTTAGAGTGTTTATAGTTGAGTTACTATAGCAACATCGCCATGCATCTATTGTCCTGGAAGAGTTGCTATGGCAATGATTTGAAAATAAGCCTTTTTGCATGTATGGTTCTTAAAACAGTAAACTCTAAATGGTGATCACTATCATTAGAGAAAGACTGAGTTTGATGCAGATGTTAAGCTCGTTGGTGGACCAAGGAATTTTTCAATGCTTAGTAACACAAAATTACCAGCTTTTAATATTAACAATTTTAAATGGTTGGGTTTTTTTTAATGAGAAGCATACATACAAGAACAGAGTAGCTCTGTCACACATTGTCAGGGAGACTTAGGATGTTATCTGCACACCAGAGAATATTGCAGTGTGAACATTTTCTGCGGCACTTGGTAAAAGTTCAAGGGTGTTTCAATGTGTGAGTTTTAGCAGTTTACTGCATATTGGAAGCACTGCTTGCCTACTTTGCTGGGCAGCTGTTTATACTGGCTCATATGTTAAACATTATTATGCAGCCCGCTAACTGTTGTGTACATCACCAGTGATGCTAATTGAATCATGATCATTGACAAGAAAATATACAAGGGTTTTTATTCACTGAAGTCTAACCCTGTAAATTGTAGTGAATAAAAAAAATAAAAAAATAAAGTAAAATCATAGTCTAGCTATCACAATATCGGTGTTGGCTAATTTTTCTAAATCAGAATTTTTGCCCAATTTTTGCAATTCAATTTTACAGATTACTACAGTTTAATATTTAGTGAATACAACCCAGAAAGATCAATGATTATACATTGTAAACGTAACATACATAGGGAGCTGTTTCCAGCACAGAGGGACAGGAGGAAATTTAAAAAAAATGTGATCTATCTGCATACCTTCTTACACTAAGAGGTATGGATTCAGGGGGCTTATCAGTATTGCAGCTAAAGGGGTAATCCGACTGAGATGTCAGCCCCAATCAGACTAGACTACAGGTAGTGTGCTCCATAAGTACCCTGTACATGGACGCAATGCCCTGCACTCATGCTGAAATGTGGGACACCAGGTATCTTACTGCATTCTTTGGGACAGGTCCCATTCAGGATTGTTCTGCCAAACCCAAGACAGTTCTATGTTAGGCATACTACAGTTTAGCAATTATTAGAACCCCTAATAATAGATTCTTTAAGAAGTCCACAATATTTTTGTCTCAGATGGTGCTATGCACTAAAAGTGTAAAATCTGAAGCGCAATGTGCCATGTTTACACATCCTGATCCGCCTCCTTGCTGACATCATCAGTATTGAGAATTTAGCCAATCCAATGATTTGCCATAGGGAAAGCATTGGATTGGCTGAAACTGGAAAGGAGATGGGACGGGGCAGGGTCAAGCCACGGTTTGGCCAATCAGCACCTCTTCAGAGAGATGCATTGAATCAATCATTGAATCACACTGTGCAGATTCCATCTGAGGAGTGGCCACTAGAGGTGTCCCTAGGGGGCAATGTAAACACTGCAATGTAAACACTTCTCTAAAAGGCAATGTTTACATGAAAATGCCTACAGACAATGATTATACTCACCAGAACAACTACATTAAGCTGTAGTTGTTCTGGTGACTATAGTGTCCCTTTAAGTGTAATATTTAGTTTGAATGTATAATTCTGATTTATCTCCCAACAAAACTGTTCTAACATAATTAGCCAATCTCCTACTTTATTATACGTGTACGTATTATGTAATTTTAGATACAACCCTATCCTTGTTTTATTCTAAAATACACACAAATATGTATGTATATCTATAAATATGATACAATGTTGTTTCAGGTTATAACATCTTATGTTTGTTTAAGGTTTTGGACAATGAGTGTTGCGAAAAAACATTCATTAACCAGTGTGTAATGTTTTAAGAGACATCAAGTTCAATTCTTGTTTCATAGTGCAACCCTGTTGTTTCTGTTAAAGAGATTGCAATATTCTAAAGGCACGGTAACACCTCTAGACATTTAATGTGTTAAAAAATCATTGCACATTCCCTAATGAATCTCTAAAGCCAAGCATACATCAGATCAGCCCCATTGGTCTCCTTCCCAAGTGGAAGAAGTAGCCAGTATTTTTCTTCAAGCAGTAACATTGCTTTCACAATGACCATACTAATGATAGGGTCGATCTTATGATACAATGTGCATTGCAGCTTGAAGCCTTGATTAAAAGTAGCCTCCGAGATGGAGGAAAATCTCCGTCAGTCCAGGGATTTTAAACGCCTTCTAGATGACTGTAGTGTATTGCTTGTCACAAATGCATGAGAATTTGAGCAGTCCGTTATTTCTACACTGCAGACAAATTTTCATTCCACATAAATACATAGCATTCACCTCTAAAATGCGGTACGTTATACATTATACATAATATTACATATCATTCTTAAAATTACTTGGGGCCACATGTCATAAAGACAATAGAGGCCAGCGAGACAAATGATAAGAGACCACAGGCTGCAGCACTTTAAATATTAATTGAAATCATTTTTTTTCTCAACTCCTCTTGAAATACAGTATTGATCTGCATTAAACACAGCAACACAATGATTCAGAATATCAGGACTGAGATAAGATATTGAAAACGTGGTCTGCACATGACAACAACAACAACAAAGTATTTAACCAGGAAAGGTACATTCAGATTATTCTGGTTTTCAAGTACACCCTTAGCCCAACACCCAGGGGTTTGCACATGCACATACACAAACATTAAACATTAAACATTTTAGTTTTAACAGGCATCCAAAACGTCCAGTTTTTATTCGCAGTTTTCAGGTCCAGTACCGTGATTCCAACTTAGTTTCCGGTTGTTCTACTTTTGGGGTCACCAGGGAACTGTCCCCACCAAGCATAGAGCGAGTGCATCATTAGACGTTTGCGCACTATGCGCATGGCACTAGGACCCTGCATAAAGCACCCAACAGGGACTGCACTCAGTGGGCTGGCCTTGTGTTATTGGCAAAACACAGATTAATGAACAGCGCACACAACAAAATTTGGTAATGAGGTTGTTCAGGTGAGAACTATAGCTCCCTGCAGCCTTTCTTATGTAAACACTGTATTTTCCAAGAAAATACAGTGTTTACATTGAAAGCTAGGAACACCTCCAGTTGCAGTCACTCAGAGTGAACCAGAGGGACTTCTAAGTTGATGGAGGCATAATATGCCTCCATCCACTCAGATCTGCTGTGCACGAGCATCCTGTGATTCAGTATCTCCTCCCACTGCATGCAGACACTGAACTTTCCTCATAGAGATTCATTGATTCAATTCATCTCTATGAGGAGATGCTGATTGGCCAGGGCTGTGTTTGAATCATGCTGGCTCTGCCCCTTTGTCAGTCTCAGCCAGTCCTATGGGGAAGCACTGTGGATTGGATCAGGCTATCATGTCAGAAGGCTGCTTGTTTTTCCTGAGTCTCAGCATGCAGATTTACAGCTTCTGGCTTGAATACAGTAAGATTTTTACTATATTTATGGAGGCATGAGGGGCCCAGGGGGGCTAGATGGTTGTCTTAACACTATAGGGTTAGGAATACATGTAGTTGCACTGGTGACTACGGTGTCCCTTTAAATTTTACAAGGCTACTTATAATCCCAATGCAAAATACAGAATTCAAACAAATACAGTGTCAATATGAAAAAAAAATATTTTGTATTATATATTCACAATGCAGATCCTCTAACAACAGATTCATTATATACACTTTGGTTTATTAAGCACTATTTAAATTGTCTCCCATGTAGGTATGGGCTTTACACGATATGGCCATGTGATGGAATTGAATCCCCATATTTGTTTGCCAAGATAGGTGGTTTTAAGTAGCTTTGTAAAATGTAAAACTGTGTTTTTGTGTGTGCACTATGCTTTACTCTGTATTTTGTAAACATTTGAATCTCTACGGTAGCACCCTTGCTGAGAAATGCAAGTGCCCCCAATTCTCTTTTTTTACTCTGTATTATTGCCAGGCAGGCTAGCATGCATTTACACCAGGCTAACTTGCCAGTAATTCAGGAAGGCTTGCCCCCTTTCTGGGTGGACAATACCCCTTTGGGCGGAGCTAGTGACACATCACTGGCCCAAACCCTTTACCCACGTATGTCCTGCTTCTCAATATGCCAGAGATGGGCTATATGGTGCTAATATACCTATTTAGATCTCCAACATGGACCTATATGTAATATACCTATATTGGTCCTCTGCGAGGAAGCACTCCAAATGGCTGTCTAGAGGGCCATAAACAAAGTGCCCAATATATTTTTCTCAGAATTTTTTAGATGTTTCTAAACCATAAACATTTTTTTCTAATCAAATATTAAATGTTGAATTGTATTTTGTGTGCTATTTTACATCATGGTATCTTTATTTTATCCTAAGAGGTGTTAGGTTAGTGAATATAAAACCCCTGGTGGCTCTTTCTACCTTACTTAAATTTACAGTTCACTACAATCAATAATTTATGATTAACTCGGCATCCGGGTCTGAAACTCAACAATTTGTAAAGTATTACAACGATAAGGATTACCAGAATTTACATTTAAAGCAGTTGGCACTGACTGGACAAGGAAATATTCAGCCAATCAGGATTTTCCAATAACATTCAATTACCTAATTCAAGGCTGACTTTATCCCAAATTTAGGAGAGAGTGATAGAAAAGAAAGGTTTATAGAGATATGACGTTACTTACAGAGGAACAGTAATCATTAAGTAAGAAGTATTTTAAAATACTCGTGGTACAGTTTGCAAAAAAGATATAAATTTTAACACGCAAAAAAAAGCACCTTCATGCCAAACACTATATAATGGATTAAGCTGTGTTGTAGCTTGTACCGTTCATTTAATTAAACTATTGGGTCGAAAAGCAGTAGCCCATGTTGTAGGCCCTATATTCTCAACATTTTGTATGCCACACACTTCCTTCACTAGCCCTTTAATGTGCATTACAAGGAGACACATCCAGTTAAAAAAACACTCCATGGTTATATGAGGATTAGGGAGATCAGCAATTCCTTTTTAAATCCTATCTTCTATCTCGTAAGCCTTTTATCTTCTAAATCTCCAGTGCTGTTATTTCATCAGTTCACCTCGATCAATTTTCCAGAATTCCTGGTTTCGAAAATAAATCTCATTGTCTTTAATTTCGTTCATATTGCCATGGCATGTGATATATACATTTTATTTTTTGTGGACCAGATCTGAAAACCCACAGGAGATCTCTCTGTGACTTAGTACGCGATTTACTTGTTTCTCGCAATATCTAAGTATGGTTTTTATGTGGATTCAATAAAAGCTTTCACCAGGCGACATCCAGCTAAACTTATAGAGCTGTCTCACTTGGCAGAAAGCGACTCTCCTTTTCTGGTTATTATCCACAAACCTACAATTTAATTTCATTAGAGGAGTTTTGGAAATCAATACCCTTAGAGTTGTATTTGACATTTTTCTCTCTATTGGCTTTTATCACAGTATATGTTATGAAAGCCTGAACACATTATGACCATTCAAAAAGGATTTAATAGACAATAATCACCAGAGGTATCTTAATAGCAAGATTGGTAGAAGAAAGTAAAAGATCTCTTCATTACGGACAAAATAATAATATATATGCTACCTCTCCTGCAGACACCAATAGTTTCAGGAGCATAAAATAATGAGTTTCGCTTCTGCCTCCCCGTTCAAAGTGTTTTTATTTGTGTCATTTTTTTTTTTTGTTCTCTAGAAACATACTAATGTACATGAGCTTATTGCTTAGGTTTCTTGTAGTTCAACTGTTACCTGTTTACAGTAGTAAGCTGAAAATTGAACTACAACTCCCAGAAAACTTTGCTTTTCCCAAAACTGCTGATTACATGATAATCTTTAGAGAGTTAAGTAAAAAACATGCATCATGACTGGCTCACGTGCTGATATGGCAAGAGTTCACTGCAAAGACTATTGAGAATCGTCTAGGCTTGAGAAAGGCTATGATTGTGAGCCAAAACGTTGTCGCTTTTCCTATTAAAATCTGCTGTTGGATTTAACCTCTGCGTGCCTGAACATTTTTCAAGTTATGTAACAAACATATGGAGCCTGTAGCCTCCCTGGTCTGTGAGGCACCACAGGATTGTCCATTTTGAGTATAGTGTTTCTTACAATTGTAAAGACTATAACAAGTGGAATATCAGTATCTTTTTGTATTTGTAGTTTGTTGATTTTGCATATATCTGTAATGCATTATTTATATAATGTAGTAAATAATGATGGATGAAATCTAGCGAGGAGTGTCCATATATTGAGTTGTGCCATAATTAATACATTAAGTGCATCATCCATCATATAAATGCATGCAAAAATGTACTATTGATATACAATATATCTAGAAAACAATTGTAACCTGCATTGCACGGCACCAAAGCTCTCAGAGAATTAAAAGGACACTTTGAGCAAGTGAAGTCGTTGGACGCTGAGCTGCTCGGGGGATGAACTAGGGTACAGCGGAAGGGTCTAGGCTTGAAAGGCCCGAGTTGTCACTCTCAACCAGGCTCAATGTGTGCAGATGAATCTTAAGTTCTGAGAAGCTTCGTGCTCGATAAGAGTGGCCCAGGTGTGTGTGTGAATGAGATCTGTTCAGGCAGTTTCCACCTGTACTGGATGTTCCTGGAATGGAGTAGCTGCAGGAGTTGTTGCAAGATTTTGCACCACCCAATGGTGCTTCTAGTAATATCTGAAAACAGGGCAAGTGTTGAGCCCTCAAATTGTAAAAGGCTCTTCCCAGGGGCAGTAGCCATAAGGAGAGCTGTATCTTGCAAGGATTGAAAGAGGCTGATTAGGTCAGCATGTGTGGCCGAAGAAGCCATTGATGATTTTGGAAGGCGAAGTATGCCGTCAAGCTTCGCCACCTTAGCAGGTTTCGGTGGCAACAAAACATTTAACATGTATCAGACAAACTGGGGAAGTCAGGCAGCCTTACAGAGTCCGGTATACCCCAATTTTTTTTAATTGTAGCGCCTTTGTTGGTCATTAGTTGTTTTGTGAGATCCTTAAGTTTTTGCTCCACTGAGGTTGATCTTGTACCATGAGTACTTAATGTGGCCTCCAGCTGAGCAATGAAAGAGGTGGTGCCTTCTAAGGCGTCCTTGAAGAAGGCCATATCTGCCTCAATATTGGCCCTCAGTTCAGCATGCATAGACTTCAGTTGTGCTATAGTGACTAGATCATCGGCACAGAACGTTTAGGTTTGGAACCCGACAGTATGTCGTACAAGACCCAGCTCCCGGATCAAAAGGGGTATATTCCAAAGAATAGGAAAAGCTTGCGTCCCATCACACCCTCTTTACGCAGGTAAGTGCCTGTTTTCTGCTCTAAATCAGTTGAATTGGACAGTTTGAGGCATACAGCTCACGAGAATGCGACTTCTCTGTTCTTTGGCTGTCTCTGCCCCTTTATATAGTGTCCTTTTAAATCAGCAATTAAGGATTGGTAACCACAAGTCAGCTAGGTTATCCATATGCAGATGCAGTTCAGTGGCATCCCATAATTTCTAACATTTTAAATGGCCATGACATTTTGCATACCTCTCGAAATTTTAAACAAATAGGGGCTCTTTAATTTTAGAAGTATGGGGGTGTGGCTAGGTGGGACTGTTCTGAGAAATTTTAAATGACTTACTGATAATTTATGCAACTAAAATGTAATTTAGAACAAGACCAATGCTTCTTATGTACACAGATAGATTTCTAAATACATTTATTGTAGGTTAAAAATAATTTATGTGAGTATTATTGCTGTGAAGCTCTGTTTTACACTCAGGCACACCAATAATTTGGAGCTCCTAGAAAAGAGTGACATTAGGATAGAAAGGGGGACAGAGGAATTTAGGCCCAAAATAGGTACTGTCCCTCCTAAAGAGAGAAGTATTATTATGGATGACTTCAAGACTATCAAATTGGATATGTAATGTGATTTACACCAAGACCATAGTATCTCATATTTAAAAATTAGTTATTTAAAGCTTTAAATGTTATTACATCAAAGAGATGTTATACTTACTTATCTAAAATGTTGAAACGTCTAGGAAAGAGGGACATTATGGTTTGATCCTCAAAATAGGGACAGCCCCTCTTAAAGAGTGTCATTTGGGAATATGCCAGTCCATGCTAGTGATTCACATGCCTTCACTCTTACAGAGCCAAGTTCTGTGATTTTATTTACACAAATGATGGTCAATCTTCATGAAATGTCCAATGCGAATGCCTGCACATAATGTAAATTAAGTTTCATTGATATGTTCCACGCTGTGTGCTGTGTAAATTGCTGACCACTAAACGGCCAGGTATTTTCTAGTTTGTTTGAAGACGAATCAGGGTCTGCCCTGCAGATATATCAGGCAAACAGTTTTACATGCCCTTATAGTGAAGGCTAATA
Organism: Pelobates cultripes; assembly: GCA_933207985.1. Classification (NCBI taxonomy): domain Eukaryota; kingdom Metazoa; phylum Chordata; class Amphibia; order Anura; family Pelobatidae; genus Pelobates; species Pelobates cultripes. The sequence goes on along the minus strand of OW240918.1, from coordinate 57,163,320 downwards.
ACTTTGTGAAAGCCTTTATTAAAACGAGAAAGCAATGCCGTTATGTTTGGGTGTTTGTTTGTTTTCTTAACAAATTAGTTTTGTGATGATAGCCTCTATGGATCAAATTCATTGTTCATAGATTTACTGTATAAGCAAACCTTCCAACTGCAGTAGCTGGCAATTCAGCCTGAATTTACATTGTTCCGTTAATTAAGAATTTAATTCAATTTCAAGCACTAAATTGTTTAGCAAAATATACTGTGAACAAAAGCTATGATTGTAGCTTTATATAGTTGTAAAAAGTATACTTAATTAACATAAATTATCATTTGAGCACATAACTCCAAGGTGTCCCATGTTGAGGGGGGAGCAGCATAAATCCCGCAGTCCATTAATAATTTTTCGTTTATAGCAGTTCAGCATAACAGATGTTTACGATGACTTAGAGAGCTCCACAGCAATCCAACTCCTATTAATATACGGTTTTAAGGGCTAGTGTTTATCAAGCAATGTATATTTATAAAATATGTTGGTCTTGTTTGAAATGACTTCTCCAATGACGAGAATAGAAATGATCCGGCTATATCACATTCTTTGTACTACCGTCCTATCTGTTAGCTTATGTCACACTGTTCTAAATATAGTTGCTCATACTTGATTTGCAGATTTGTGCTTGGTATCTTCAGCAGTGATGTAAGTTGTATTAGTGGCATGACCTCATTCCATACCTCCCCCCACTTGCCACAATTACAAAAAAGTCCAAAAAGTATCTCTCTCTTTTTCTGTATTAAATGTCATACTACATATGGAAAAAACCTGATTTATAACTGTTTCCATAATTTTTTTTTCTTTAATAATTGTATCATGATCTGGTTTTCATCATCAAAAGCCTCTGGCTGCATGGGGGCTTGCTGCTTAGCAAAAAAACGAGACATCATAGTTAAAATCTATTCATCTCTCTGTGCTCAGATAAAAACCTAGAAATGCATATTTTTTTTTTATTCCTCATTAGGTGTCATTTAAAAGAAAATAATTAGTGTCCAGTACTATATGCATCTTCGTACTTCGCAAATGGACTACACACACCAAATTACAATACATGCCATATTCATGTATATATACTAGGTGTTTATTGTAAATTGTTGTTGGCTTTGTAAATTGTTCTCTCGTTCAGGCCTCATATATATGAAAAATGTCAAAATCTATGCATACATATACTTGTATAAAAAATTGCTAGAGCGAAATGAGCACAGAGGGAGTTGGAGGGGGCAGAAATGGACACAAAGTGAGCTTGACTGTGCAGAAAGCCATATTCAAACATAAATAAAACATTGTCAGATGCATTAAGGACAGCATGGGCTGTCAACATTTAACATTAGGATCCCATACAGAGCTATTCTAGATGGGGGCTGTGAAAATGCTTCAGTTTATACCAAGTTTTTGAATTTATGCTTTTTTTTTTTGATACAATGTGTTCAAGGCTGGATATTATGTGGCCGTGAATAGACCAAAGAGGGGGAAAAAAACCAAGGAAAGAAACTATCTTTATTATATCTTTAGTAGCTAAACTGGTGATTTCGAAACAAGAGATAAATAATCTAAAAACATTACACTTATTAAAGCATCATTCTCTTACATGGGGTATTTGCAAATCTACAAATAAGCCCCAAGGTGATGTGTCTGTTGTATGGTGGTGTCCATGGGAAGAAGTGGAGAAGAGATGTACGCATACAGAAAGACCACGTAATCTTTCTTAGATGCCTGTTGTCAGAGGTGGTGAGACTTTTCACTGAATTACTCTATAAATAAATTAAAATTAATGGGACATGATCTTGGTTCTGAAGGGGTTTGGGGCTTTTCCCCATCCTTTCACCCCTAGCAATAGCACCGCTTATGTCGAATATTCTAATCTATAAGAAGATGGATATGAACGTTGAAAATAAGAGAAATGCTTTTTATTTTACAGAAAGTCACTTAGAAAGCATGAAATAACAACTCCCTTAAGAGAGGTCAGCCATTAAAGCAAACACAATATTTATGCACACGATTCTCCGAATGCATGCAAATTCCCCTAGGAGCATTAGAAAATTACACACGGATATTTCTGGGTTTTATTCAGTGAGCAAAATTCATTTTTTTATTAGCTTGCAGTCAACATCAGAGAATATTTGAAAACCATGAAACATTCTTAGCATCATCTATTAAGCGTATTTCAACACTTTACATATAGCCATGCCCAATTTTATTAATCCATCTACTAAACAGTGATTTCAGCAAAGTGAAAGCGAGCACTATGAACATTTAATCTCATTTCCATCTACTTGAATGTTTAATTTATTGATAAGAAATTCTTTTGAGCAAAAAAAAAAAAAAAAACAACCTTTCCATTAGTCACTGTCACCCCAATTAAAATATGTTTTTCTTTTTGCCTTTTTAAGCATTTTCAAAAGCATATTATAGGATGTAATTATGTGCATGCAGTCTGTAATAACACGGTAGCTTAGCAGATGACAAGTCTAGATCCTTACAAACCTCACAGTAGCTTACTATAAAGAGATCAGAATACACTGTAATTTTCATACAAAGAGCAACGGAAGGGGATTGCAACTAAAGAGCAAACACAATGAAAAGCTGAGAATTCATATTGTGCATAGGGGAATTATAGACTGAAGATTCATGACCAGTTAATAACATGAAAAACACAGGTTTTTAAAATCAGCCAAGTAAAATTTATAAAGTTCTTGCTGAAACGTAGAACCATTTCTCTGCCAGCAAAAATGCAGCGTGATATAATGAATTAAATTATGATGAAGACCTGACATTTGTAATAGGAATAATTCACCGTTTGGACTAAAATAAGAAAATTGGGTCTTTATGAAAAAGTGATATATAACTTGTCAACAAGCTTAGGGAATATAGGGTAGAAACTATAACAAGAGCACATTATTTAAAGGAAGACTCCAAGCAGCCTGCTATAGTGGTTATGGTGTCACGAGTGCCCTAGCACCTTCCCAGTAGTAGTCACATAATATAGGAATGATTTGTCAACTTGGAGTCTGCAGGGCTCCATTCCTCTTCAGCTAGAAGCTCCTGAACTAAGCTAACTCAGATAGATACGGGAGCCACTTCTTGACAGACGGTGCTCAACTGACATGGCATAGCTCAGTGGTACTAAAGGGAGCACTTTGCTGGAGCTTCTGGGTCCAAAGGAGGTGTCGGCAGGTGCCTATACAAACTTGGTAATTTCTCAAACCATTCTTAAACAGTTTGATGACTTAGACTTGGGGTGCCAGGGTACTCCTAGCATCATAACCACTTCAGCAGGCTGCAGCAGTTATGTTGCTTGGATTATTCCTTGAAATCAAATGTATAATATATAAAGAATAAAAAAAAGATGAGAGTGCTCTCTCAGCATCCTAAGAGACCTCCATCCATCCTGCTTTACTAATGCTGCTTCATTATCAAAATTAATTTGACCATCCACCACTCCATTACAACCTGTCCCAATACAGCATTGCACCTTAGCCTCTCTTGTTTCGCTGTACAGAATGAATTTCCCCTTTTGTGCATGTCCCAAATTATTTTGATTTTGAAAACGGAATTGATGAAGTGTCTACATTTCATACTGTATTCTTAGTTGCTTTGCTTTTAATATACCGTATTGAGAAAAAAGAAAAAGAAAATTAAAAGCAATAAGTAAATTAAAATACTTTAACTTATACCTTATTAAAGTTTTTTTTTCAAATATATTTAAATATACTTTTATAGATATTCTTTTTCTCATGGATAATTTCTTAAAAATGATAAAACTGCCATGCATGACTACACAATAAGAACTGTTAGTTACACAAAAGCATTAATTACATACAGGTATAAAAATATACTTTTTTTAATTTAAATATTGAGAGAGAAAATTTTATTTTTTTGAAAGTTTATCCAATACTCTACCTCCCTTCACTGACTTTAACCATATTAGACCCAATGGCAATAAGCCTGGGTTTATGGCTAACGCCGTAATCAGGTCGGGTGTTCATATTAAACTACTCAACATAGCTTTAATAAGCTACCACTATCCAATACTTTATGTATATACCTCGTTTCATTTATTTTTATTTTAATGACTGGTTTACACATTCTTTCACCCCATTTACTACAGCTGTGTCCAACCTGCATCCCTGAACCACTTGTAATACTGCCTAGTTGCAGTGTACCGCCAACCCCAACATCTGTACATCATAAAGTAACCATGTATTTAGGTTGGGATATGTAGGAAAACTTCAGGGTAGTGCGTAGGAAATCCCAAAACGGGTGCCATCCAGTACGAATGGTCAATACCCAATTGCACATCGTAGGTAGGCCAACGTAAAGGGATGTGAAAACTATCAGTGACCCAACCGGAGAGGGGAATCAGCAGCAGAAATCAATAAGCATACCCACTAATAGGGGGTCTGTACATCGCAAATATGTTGATGATCACTCAACTGTCTGTGTAAGAGTACCATAAAGTGCAGTGGGGTTCATATATTGTTGCTAGCAAAAGCAGAAGCGGGGGGTATAATCCCCCACAATGAGCAGCACTCCCAGCTCTGCATCCCAAATAACTTCAGAGGCCAAAGAAGCTCCAGTCATATATTAATAAATTTGGCAGCCGGGTTTTGACCTCACTACTGGGTACGCAAGGGACCTGTGCAAGAAGAGAACAGTGATCCCATCACAGCACAAGCTACTGGCCAGCAAGGAGAGGATCCATTCCAGTCCTCCCAGAGCAAATTATCACTTAATTACTAAATGTGTGTTTATGAATGTGATTTTTATTTGTGTATGTATTTGTGTGTCTGTGATTGTATGTGTGTGGGTCTGTGATTATGTGTATGTATATATCTGACTGTGTGTGTATGCATTTGATTGTGTGTGTATAGGTCTGTAATTGTTTTGTGTATGCCTGTGATTATGTGTGCGTATCTGTTGTCATTTGTATATGTATATACGTTTAGTAGATAGCTCCCTAATATGGTATCTTAAATATGGCAATCCCATATAAGAATAACAGAGGAGGGAGTTCAAAACAAATGAAATATAGTTTAAAGATGTATTATATAAATTATATTCTATATTTTATGTGTGGCCCAAGACAATTCCTCTTCACTCAATGTGACCTAGGAAAGCCAAAAGGTTTGACACCCATGATTTACTAGTTTGGTGATTGCAGGCTTTACCACCCCAGGTGACAAGATTGTGCAGTGCAGTAGGGCAATTCTTTCTCCTTTAACTAAAGCTGTGTGTTTAACTGAGGTACACAGGGGATTCACCAGGGTTCAAAGCACATGTAACCAAGAAGTATGGCTTATAGACTAAGCACTGATGAAGTTAGTGATAGGATACCTGTTTCATTGTAAAAGTAACCAATAGCACCCATTGAAAGGTATTGGGAGGGGAGGTGAATGCAAAGCCTGTCTATTGTTATACTTTTAGTTTTTGTTTCTTTTCGAGTTTTCTGACCCTTTGGGACTCTCTCCATCATAGTGTATACTTTGAAATAACTATTGACATGCTTCTATTTCGTATTGCTTTGTCCAGCAAAACTAAGAATGTTTGAAAACTGTACAATTCAAAAAAGAAATAGATATTAACTCTATGTGTTTGCATTAAAACAAAATCATAAGTATTTGCAAAGGTTCATGGGAGAGACCAGGAGGAAGGAGACCTCATTTATGGGCCTATTCATATTATATGCAATTGCTCTACTGACAATGTAGTTGTGCAGTGATTTCCCATAGTCACCCCTCCCAAATTCTGGCCGAGTTAAATCGAGATGCGTGGGCGAAGTCCTGAGAGGGCTTCTCCAGTAATGAAAGCCGCATAACTAGTGATGCCCACAATGGGCGGGCCTATCAGGAAAATGGACGTTCTAGTCAGACAAAGTGACGGATCTGCCACCTGACAGGAAGCCTGGCTGAAGTGCTCCCTGCATGGTCATAGTGCCAGCTGCACAGTGCAAGTGTATCTAATTATATGCTTATGCTGTGCTCCCCAGGCACAGTTCCCTGGTGTCCCCAAACATTTGCAAAGGAGATGAGTGTCCAAATAATGCAACCCAGTTAAATTCCCAAAACATGTTTAAAAATTAGCCAAAAACATATTCAAATTAAATAACCATAGCAGCAGCTAGTCATAGTGTTACTTTTGTTCATGTAACATTTATCAAGTCATTTTGTGGTGATGGATCATCGGCGGTGCTTTTATCACTAGCACCTAGAGGAAAAAAACTAGGTACCCAGGGGCATTGCGGAGGAGGAAGTTCGGTGAAATAATTGCTGACTAGAGCTAAAATCCTAAGATGATCTCCAAAACATTGGGTTTAATTCTAGCACTGTTTGATTGTTAGGGAAAATCACTCAGTATTACAATTTGTAATTCTGAAAGAGAACTAACACCTCCAATTGTAAATTGGAGGTGTTTCCTTGTCTTGGCTTTCTTATCGATCTTGTGTATTTCTGGCTTCCTTGACCATTCTCTGTTTTTCAACATATTAATCTGGCCATTCTAAGGATCGGTTTACGTTATGTCTATTTTCTGTTCTATGTAGATGCTACATAGTTTTCCGTGTTGGATCACATTAGTAGTCGTGACATGAACGTTCATATGCTTTGTGCATGGCATTAAGGGACACCAAGTGATTAGCATTCTGGATATTAAAGAAGATGGAGCAGTATCTTGACAAAAGAAAAAAAAGAAAAAACACAAGTCCTAATTATCCATTACCTAAGTATCTGGCTGTGCAAAAAAAATGTCAGAAATGACAGTTCCTCTATAAGTGCAAAACATATTCCTCAATCCTTAGAAAACGGCCGCCTGTTTAAAAAGTGTTCCACTGTGTGGTGTTTGAATAATGAAATGTGCAATTGTATTGGGAATGAGTTTTGGCAATATAGGATTAAAAATGTTAAAGTATGCCTTTGGGCAAATACACGTACAAAATAAAGTCATTTTCAGTTTTTATCGCCTTCGTTAAATAAAAATCCTATGATAATTGTGCGTCATCTTTCTATGACGTAGGTCCAGCACAGCCACCAATATTTTTTTCTTTGAAGACTCGTTTGAAAGCTTTGCCAAGATGATGTGCTCTTTGACAGGTAAAGGTTTGAAATTTGTTGTCATGGTAACTTAAAAAATGTAATGCTTTTTAAATTTACAGGGATGCAAAAGCCATTTTCCAACTTTGCCTGTTTATATTTAGCCCAACGAATATCACAGAGTAAGCCGTATCTCACATTAAATTAACATTTCTACAAACAAAACACATAGCTATGTCTGATACATAAAAAAGCCATATTTTTACTTAAAGAGACACTTTAACAACTTTATCCAACTGAATTACCTACCTGTGTATCTTTTTCATTCTGTTTTTTGGAATGGGGAGCTACTGATTACCTGATACTCTCAGCCTATTAGTGGTGCCCAGTTTGAGGCTTCCTAAATGAAGCCACTGACTGGAACTGATGTGATGGATTGAAGATCTAGCCCTGCTGGTACTTAAAGCCATGACAGTCTAAGCCATCAGTGGGCATTGACATCCTGCACTGCATGGCAGCATATATCGTCATGCAGTTCTTAAGGGGATAAAAAAGCAACACTAGAATGTTAACAATAAGTATATGCATGCCAGAACAAATTTGTGTGGGTTATCATATTGTGCGTGAATGTATGGGTATAACAAATATTTGTCTATTTGTGTTTATGTGAGCATGTGAATTAGAGCTGTACTTGTAGAGAGTGCTAGTGTGTGAATGCAGTAGTGTGTTTTTGAATTGTGTCAGTGTGAGCTTGCAGGGGTGTATATGTGTAAAGAGTTAGTGTATATGTATGTATGAAGGTGTGTGTTTGTGCATTGTATTTCCAGTCCCTATCAGTCCCTTGTATCTCTCTCCATCCTGCTCTATTAATTTACCTTTTGCACACGTTAGTCTAGTCATATCCCTCCCTTCCACACTTGTTCCCTTCTTTTCATTACCCCATTCCTTACTTGTTCCTCTCTTCTCTTCCTCCCTTAACCCACATTGTCTCTCTCCATTTGTTTCACTCATCGAATAGCTCCCTCTAAGTGCAAACCTTAGCTGTTAATGCACTGCCAAGAGGCATTGTGTTGAAGGAGTAACTCCAGTCAGCCGGATGTACACGTGAATACGCAGTTATAATATCATCTCTGTGTGCTCTCCTGTTTTTCATTAGGCTGCCTGCCAAGAACTTGATCCAGTGGGTGTTGGGTGGGAAGGAGTTATTCTACGTCTCACCCGAGCACAACGTGTTATCCTACTATATCACCAATGATTAAGGCTGCTATCAGTGCCACCAACATAGAACAAAAAGCTAACAGTGCCACCCCTCTCTGCCCTGTCTCCCTAAGGCCATGGGACTCATGTCCAACCTTGGCATGCAAATCTGTGTTTCTTTTTGCAAACAATTTTCCATTATTGACACTTCTACGCAAGGCATTCGGTCAAAGGGAGATGGGAAGAGAGAGCCAATAACACTGACACTATAGAACACACACATTCAATAGTTTCAGGAGCTTTACACCTCGCCTCTATCTGAGGCCCCAATAGCCGAAACCTTAAAGGACCACTATAGTGCCAGGAAAACATACTTGTTTTCCTGGCACTATAGTGCCCTGAGGGTTTCCCCACCCTCAGGGACCCCCTCCCGCCCGGCTCTGGAAGGGGGAAAGGGGTAAAAACTTACCTTTTTCCAGCGCTTGGCGGGGGGCTCTCTGCCTCCTCTCCTCTTACGATCCGCCCCGTCGGCTGAATGCGCACGCGTGGCAAGAGCCGCGCGCGCATTCAGCCGGTCGCATAGGAAAGCATTCATAATGCTTTCCTATGGACGCTTGCGTGCTCTCACTGTGATTTTTACAGTGAGAAGCACGCAAGCGCCTCTAGCGGCTGTCAATGAGACAGCCACTAGAGGATTTGGAGGAAGGCTTAACCCATTGATAAACATAGCAGTTTCTCTGAAACTGCTATGTTTATAAAAAAATGGGTTAACCCTAGAAGGACCTGGCACCCAGACCACTTCATTAAGCTGAAGTGGTCTGGGTGCCTAGAGTGGTCCTTTAACACCACAATAATAACCATATGAATGTTTGTAGCATAATTTTGAAAAACAATTTAAACCATACACTTCTTTCAATAGGACAGTCAACAACTTTTGTCACTGTATTCCTGCAACTTGCCCTGTCAAAATTGCTTATTTGACTGCCCATTTCTTTTATTAAATATGTTTTGAAAACACGCAGATACTTTTCGACAGACAAACAGTGTTAGCTCTTAAAAGACCGAATCCTGAATCCTGTTACAGTATAAAGACTGCAAAAGGCATTACAGGTACAGGATAATGTAGTATTAAAGCCCACCCTGCAGCTGTGATGTTAAGGCAGTACATAAAATAATATTGTACCACAAAAGGAAACAAATCTATGTGTAAATTTCCATAATAATGATATTCAAGCTTTAAATGTTTAACTACAACATCTAGCATTTCTTCTGTCTATGGCGAGGTGCTTGAAATTATTCTCACAAGAAGAAGAGTGTCACTGAAGACTGCTAGTCAGATATTGTTTTGGGTATACATACGAACGTCTGAACTCTATGGCTATGGGGAGGGTTAGGTGGAGAATGGGTTACTGCTGGCTGTGGGAAGGGTTAGGGGAGAATGGGTTACTGCTGGCTATGGGGAGGGTTAGGGGAGAATGGGTTACTGCTGGCTATGGGGAGGGTTAGGGGAGAATGGGTTACTGCTGGCTATGGGGAGGGTTAGGGGAGAATGGGTTACTGCTGGCTATGGGGAGGGTTAGGGGAGAATGGGTTACTGCTGGCTATGGGGAGGGTTAGGGGAGAATGGGTTACTGCTGGCTTTGGGGAGGGTTAGGGGAGATTGGGCTGGCTATGGGAGGGTTAGGGGAGAATGGGCTACTGCTGGAGGGTGGGTTACTGCTGGCTATGGGGGGGGTTAGGGGAGAATGGGTTACTGTTGGCTTTGGGGAGGGTTAGGGGAGAATGGGTTACTGCTGGCTATGGGGAGGGTTAGGGGAGAATGGGTTACTGCTGGCTATGGGGAGGGTTAGGGGAGAATGGGTTACTGCTGGCTATGGGGAGGGTTAGGGGAGAATGGGTTACTGCTGGCTATGGGGAGGGTTAGGGGAGAATGGGTTACTGCTGGCTATGGGGAGGGTTAGGGGAGAATGGGTTACTGCTGGCTATGGGGGGGTTAGGGGAGAATGGGTTACTGCTCTCTATGGGGAGGATTATATAATACAAATTGTACAATCAGTTTGCACATGTGTATAATCTGTTTGCACTGGGTCACTGTGAGATAGCTGTTAGATAGATGTCCTGACTACATACTTACACTTCTTTGCTCATGTCATTTAATGATATAACTCAGTGCCACATATCCGTCACATGAAACAAAGACTGCATTCTCCAACTGTGTAAAATACAAATCCAGTGGATGTACTGTAAAAATCTAAATTCACTGGATGAAATCTGGAGAGTGTTAACTTATCATGAACATATTTTCAGCTTTTCTAACGTTTGGATTGCTCACAGATCCCAAGCAATGGGATAAAATGGGTCACAGATTTCTAGGATGCCTCTGAGCTATGAACTAGTTTAAACACATGCTCTACAGAAGCACAGACAAGCACTTATTTCAGTGATTTTTTTTTTCCTCAAGATTTTCAAACAGTATAATATAAGATTTGCAGGTCTCTTAAACTTGTGTTATATAATCGTAAATCTCAAGTCATGGGTATAGAACAAAGACACAAGACAATGACAATTAACAACAAACTGGAAGAAAACTGTCAGCGTATCCTTACAGTGTAATCTGTGCCACCACTGAGCCCTCACACTGAGCTGCAGTAACACTTTTTGGCCGAAGGTGTACTATGTGTATGAAGTCAATGTCAGATCAAGGGTAAGCAGTGGGTGCCTAAACCCAGTGAGCGGTGGGTGTCAGTGACATGATACACAGACTTGTCAGTTGACCAAAGCAGCAACTGGGTAAGAGTGTGGAGGGAGGAGTGGGATTGTGAGGGTGAAAGACAGAAAGAAAGGGGAAGGGGAGAAAAAAAAAGGGGGGGAGGCAAATGTGGGGGGGAGCTCCTGTGAGAGCTATAGGGGGCAGAGTGTCCTCCACCGGGACCACAGTCAATCAGGTATTTCATCAATTTTTGAACATTTTCATTTCACAGTCCAAACCACTCTTAACCACACTATAAACCTTGACAAACTATACCATTGTAAACTAGACAGGAAGCAACACAAAATAAAAGGTAAACTACTGTTTTACTAACTGTTAACGTTTTAGATATTTCTTAAATACCTTTTTTCTACATTGATAAAGTAAGAGAAAGAGTTTGCCAATAAACGCAAGCATTTTGATTCATGCTCATGAACCGCAGGTCCAATTATAGGGGACCTACCCTATAATAACAGGCTGTCAAGTATAGAAGGATGCTGATATGGGTTCATACAGTTTGCTCTGAGGATGGGCTTATTGGCACTAAAATGTGTATATGCAACCCATGCATATCATCCAATGGACCCTGGTCAAACAAGAGATTGCTGGGATTGAATATTGCCTTTTTTGGAATTATATGGGTAAATAGAGATGCAAATTACTTCAATGGTGCACACTCCAAACTCCCACTGTCTTTCTCCTGTTCCAATTTCATGTCTCCCAATAAAGGGAGGTATGTGCATGCACTGATACATAATTTTCTCCGATGCACAAGTCATTCAGTAAACAGGTTGATGCCAAATTAACTTGGAATGGATGAGTAAACCAAAATTCATAATTAAGTACTGCTTAATTGGTGCCAGCAGTCTTCAAATCTATCTCAAATCCAATGGGACAGTCTCTATTTCAGGGAACCGTTTGGGGTAACAGTGCTCCTCTTGCATGGTTTGCCCTGATTGGGGCTAGACAAATTAAGTTGCATTATGCCAGGTGTGCATTCATGCCACAATGACATGCTTATGTCGCTTTGTTGAAAGATATGGCTTTAGTATTGTACCAGCTATCTCTACTGTTTGAAATTGCCCAATTAAGGTTACAGTTATAAAAAAATTAAAAAATTTACTGTTTATTTTAAATAATCAACAAACGTCTAATAATTGCAAAAGCCCAAGTCTATTAAAATAATGGACTATTAGACATAAGTACAAGGTAATTAAGGAAGGTTAAAAAAAAAAAAAAAAAAACTACATCCAAAGGAGCATTTATTTATGTACCAGGAAAATGTCATGGTAAATGTCTCATTATGAGGCGTGCATACCTTTTAATAAAATGATGATCATTTCCAGTTAAACAGTATTGGTTCAGAGATCTATCTTAAAGGAGCCTCACTCGCCCAACAATTTTAATGCCCAATTACAACTTGACAGTCTGCAAAGGGTCAAATTCAGTTATACTCTAACATAACAGAATGATGGTAAATGCTAGTGTTCGAATACATCCATATTTTAATTGTATTACATACATATGCAGTCAAAGGAACTGCATCAGATCTCTTCATTGTTACTGCAGTTTTATTAGTATAACTGGGGCTCCTGTTCAGAAAGTGTTCATCAACCAAAAAGGTCGCCAACTTGCCTAAAACACCAATAAAAAAGCATCATCACATTAATTTACAAATATTTATATACATATTAATGTTAGACAATTACCAAGATGCCTGTATGTTATGCATCTATTTGCCTAATTAAACCTATTGGGCAATCATGAGCAGTTAGTGGATAACACCAAACTAAGCAAGGGAACAGTATTTAAAGGGTTACTCCAAGCATCATAACCACTAAAGCCACTGAACTGGCTCCTATACTGGGTCCCTGCCGAACTCTTCGTCTCCTCTCTTGCCTGATGACAAGCATCTGTAGGTTGAAGTAGTTGCCATCATTGACATTAGCCGACCACTCTTCACCAATGAATGCAATTCTGTGCAAAAAATCCCCAAACCTCTTGGCTAGCCGATGACACCCCCTGTGACTCTGCTGAAGGTGGAGAGATTAATCTTCATATATGCAGCGTTTCAAACCAAAACAATGCACATACAGACTCCAGGCAGCATGACCACTTCAGAATATCCAGAGTAACCCATAAATACATAATGGCCAATTCAATGAGATAAAGGAAGAAAGGGAGAAAGAGAGGAAGAGAGAAAGGGGGAAAAGAGGGAGAGAGAAAGGGGGAAAGAGAGAGAGAAAGCATGAAACACCGAATTGGAAGACTTGCTTTACAATTTATAAAAAAAAACTATGAGAAATCTGTTTTGGGCAATAAGGCAAATAAATAATGTTACGCTTCACTGATAGAAAATAAAGGAAATATGGTTTACTATGCCTTTAAAACACTGGGCAGCACCAGAATACAATACAATGAATGAAGGTTACACTAATCAAAATGACATATTCTGTTCCTCCTAACTTGTTGTTACAGTGAGAAATTTGCTGTTGCGAACAAAACCAGCATTTATAACTGTCCTCCCCCTCAAATGAATCTGCTGAAAATATCTGTTTACAAGAGGAGTACATTCCAATTCTTCTACTCAACTGAACTTCAGAAGTCAACTACTCACTAAAACTAATCATCCTATTGTGGCTATCAACAGAATTGCATGTTGGGCATCGCGAGAAAAGCTCTCACAGTGGCAGGGTTGTAATCAACCCATTGAAACCAAAGTTTTATTAGTCGTTCACATCATTAAAACCATTGGACAGTTTAAGTCTAAATAATTTGACTTTATGACCAACTGAGTGACGCAAAACCTTGTTATTCGAATGTCTGACTCCATTCAGGCAGAAGCTAGATAGAGCTTTATAGCTAGGACGCGGTGAGGGCGTAACAATAAAATTAAACATATGGACGGTTGATTGCCACTTGTTTTCCTTGACACAGAAACCAAAGTAGCATAAAATTAATATGGATTGAAAGGACTGTCTTTTCCAATTACTAAGTGTTTGATGTGTATGTGTTAGCAACAGCTGCTGTTATTTTTGTGTTTTAAATGAAGTGAACAAAAAACTAGAATTTCAATTATACCATCAGCCTGTAGCACAATTTTAGAGACACTCAAGGCAACAAAAGTACAGTATTACACCTGAAACAACGCCATTTTTTTTGTTTTGTTTTTTACTTTTGTGTGTTGCCAAATGCAAGATGGCTACAGAAAAAATTCAATCTGGTTCACATCATAGTGTTATGGATAGAAATTAATGTTGGTAAAATGTCTATTTACTATGTATACCTGTATTCAGTATTTACTCAAAATGGCTGAAAGAGCACCCCCTCCCATCAACCAAACACCTTGTGTAACAAGATGGCGTCTCCATCCGGAGTAAAATCCCGAGATGATGGTGACATCACACTTTGGAGGAAGTGCATTAGATAAGACACTTAACACTTGACCAATTAAAGATGTATTCTTTCTGTTATCTCATGTTTTGCATATGATGTATTTTCTGCTTTATAAGGGGACTGCCGCCCCTCTAAATAAACATTCCAAAGTTCTTCATTAACCTGATACTTGTGTCTCAGTGTGATTTACTTCCGCATGCACGCACCTTATTTTACACAATTTGGACAGGGGAAGATACTCAAATGAACAAACACTTGGTTTGATCCAGAACAATAGCACCACATCATTGTCCCCCACCTGCAAGAGGAAAAGGTGACACGTAGCAGAAAACACGGAGTTGTATATTTCCCACAAAGCACTGCATGGCTGTTTCATGCACACTGAATACAGTCATTAGCAGTTTCTCAATCACTTACACAAAAGAGAATAGCAAACACTAACTCAACTAAAGGAAAGCTACGGCAAAAGACATGCTGTGCATTAAAAAAAAAAAAAAGATGCTATACACCAAAGGGAACACAAGACGTTCTCAACTGCACACGTGCTGAAATAATATTTGTTCCATTATAATAGATGGATACAGAAGCAGAGGCAGGTGTGGACATGGCAATATTTCTGACACATTTCAAACAATTATCCTTTACGCACAGACATTACTGATAAGGGTTTAAAAAACAATACATCAAACATGAACCACATTGACTAACCTTTATAATACAGCTAGATAACTCCATGCACTGGAACGTACAAATATATTATTTAAAATTAAATTTAAAAATAAAATAATTAAAAATATATTAAAGCATCACGACCACTTCAGCAATTTGATTCATACCAAGTTTAACCACTTTGCTAACAGAGAACTAACTACACCTATGGCAGTGTCACGTAGGTGTAATTATCTAGCCTGAAACAAGAGTAGCATGCACAGCATGCTAGAGACGGACAGCCAATGGTGGCAGAGAATGGCCCCCTCTTTTTCTTGGGTCGAGCAATTCTTTAAAGGAAATATTAATATAAGTAAACTTTGCATTGCATGTTTATGTGCTTTTATTTCACAAAAGCATTGAACTAGGACAAACAACTTCCATAGAACTATTACTAATATTTATAGAAATCCAAAATCGGAGTTAAAGAAATCGGCAAACAAAGAAATGTACATAAAAGGGGTGATTTATGGGAAACATTTGCTATTTAAATTGTTTCTCGGATAGACATCCAGTCTCTGAAAGATTCAAGAGTACTTCGTTTCGATTCAAGTGAAAATCTGCAGAGCAGTACATACTCCAACTCCTGAAAGGGACAAAAAGGGCCACAATAATTTTAGGGGAGGGGTGGTGGTGTAACAACCATGCACCAAAACATTGGGGTGGGGGTCTATTCCCTAAATGCCAAACAGAAAATGAACAGCAGCTTTATAACAAAAATACTATTTATCAGCGTGTAGCTATTTTAATCTATTGCCATTCACAAAAGGCAAAAATGGTTATTTCAAGTAAGTCTGCATTCCCATTCATCTGCAGCTGTCTATTGAAAGCAGCTGAACCTCCATATAACACAGGTGATTTGGCTATTCACAAACTGCCAAAATGTAACGGAATCTTCTTTGCTTAGTTGTAACGGAAGTCATGGTGCAGACAAGCATACTTCCCAGCATTTTAAAAAATGAGTGGCACTTTCATTTTAGGGGTGTGCTTGAGGTGTATTCAGACACTGTTATGAAATACTGTAGCAGGGTTATTCACTAGTGAGAATTCCAAGAGGATTTCAAATGTAAGGCCAGACTAGCCGAACTGAAGGCATTTCACTTTCAGCAGAATAGACTGGATTCTGGTGTCCTGTCCTGCCATTCCTGCTTCAGTTTCTTGGTAGTCTGTATTTGGGAAGTCCGGGGGACTGTCCCAAGGCAGCACAGCACGAGCGCATCATTAGAGACACTCATGCTTAGCAGTGGACACTAGAACAGCAGCAGTCACTGCATGGTCCTGAAGGCTGGGGGGGCGGATGAGAGTGGGCCAGTGAGCGGATCCGCCCCTTTCCTGATGGGCCTGCTCATTATGGCTGGTGCCAGTTATGCTGGTTGTATTATTGGCGAAGCCCCATTATGGCTCTGCCCACCCATCCCATACCGATTTCATACTTGCCATTGTTGGGAGTTATGTATAATGCATGGACTAGAAGCCATGTGTGCTGAAAACCTTTAGCACCCCCTGCTGGCAAGTGGGTGATGACCCATGGACTATGACACGGATACTCTGTATAACCCAAGCATATTCTGCAGGAATCAAACTTCTCTTTTGATACAGTCATGCATGTGTTTTTCATATGTGACTGTTCGGTTATAGCCACTGTAGAAAGTTTAAAAAGACATATACAGGTCTGGTTCATTCCCTTGCAGGATAGAGCTCCAAGAATTAGCTGTTTTAAATGTTTCTTTTTCTCTATGCCACAAATGCTATAAGTCAATTTTTCTTTATACATCCTGGGCCTTAAAAATCAATTGCCATTACAAAGTGATATGGTTAAAATACTTGATCTTCTGAAATGAAGATATGCCTTCAATAAAGTCACAATTCCACTAAAACAGCCTCTGCCTGAACACATTCTCCAGCATGTAATATAATGAGGGCATATATCTCTCACCGAGACGGCTGGCGCATTGTGAAATGTTATCTATGTGCTCGGAGGGTGAACAATATGCACAGAAAACGTCCATAAAACACCATACAATCACAATATCCCCTTCTTGGTATATTAATCTGCGTTTGTGATCTCTTCTTGTTGCAAATCGAAAACCCCCAATTGTCAACATGGCTGAAAAGATGATGATTCAAACTGCTCTATTAAACAACAAGCTCAGCAGCATAAGAGAAATGTTCAAGAGACACTTGGCATTTAAGCAGCATACAAAGTGAAGTCAACTAGCCTCCTACCTAATCTCTCTGCTCACTGAAAGTTGAATCCATTTGTTCAACCTCTTCAGTCCTCAGGCTTTGGAATAGATTTCCCATTGGGCCAAACTAGGTGCCTGCCATTGTGAAAGTCAGTATATATTAGATCCTGCGATCTAGCTATTGAATATCTTACCTTACATTTTCATGTGTTTCAGTCCTAGATTGAAGCAACAGTTCAGCAGGTGAAAGGGATATAAAGACATACTGCAAGCACCATAAATAACTAAATATGCTACATGTACAGGTCGCAGAACAAGGGGCTTCCTTTTCGAGGTCTCCCTTTATTATATTCTTCATTTTAAAAATAAACAGTATTTACCTTGTACCTATACCCACCTCATTACCTCCAAACTTACAATATTGAACCTGCACCCACCACATTACAACCATGCACCCACAGCAATGCCTCAATATCGTCAAATATGGTGCAATAAAGTGGTGCTGTAAAAAAAATATTGTATTTCTCTCAACACTGGGCTAACACACAGGTGTCCAAGTCCAACAATTAAAGAGTGGCAAAATGAGATCTGGGGATTTCAGAACTACACTCTGGGTCCAGCCCCAGTTTAACCTCTTTTTTCTCATCCCTCCTAGTTTTTTTGTCATGTTACACGTCATAATTAGTATGGTCAATATAATGTCATATATGGCACACATTCTGAAGGCCCAGCCTGTGAATGGTAACCTAATTGAGCACTTCATGTTTTTTTATACAAGACAAATTGATCATATCGGGTATAGGGTGCAGAGTTTTGAAACACAGGGTATGATTATAGCTGCACCTACAATGAATCCAATTATTTTACCAGAGACACAGCATGCCAAACAGTATTTCCTGATTATTTGGTTTAAACTATGCATAAAATATATATTAAATACACATATAATCATTTATAACAATGTATTTTTTCCTATTCCATGTTCAATGACATAAACAAACTGTGACAGCTCAATTCATGTATTACTATTTTATGTAATGTTAAACTCCCATGTGCAGTCTTAAGCTAGGCTTGCAGAGATAGTGTCAGGGCAAACATAAGAGGAAATTATGATGAGCAAAGGATTTCTGGAGTTTTATTTGAAAAAGTAGACAAGTCGGAAGGAAAACATGTCAGTGGAGATCTGGAGGGACCATGCAGTAATATGAGGCGATTCGGGAAAAATTGCAGTACAAATCACATTAATGTTTAAAAACAATGCATCCCCCAAAAGTACTGAAGGAATACCAATAAATCTTGTTTACCACTTTAATGCATCAGAAGTCTATGATGTGTGCAAATATTTATATATATATACACAGGGAGTGCAGAATTATTAGGCAAATGAGTATTTTGACCACATCATCCTCTTTATGCATGTTGTCTTACTCCAAGCTGTATAGGCTCGAAAGCCTACTACCAATTAAGCATATTAGGTGATGTGCATCTCTGTAATGAGAAGGGGTGTGGTCTAATGACATCAACACCCTATATCAGGTGTGCATAATTATTAGGCAACTTCCTTTCCTTTGGCAAAATGGGTCAAAAGAAGGACTTGACAGGCTCAGAAAAGTCAAAAATAGTGAGATATCTTGCAGAGGGATGCAGCACTCTTAAAATTGCAAAGCTTCTGAAGCGTGATCATCGAACAATCAAGCGTTTCATTCAAAATAGTCAACAGGGTCGCAAGAAGCGTGTGGAAAAACCAAGGCGCAAAATAACTGCCCATGAACTGAGAAAAGTCAAGCGTGCAGCTGCCACGATGCCACTTGCCACCAGTTTGGCCATATTTCAGAGCTGCAACATCACTGGAGTGCCCAAAAGCACAAGGTGTGCAATACTCAGAGACATGGCCAAGGTAAGAAAGGCTGAAAGACGACCACCACTGAACAAGACACACAAGCTGAAACGTCAAGACTGGGCCAAGAAATATCTCAAGACTGATTTTTCTAAGGTTTTATGGACTGATGAAATGAGAGTGAGTCTTGATGGGCCAGATGGATGGGCCCGTGGCTGGATTGGTAAAGGGCAGAGAGCTCCAGTCCGACTCAGACGCCAGCAAGGTGGAGGTGGAGTACTGGTTTGGGCTGGTATCATCAAAGATGAGCTTGTGGGGCCTTTTCGGGTTGAGGATGGAGTCAAGCTCAACTCCCAGTCCTACTGCCAGTTCCTGGAAGACACCTTCTTCAAGCAGTGGTACAGGAAGAAGTCTGCATCCTTCAAGAAAAACATGATTTTCATGCAGGACAATGCTCCATCACACGCGTCCAAGTACTCCACAGCGTGGCTGGCAAGAAAGGGTATAAAAGAAGAAAATCTAATGACATGGCCTCCTTGTTCACCTGATCTGAACCCCATTGAGAACCTGTGGTCCATCATCAAATGTGAGATTTACAAGGAGGGAAAACAGTACACCTCTCTGAACAGTGTCTGGGAGGCTGTGGTTGCTGCTGCACGCAATGTTGATGGTGAACAGATCAAAACACTGACAGAATCCATGGATGGCAGGCTTTTGAGTGTCCTTGCAAAGAAAGGTGGCTATATTGGTCACTGATTTGTTTTTGTTTTGTTTTTGAATGTCAGAAATGTATATTTGTGAATGTTGAGATGTTATATTGGTTTCACTGGTAATAATAAATAATTGAAATGGGTATATATTTGTTTTTTGTTAAGTTGCCTAATAATTATGCACAGTAATAGTCACCTGCACACACAGATATCCCCCTAACATAGCTATAACTAAAAACAAACTAAAAACTACTTCCAAAAATATTCAGCTTTGATATTAATGAGTTTTTTGGGTTCATTGAGAACATGGTTGTTGTTCAATAATAAAATTAATCCTCAAAAATACTACTTGCCTAATAATTCTGCACTCCCTGTACACATACACATACACACACACACACACAAAGCACTTGCATTACATGTTCAATACAGAACATTTCAATCCTCATCTGGCACTTATTTCTCTCTCTCTTCTACTGACCAACAACACAATGTTATTTCTTAATAATTATTAAAAAAAAAATACTTGTACAGAACAGTTGTCTTTTAGTTATATAAAACAAAGGGTATACAATGAATTGTTCTAAGTTGAGTCAAGCTGGTTCATAAAAAGAATGTTGAGTACTATAAGGTCACGATCTGCAAATATAGTCAATGCGGTCATTTGTCTATACCTGTGGTTCAGATCAGGGGGAAACGGTAGAAGTAGGCATGCAGAAGCTGTCATGGGGTAGTTTTTCACTCCCAGTGAGGTTATAATATTGGAAACATCATTCCAGAGTAGGGGAATGCCGCTGCACGACCATCAAACATGAAGCAAAGTACCTTCGTCCGAGGCACATCTCCAGCATGTGGGAGTGGTCGTTGGAAATATCCTATGCAATTTATGGGGAGTCATGTACCATCTGTAAAGATGTTTTATATGAGCCTCTATACGTGAACAATATTTGGTCCATTTTGAAAGGGTATTGAGGGCTTTCAGCCAGACGTCATCATCTAAGGTTATAGCACAGTCAATTTCCCACTGGGACCGACACAGCACAGGTCTGACCGGTGTGAGTTACATCCAGGCTCTATAGCAGAGTGAGAGAGCCTTGAGTTTGGTGGGTCCTGACCAGCATCTCTCCACTATCAGTTGTGGGGAAGGGAGGCTAGGCATGCTGGTCACCAACGGGGTTGTAAGTACGAAAATAGAGCTTGGTTGGGTACATGCCACTCTTTCTGTAGTGCAGGAAAGGGTTTCACTGTTTGGTTCTCCCAGAGTTGGGCTAAGGTAGAGACTCCCGCCTCCAACCAGTGTTTTAATGATGTATCTGGTGAGACGGTTTTAACCACCAATAAGGGGGATTTGGGATGGAGTCGGTCTTTGTAACCCATAACTAAGAGAAGTTCGGTCCAGTGTTTGAGGGAAAGTTGTGACGTAGGGAATAAGTCAGGTTTAGGCCTCTTTAGTGAGGTAGTAGTCCACATGTACGCTTAGAACTCTCGAGCTTGGAGCTGTGCTTTTCCCATGTCAACCCATTGTAACACACCTTGGGGGGAGTGCAATAAGATCCCGGTTGACAATGCAGCTGCTTTGTGATACAGCCAAAGGTTGGGCAGTCCTACACCTCCATTATGTGGATATTGTTGTAAAATATGCAATGGTACTCTAGGTTTCCCTTTATCCCATACAAAGGAGCTACATATGATTTGTAGTGATTTGCAGTAAGCTTGCGGAACAGAGATAGGTAACATTCTATACACATTTAAAGCTTGTGGTAGAATCATCATCTTATATGCCTTAACACTCCCTAGCCAGGAGATTTTAAGGGACTTCCATTTGGTCAGTAGATCTTTACACAGTCCCTATAGGGGGGGTGTAATTCAGTGTTATATTACCTTTTAGGGATGGGGTTATTTTGACTCCTAGATAAGTGAGGGAGGATGTTCTCCAGTCAAATAAGTTGGAGTTTTTCAACGAAGTAACAATGTGCGGGGGATACTTTAACTTGAGAGTGCAATACAACTTTCAATTGGGAAAAAGTGCTAGGCATTAGTGTTTTCCCAATACACGTATACCCACAATGCTTGCATGCACACGTAATTTCCAAGCGAGAGATTCTAGTGAGAGTATATAAAGAAGGGGGGACAGGGGGCACCTCTGCCTCGTCCCGTTCGTGATGTGGAAGGTATCTGATGTAAATCCACTATTGGATACTTTGGCCGCTGGTTTCGTGTATAATGCCATGATGCTACGTATGACCTCAGGTGGGAAACTGAATTCGGCAAGCACTTGAGTCATATAGGACCAATCGAAGGCCTTTTCCGCATTTAGAGCAAGGAAAAGATCCCTGACACTCTGTCTCTCCATGCTTGCCAGAATATTGAGCACCTTCCTGGTATTATCAGAGCCCTGGTGTCCGTTTATAAAAGCTGATTGGTCATTACGCACCAATCTGCTCAACAGTGGTGCCAGTCTATTGCTCAGAAGTTTGACACAGATTTTTGCGTCTCCATTCAGTAGGGATATTGGCCTAAAATGTTTGCATTGGGTCAGGGGTTTTCCTGGTTTGGGCAGGGTTGAGATTATTTATTTATAAAATATTTTACCAGGAAAGATACATTGAGATTTCTCTCGTTTTCAAGTATGTCCTGGGTCCACAAATCATTGCATTGTTACATTAGGGTACAATAAAATACAAAAACAATATTAATACATAATAAATACAAATTTTAACATAGAACAGGTAGGAAATATATAATCAACCATGACAGGTGCATACTATTATGGGCTAACAGCATTTTCTCCGGCAAAGAGCCGATGGAAGTGCAGTGGTTATATATGTTTTGTAGGTGTGGGGACAGGATGTGAGAGAATATTTGGTCATATTTATTGAGAAGGCAATCAGGCCCAGGGGCTTTATGTGCTGTTAGTTGGGCGATCAGCCCAGCAATCTCCACCACTGAAAAAGGTTGCATTAAAAGGTCTTGGTATTCTCTAGTCAATTTGGGGAGGTTTGCGCAGTAATAGAGGGGTCAGACAGTAGGAACTTGTTCAGTCTCCATGACCTTTTCCCTCTATTGGGAAACTGTTCCTTTAGGGACAGTGTTATGGGAGCATGGTCTGACCACGATATAAGGCCAATTGTTGAGTGTGATATTTTAGGTAGTGAAGTGGCACTTATAAGGAATCTGTCTGTTGAGTAGCAATTATGTGCTGCCGTGTGGCAAGTGTAGTCCCGTTTAGTATTCTCCAAGGGTCCACAAAGTTGTGGGATGCTAGTACTTGACACATTTTTGTAGGTAGGGTTGATTTGCGTTTGTGGGTAGTGGAGGATAGGTTCGCTTGGGTGGAGGAATCCATGGAGCTGTCCAATAAGAAGTTTGTGTCGCCCCCAATGACTACCTCCCCATCCGAATACAACAGTACCATTGCAAACAATTTAGTCACAAAAGAGCATTGATTATAGATATTAACCATAGATATTAACTAGTGTATATGGATTATTATTAATTAAACATTGTATTATGAGGTATCGAATGTTACATCTCTGCTGATTAAGACAGACATTCCACGTTTTTTCTTGGAATAGCAAGCGTGGTAGTCAGTGGGAAACCAGGGGGAATTAAATCTCAGTTTGCATCCCCATTTGAAGTGTGTCTCTTGGAAGAAAGTCACATGGGCTGCATTACGTTTAGCTTCTTATAGGGTCATTCTATGTTTGTTGGGCGAGTGTAATCCCTTAGCATTAAGGGAAAAAATATCCGATACCATTGTGTCAAAGGAGGGTACGCTGTATTGTGGGGGTATAGGACATATTCACGGTACAAGTCCGTGTTACATTGGCCTGCATAATGGTAGTGGTCTTTGCGTAGGGAAACCTTTGCGTTAGTGCAATTGAAGTGTCATACTTCAGCTCATAAGGTGTCGTCACATTGGGGGGTTTGGTACATAAACATAAGGAACAGAGTTAACAATAAGCAACTATGTACAAAATACTGTTTAGCATAGGAAAATGGCATAAATCATAAGATTAACAGAAGTTAATTGGCTAAAAGGCCATGGGGGTGGGTGTTGTATGGGGAGTCAGTATCACTACCCAAAAAGAATACAATTTTACCCTGGTAAGGGAACATAGACATAATTATAACATCAACCGTCCGTGGTTTAAAGCTGTGAATCACATGTGTGGGTGAAAATAGCTTTAAATAATGTAACATTGGTCTTTGACTGTGACCAAAACATAATATACAGAGCCTTAAAGGTAGCGTGGCTCCTTAGCCAGACTGGTGTGGACCGCCTGTCGGTGGAGGCCTGTTAGGGCCTCGAGTAGCTTGACCAGTCCTTATTTATCTTCTTAGGTGATTGTGACGGACCGCCAACCAATGCTCCAATAGCTCAGCGAGGACTCCAAGCACTCCACCCGACACCATCAGCACTGTAGTCCCCACGTCCAGCGTTACAGCTTGGCTGGGAACTCGCAGTCCTCCACCCACCCTGGACCCAAGACCAGGATCCAGCTTCCAGTGGGTGAACCTCTCCTACTCCAGAGAGCGTAACAGAAACAGCTCTTAGAAGAGCTAGTGATTATAACACTCCAAAAAGCATTCCCAAGAACAGGGATTATACCAAGTATAGCAATTCCCTCAATCACGAGACGAGGCTCTGTGTTGAGGGTAAGCAGGAACTCAATTTTAATGGTGCCACACTGGCCTTTTATGACAATCCCCATGCATACTGTATCAATTCAATTATCTCCAAGCAGAAAAAACACATTTTACAAAACCCCAAAAGTACCCCCAAAACACATTAGATCCCCAGAAATGTTACATTCAAGAATTCTATGGAAGTCATATTTTGACCAACCGCACACATGGTCCCATGCCCAAAACAGTTCCAGTAAATCAGGCTGTGCGGACGGTCTACTTTGGGGATTCGAATAACAGTTTGAAATACTGAACGTAACCGTTGTGAATGAAGTTAGTGTATGTCTCTTGTTCGTGAGCTTCCTTTTACTGAACGCCGTTCAACTCCTGTTCGAATAGCCGAACATCCATGGACGGTAAAGTTCAGCCGTGTTCGCGCCGTCAAGTATCCGATTTGAGTTCCATGAACTCGACGACCAAACACCGCTCATTGTACTCGCGACTTAAGATGGCCGCCGCCAAGTGGTCAAATGGCACTTTGAATGGCTTCGGGAGTTCAGGAGTTCGAAGTTTGAAAGTTCGAATTTGTTCCATTTAGAAGTCCAAGAGGCACAACCAGAGTTTTTAACCCAAAGTTCATTACAGGGGCCATAGTCACAGGGCAGGATGCTGGCAAACAGGCCGCTCCAAAGACCAGTGGCGAGCTCACTTTCGCCACAGTGATGTTTTCAGTGGTGGTGTTTTTAGTTCTACCGAGTACACTTGAATGTTCCATTCCTGAAGCAGCCACTTTCCATACTCTGATAAGAAAATAGGTTTGTCAACTCCGTTATGTTTCACTAGCAGTTTCGCAGGGAACAGGGAACCCCCACTCCAGAGCCAATGCCAAACTTTCCAGTAGCGGTGCATTGGCTCTGGAGGCCTGCATAATACGATCCTTGACTGTGAAGTAATGTACTTTTGTGATCACATCTCTGGGTGCCGTGGGCGGTAAATGTTTTGCCATAGGCAACCTGTGAGTACGGTCCTGGTGTATTTCCGGTTCTTCCAGTGTCTGAATCAGTGCCCTAAACTACTGCTGCATAAATCTTGTTAGGTCTTGCGGTTTGATAGACTACGGGACCCCGTGGATCCAAACATTGTTCGGCCTGTCAAGGTCTTCATGGTCTACAACCTTTTCTTTCAAGAATTTAATTTTTTTCTGTAATGAGGAGTAGGAATACGCCAAGGAGTTATGTGCATCAATAATTTCCTCCGTTCTCTCCTCTGAATGTGCTGTTCTTTCTCCGATAGATTGGATATCAGCTCTGATGTCCAAAGCTATTTTAAGGAGGTCTGATTGTATTGAGCCTGAGGTTGAAGAGTGAGGCTTATCGGCACCATCTTGGTTTTCTATGCTGAGCGTTTGCGACGGCATAAGATGAGCGTGGATCATTTTTTGTTTACATTTTTTGCAAGATTTAGTCGCCATAAGGTTCGCTAGGTCCTCACCTATCTGTGAGTGTCAGTCAGTTCGTTATTACGGCTGTATTACATGCTGTAGGTTCCATGGAACAGAAGAGCTCTCCAATCACTCGTCTGCTCCCACGCGCTGCCAAGCCACGCCCCTGTTCTCACTATTTCTTACAGGCACCTTATGTTCATCAGGCCCTGGGCAACTGTTCACAATAAATTATTTACCATAAAACATTGTTTACATTGCAGCTCTAAGTCTGCCCTCTGTGGCTGTCTTACAAAATACAAACAGACTTTTGGTAAGTTATCTCACGGACCTCCAGCGTCAGATTTTCCCCATAGGAAAGCATTAAATAATACTTTCCTATGGTGAGGTCTAAAGCGTGTGCACGGCCAGTTGGCTGGGGAGGGGCGTGGGTGTATCCTGGATTCAGGTAAGTGGCTGAAGAGGTTTTAACCTCTTCAGCCCCACGGGAGGGAGCACGCGAGGGAGGGGACCTATTACCCTATAGTGCCAGGAAAGTGGCTGTTTTCCTGGCACTATAGGATCCCTTTAATTTTAATTATATACAGTCATGGGAAAAAGAATGTACACCCTCTTTAAATTCTATGGTTTTACATATCACGACATAACAATCATCTGTTCGTTAGCAGATATTAAAATTAGGTAAAAACACCCTCAGATGTACAGCAACACATGACCTATTACACTGTGTCACAATTTATTTAACAAAAAACAAATAAAATAAAAAATCAAGTTCTATATTTCCATTGTCCTGGCATATTTGTGTAGAAAAATTTAATCTCAATCTCAATCTGATTGTATTTTCTGTCAGAGCCTCTATAGCAAAAGTCTATAGGTTGCAAATCAGTTTTCAAATTGCATTTATGCAAATATTGGCTTGTTCACCCTTTAGTGAATTTGATCCATTAAGCAGTGATCAAAATCTGTATGTGTGTCAAAAACCTTTAAAGGTCCACTGTTTCAAGTCGGTTCACTGAAACCTAAAATTGCAGTTGGAAGTGAAAGATGAATGGAAAATGACAAAAATCACAAACCGATATATATATATTTTTAACTTACTAAAATGATTGGCTGCTGCTGGATTTCAGTAGCTGTCGCACCTCAATAAGTCATTAAGTAACCTAGGCTATGGCATAAAATATATGGTAATGAAGCTTGGCACCAGCCATTGCAAGTGTCCATGGTATTAAAAGTTGTTTGACTAGGGATGTTATGGAAACAAAACTCAGATTATATACTAGAACACATATTATTTTACTTGTGCTATCTATAACAATAATTCTTTCCATTCAATACCCACCATGCTGATATAATTATATGTTCCTCACTATGAGAAAAGTTGCTCACCTCTCTGATACTGCAATACTAGTTCAAATGTTACAGATGATGGATGATGCTCAAACTGCAGTAGAACTTTAAGAGGCACCAAGGAGGCAAGAAAACTCTAAGGCCCAGACAGAGACCACATAGCCAAGTCAGACAATCCAATGGTCAAAATTCAGACAGCATAGGTTCATAAATTGGGAAACAGATACAGGTCAAGATATAAAAAGAAGAAAAAAGGAACAACAAGTGTTCAGGACTACTGTGCAGGGTTTTTAAAGGGCATGTAATTCCAACTTTGCCCTAAGTTGTCCAGTGTTAGCAGGACAGGTAAGTGTCTGTTTCCCTGGGCAACTAGGTTCAAGGGGACCTGATTTTCCCCCAGGATGGACCCAGGGCCACACAATTCAGACCTGGAAGATGCTGCATTAGAACAAAGATCTGGCCATCCAGGTATGCATTTAGTACCATCATGCCATGGAGAGTGCAATCAAATTTAGATGAAGAGAGGAACGGTGCCTAGTGCTGTTAAGCACATGGGACAACATGCCTATCAACAAATATAGATTGTGCATCTCCTTATGATCTGGCAGTGTTGAATGTTGTCCTTTTCTTGAGATAGTTTTAATAAAGTCTCCTTGCATCTTGTCTTACTGTCCACAAGGCCCCTTTCCTCCCTCCTGTTTGTTTGCTGCGGTTTTCCTTTATTGCTAATTAGTGTGTTTTGTTTTTGACACTTTGCTTATATTATTGTATAATTGCCTTCTTTTATGTGAAAATCTAACAAACATAATTAAAAATAGTTATGGTTTTTCTTTGTAAGTTTTTACTGCCATGTCTCTAATTTTACCGTCAGTGAAGGTCAGTCTCATTACACCCTATGTTGAAGGAGAAGAGTAAAAATGCATGCTCAGATTTTCTAACAGGGTTTGTAATATGTTAATGATATTTATTATGTTAAAAGATTTAATTCCATATTAAGCGTTGATGCAAAAGTTGTTTTCACTTTCATGTGTACAGAAAGGGTTATTCCAACCATCATATCCACACCATTCCCCAGTAATGGAGCAAATGGTTTTACAATGGTTTGTGCTCTTACATTGGTCACCACCGGGGTCTCCTGTTCAGCGGAATTACAATATTTTGTTTACATTTTTTTGCAAGATTTAGTCGCCATAAGGTTTGTTAAGTCCTCACCTATCTGTGAGTTTCAGTCAGTTTGTTATTATGGCTGTATTACATGCTGTAGGTTCCACGGTATGGGAGAGCTCTCCGATCACTCGTCTGCTCCCATGCGCTGTCAAGCCACGCCCCTGTTCTTACTATTTCTTACAGGCACCTTATGGTCATCAAGCCCTGGGCAACTGTCCACAATAAATTATTTACCATAAAACATTGTTTACATTGCAGCTCTAAGACTGCCCTCTGTGGCTGTCTTCAAGAATCCAAACAGCTCTACCACTCATTCATTTGCTGAGAGCACATGCTGATTACTCTCAGTGAATGAATGAGAGTCTATGCATATAAATATGATCAGAATTGACATTAGCCAGGCTGGAACTCTTGTCCCGAGTTGGATAAAGGCACCCCAGTGACACTGCCGAAGGTGGCTACACCTCCTTCGGCAAAGGTGTTAAACTGAGTATGTACAGCATTTCACAGCAAAACACTGCACATAAAGACTCCAGGCACCAATACCACTTCAAATCATTGAAGTGATTGGAGTAACCCTTTAAGTAAGCCCCCATGTGTCTCACTTTATTATTGCATAAGACAAGAGGGGCATGCAACCTTGGCTAGTAAGCTATTTTTTAACCACAACTCCAATAATCTTATGGTAGAATTTATTATAAGCAGTTCTAAATGTATTCATCTTAGAAAATGACAAAATCTAACACAGGCTTGGCTGTTTTTGCCTGAATTCACTAAAACGCTATATTAGGTGAATCCCCTCTCTTATCTTTTGCCCATGCATTGTAAGTAGTAAATAACGCACCGATGATGCTATATTTAAACTGGTAATACAAATTAGGCTCAAGCGGTCTTGGCATTGCATAACTTTTTAACTTTTTTTTTTTCTTATACTAACTTTTCTTTTGTCAAAAAATAAAAAATGAAAGAAAAATGGATCACCGTTTTAAGATATTCCAGCAGATATAGTTAAAAAAAAAAATGAAAATAACTATAAAAACAATTGTCTGCTCTTCTCCAATGGAGTGAATCTGCTCACACTGTATCCATTAATAATCAGCTTTCACTCTGAAGAGTTGCAGACTTAGTAATATTCGAAAAACGATGGAGGCAGAACAAGAAGAAAGGCCAGCTGTTCCTACAGCAATGTACTCCATGCTATGGCCTGGCTGTCTACTATAATTACGAAAGCTACAATATGTATGCAAGTTAAACCTGGGTGACTGCTGTTTCAAATGATTGTAGTACTGTCGTTCAAATAATTTTAACACTACAAACAAAATCAAACAATCATTAGTGTATTTCAAAAAAGCTGCTGGTGTACTCACGGCGGGACTATTCGAATTGTGAAACCTAATCGAAAAAAGCTTTTAATCATAATACTCTTTAACCCCTTAAGCACCAAGCTTCTGTCTGCTTTTTATGTACTTAAGGACCAACGCAACTTAAGCATTTTTGCTATGTTTGTGTTCAATAACAATTTCCATCTTTCTCATTTATGGCACTGACACATACTATATACCGTTTTTGATTTTATGTTTTTCACAGTTTTGGCAAGTGTGTGTGTGTGTATAATAAGTGCAGCTTTGTATTCCTGGCACTACAGTATCCCTTTAAAAATAGTAATTAAAAACAAATGTGTTTATTTAACCTGCTTTACAGAGTGCATCACATGTGTGGGATTTCAGTTTATGTTTGGTAGTTACAGGCTGGGCAGGACTAGGAAGAAAAATTGGCCGAGGCATTTTTTCAATCACAGCGGCACAGTGAAAAGGGGGCGCAGGGCCAAAGAGAGGGGTGTTTTGTCATCACCAATGACAAGCGCGCTCCCTCTCAAAGTGAACATGTTGTTTCAATGCTCTTCCAGGTCAGCCCATACACAGAGTCCTGCTGAAGAGCTCTTGCATGAGAAAAAAATGCCCTGTATTTGTTTTGCGTGTGTGTAAGTGGTGCAGTGTGTGTTTAAGGGATGTAGTGTGTGTAATGGTAAAGTGTATATATAAGGGATGCAGTGTTTATAGGGGATCTAGTGTGTAATTGTGCAGCGTGTGTGAGGTGTGCACTGTTTGTGTTAGAGGTGTAATGTGTGTGTGAAGGGTGCAGTGTGTGTGTGAAGGGTGCAGTGTGTGTTTGAAAGGTGCAATGTGTGTGTTGTCTTATATATTACTATATATAAATATCAAATATATATTCTATATATTCTATTCTATTATTTTTAATTTAAAAAAACTACATGCACTTTACATCTCCCCCCCTTCTTACCATTTGGGGGGAGGGGGGGAATTGTTTGTAAGCCCTGGTGGTTTGGTGAAAAGTGAACAGAAGCACCTCTTCCAGCGTTCACTTTCGCAAGATCCAGCAGTCTGTCGGAGGGGGACTTTCCACACCCGGCCGAGCTACTGTCTAGAGCTTCAAGGTCCTCTCACTCCAGAATTAAGTGTCAGTGGGCTGGTTAGGGACATCTTTGAGCTCTCCACTGGCCTGTCATGGCACACAGTAGGGCCGGCACTTGGATAGCGCCAGCTCTGCATTGGACAGTTGGAGAGTTTCTCTGATCTCCCCTGTCAGCCTCGGCCCATAGCCATCGTGGCCCACCATTAATTTGCCCCATTGCCCAAAGGCCAGTCTGGGCCTGGCTACAGATCACAAAATAAAAGGAGTAAAACAGAATTTTAACATGTGACAAGTTGAGAATTCGGTATGTTTGTCTTGTAAGCCTAATAGCCATCACTAAAAAACACAATTGCCACTCAAAAGTGTATAGTTATTATAAATTAGGCATCACACACTTTTTGCATAGCCATTCATCTCACAATCTATGCTAAATAATGATATAAAATTGTGTTTTTCTGTTTTTTTTAACATACACACATATGAAAGTATATTTTCTAAAACCTGATGTGTGCTACTCTTGTACAAAACACAATGCTGTATTCAGCTATTTCTTCAACTGAGTACAACAATGCTCCAGGTGTATATGTCTTTGCCACTATGCTGTAAACTCACAGTGCCCTATAAGAATTTTGATTGATGGATTTAATAGGTCTACACTCCAGGGTATTTCAGATGCTGTATGTATTGCTAGACATTTTGCAAATCTAATATGTGCAACTATAATCAAAGCACCCACATCATGTTTATCAAACCCTTATGAATAAAACAATACCCCAAATTAATGTATTTTGCCTTTGTGAAGTTAGAGTGCAATACAAGAGACACATTTCAGTTTTTACAGTTAGAACTTTGATAGATGAATGTGATGGGCCTATTCCTGTTTGGGTGGCATTATAGCAGTATGACAGTTGAAATGACCCCATAAATGCATACCATTTGTGAAAGTAGACATATGGTATATTTTGAGCCTTATTGTACAGCCATTTTAGCATCAATATCTGTTACAGAACCCTACAAACTGTTGCAGAAGTACTTCGTTTTTTTTCCCCAATACCCTGTTCGGTATTCAGACCGTGCGAATACATTCCCCGACCAGTTATAACTATTTATTCGTGTATATGAACGGCGGACTACACAGCCCTTGGCCCTAAGATTCGGAAAAGATGGATGGTCAAACATGCCAGCCATGTATGAGTCTTAGTTCAACTTCCTTGGGCAACTTGCAAAATATTTTCCAACCTCTGTACATTTTTGAGGAACTGTTTCCACACTGAAAATAGTGCTCATTACACAGTGTACAAAGTGATGCTTGAACTTGCTCATTGCTGTAACATCTGCTCATTGGTATAACATCTGCATTACCTCATTTCAGGTAGCCTATTTTCCTCTTAATCCAATGTTCATATCTGTAAGGCTCTCCCGGTGCTCTCTCCCATGTGTTCTTCTGCCAGCAAATGATTATCAAGTATTCAAATCCACTTAATTTCTGAGTACATATTTAGTCTTGCAGGCGTGAAAATACAAAAAATATCAGAGTGTATTGGCGCTACCAAAATACGAATTTAGAATGACTGGTGTAGTAAAAAGTGTATCCCACAACATTTAGAAATAGATAATAAAGCAAAAAACAAATACTGCACCAGTAAACGTAATGTAGATATCAGAATCAATCTAATCGACATAAATAGAACAACATAGTGCAAACTGAATATATATTAAGTAAATCCCCATATAGGATAAGACTCACAGGATGCAGAGCAGTCCCAGGCTCTATATGATGTGCAGGAGGGTGCCTAATAAGGCTAAAAATGATATCTTTGAGGAGAGCAGTACAGGATACAATATCATGAATCCAAAAATGTATTGAAACAAATTAAAATCAGGGACAATAAGCAGTGAGAAAAAGTAAACTAGGCGCAAAGCCTAAGTAAGCACTGCAAGGTAAATAAAGTCCCAAATATAATACATAAATCTAGCAGCAGACGCGTTTCAACTCCAGTCTGGAGTCTTCCTCAGTGCTGTAGTACTCTCTCCCCCGTGGTTATAAATACCCTTCTAAATCGGGCGTGAAACTGTAATGGCTTGCTCAAGCTTGATGACATCATGATCACTCTCTGACATAGAGCCACCTTCTTCGATCAAATGGGTGGCAAAACTGCACAGTGCTCCTTGCTCTACTCCCATTTCCAGGAATTTCCAAATTATTGTTCAAGCCCAATGGAACAAATGACTCCTTCAATGCTGCAATGTTGGCCAGTACTCACTGCACGGACCCACCTCATTGTATTTTCTGAGTTCTGAAGCACACCCACTTATCTTTAGCTCCTTGGTGCTTCATTATGACATCATATATGACTTGGACTCCTCTCATTAGTCTCATTTTATAGTGTCAGCACATGTGTTGATTTTTGATGATGTATACACACTTGTGACATCATGGTCCTCTGTAATCAATCAAATGGTTTTCCTTGCCCTGTTGTGGTTCTTGTAACCTGCAAGTGTGTTTATACAGTGTATTGGATTTCCTGTTTTCTGACCTCGGCTGGTCTGACTATTCTTGCTCTCTGTAATCCTGATCTTGGCCTGGCTATCGATTCTGTGTATTTCTGTTATCCTGACCTCGGCCTGTCTCTCGTTTATTCTCTGTCTGCTTGCAGACATTTCATATATCTGTCTCAGGCACTAACCTAGCCACTCTAAGGACCGGTATGTATATCTTTATTGTTTTCTTTAGGTTTGTGTGTTAGGGTAACTCTATTCCTGACACTCGCAGAGTTTACCCTCGCAATAGCTAAACAATAAAAAAAAATTATATTTAGATTAGTCAGCCTTCCTCTATTTTGTCAACAGGTGGACTAATATGACCCACTGATCACACTTATATCAAGATATACATAAAAAACAAAACACTGCAATATTTAATTATCTCCACTACACAGTAACCATAGTTACCACACATGAGCTACAGTCTTGTGCCAAATTTGTCCATCAGGAATCTTTTTAAATATGTCATCAAGAAAGCTTCAACACTTATTTCCTCATTACTTTTTTCTTGCTTTTTTGCTACATTAATGCTTATAACAGTTGGGAGCATTTGGCACCTGACAAACTATTCCTATAAAAAAAATTTCAAAAAAAAGAAATTTTGGGGAAGATGATAGAGATGCTTACAATGAACTTTGTTAGAAAATGTTAATTTTCAGTGGGTAGGGAGACACATTAGTGCCCAAGCTTGGCAACGTTCTAAACAGAAACATACTAAAGCTAATGCTTTGTGCCTTCTGCCGATAAGAGCTATTTAGATGCAATGAGGTCCAAGCTTACATTTAAGGCTGCAAGGCAGCATCTTACTGCCTAATAAACAAACAATGTGACAGCCTGGTAAATAGCAGTGATGAAAGATGAGATTGGTTGGAAGACTTCCCCACTGTGGGAGAAAGACAGCACATTCATGTCTGCCAGAACCCCATGGCTATAGGGGAAAGGAAGCTCTGCCGGGAGGCTGCTAGGCAGCTGATACCAGCTGTTACTATATAGTCAAGCTACTGTACACAGAGTGCACTCATCCAGTTTTCAGCATGAGAATTGGTTTCGAGGTGAAATAACCCGTTAGCAATGTATACTTAACTCTACTGTGTTAGCAATGTAATCCTTATTTTCATATTTGCCTGGATATGGGACATATAAGGTAATTTAGATTTGGAAGAATTTAGATTTTACTGCTGCATTAGTGTAAGGTTTGATATTAGTAACAAAGGACTACATACAATGAATTACAAGTATCCAACAAACATCCGTAGTAAAACACATTCTAAAATAAATGAGGTCTTACGAAGAATCAAAATAATATATCATGACACTATGTTGAAACAATATGAAAACATTGCATATTACTTCGTAATCATTAAGCATGGTACAAAATTACATTTTGGTGGCTGCAAAATGCGAAAATCTCCAGATCTTTTCCACTTTGAACTGAAAAACACATTTGGAAGATTTGATCCAAAATATTTTGTATCTGAAAATTTTTATCTAATATCTGCATTAGTGAAATCTCGATGCTTTGGACTCTGCATCAGGCTTCTAAAGCATATTCCCCAGGGAATAATATGCTGCCAATAGTTTACAGCTTGATTAACCATTAACCAGTCAACGTAGTGGATTATGCTAATTTTTTCTCACCTATAATATTTTGCATTGAGCAATTCGGTTAAAACTGATTTCATGTTGGCATTTCTTAAATTGTACATTAGTATTTAAATATATTTAATAGCACACTAGGGGTGCAACCTGTGCCCGATTCATTCTTTGACATAAACTACTGGATTTCCCTGTTCTCTGCTCATTTCACTTTACAGGGAGGCTTTGCTGTCCTTGTCTTTTCATAGATTTTTATTTATTCCTTTACGATATCAAGGGAATTCTCTTCTCCTTGGCTTGACACGTGTGATTTTGTCACACTTTAGAGCCCTCTGTCCATTTTGAATTGTCAAACCCTTTGCAGATAATTTTTACTACTTGAAACCCACCAACCAATAATATCAAATGGCTCCATAGCCTCATGGCAATTGAAGGAAATATGTCCTTATTTTTTTACTGTTATTTAAAATAAATAATATATTATTAAAGTCTGTGTGTATTATTTTTGGAATGTATAGAATAGAAGAAAATAAATATTTTCTGTATTTCGCCTGACTAACTGTTCCTCTATAGGCTTAGCCTACAGCTATTTTAACCCCTTAAGGACCAAACTTCTGGAATAAAAGGGAATCATGACATGTCACATGTCATGTGTCCTTAAGGGGTTAAACAAAAACTCCAAGCACCATAACCACTACACAGCACTGTTGTGGTTATGGTACAAAAAGTGCCCCTTCAACCATTTTAAGTAGTCAAACTGTTTTAGTGTCTGTTGGGTTAGCACTTCTGCAGGATAACCAGAGCTGGGGTTTCTGTTTGTTCTCCTGAGCTAAGCTCTGCAGTGCAGGGCTACCTAATTGGCTAAGAGCATCAGCCCATTACTCAGCTGATTACTCTCAGCTATTGAGCTAAGCCCTGCTCTGCAAGTCATAAAACATTAGGACCATGTAATTGAAATTGTAACACTGTCAAAAGAGAACATTCAACAAATATGGACGACTTTGTCTTATTGCAAATGCTTCAGTTGACAAAACTTGACAAAAGGGAGAGCTTCCGCTGTTATGTTTTGTCAATTCCCACAGCCACCGCTAGTGAAGGCTGATGGAATAATTAATCGTTGCTCTCATGGCAAGACATGATTTATGGAGCCCCATGGATTTTGTGGAATCCTCCATAAACATCAGTTTTTACTCATGTGCTAATATACAGCATTGATGTGGCCCCTGGCAGAAGAAGCACTTGGAGCTGAAGATAGATGATGGCAGCACTTATACGAGATTGTTCTAAGCAAATGTAACTTGCTTCTGCTGAACCCCAGAGTTTCTGCACCGCAAGCAGAGACGTCAGCATATTTTGGAAAGACCCCCAAAGATGATCCAGTCACTTTGAGACCTCAAACATACTCCTATGTCAGGCTCCACAGAGGATTCCAGCATTAAAACCAAAATAATGATGGGCGGAGTCTGACCTCTGAGCAGACCAGACGTGCGCCACACGAGCTCCAATGCTTGGCACAGAAAAAAGGGGTACAACACCTGACTGCTCGTTCCTGCAGACCGGTACCTACCTTATAATTACCTGGGAAAAGTCCCTGAACCCGGAGACCCCTTGCACGGGCCACCCCAGCCCTTGAACGCGTGGCCTAAACGAATGAAGGCCAAGGAGAGGCGGATGCTCTCCTGGCTCTTAATCGAACAAACTACCCCACGTATCGCAATTAAATGTTTGAAGCCTGTGTTACAACACACACTTAAGGCACAGTGTAACTTGATGCCTAAATTGCCTTGACATCCCTTACACTAGACAAACACATCACTTCTAACACGAATAGTCTAACTTGTATTGTTATCCTAATATATAAAAAAAAGAGGTTGACCCATGCTGGAGTTTAAAGGACCACTATAGTGCCAGGAAAACATATTCGTTTTCCTGGCACTATAGTGCCCTGAGGGTGCCCCCACCCTCAGGGACCCCCTCCCACCCAGCTCTGGAAATGGTTAAAACTTACCTTTTTCCAGCGCTGGGCGGGGAGCTCTCCTCCTCCTCCTCTCCGCCTCCGATCCTCCCCGTCGGCTGAATGCGTGCTTTCCTATGGACGCTTGCGTGCTCTCACTGTGATTTTCACAGTGAGAAGCACGCAAGCGCCTCTGGCGGCTGTCAATGAGACAGCCGCTAGAGGCTTTGGGGGAAGGCTTAACCCATTGATAAACATAGCAGTTCAGTCCAATAAAGTCCTGATTTGGCAGGTATACGTAGTCTAATTAGGCTTTTGGTCCCGGACCTCAGCCTCGGTGCATGTAGCTGGCTTGGCTGTTAGGCTCTGCCCCCCTAAAGTTAGCATTTTTATTTGTTTTTTGAATTTATTTATTTTTAAACAAAAACTTCACTTTTACTAGTGGTCTCATCATCGTGATAAGTTTTACTTTTTAAAATACTCATATTTGTGTTCAGTGAAGTCTCCCGAGTATAACAATGCCCCCCATGTAAAGGTTTTATCGTGTTTTGGAAAGTTACAGGGTTAAATATAGGGCTTGCCAATTAAATTTCTTTGGACTGTCTGCCTCGGTTGTCAGACAGGTCCCTCAAATTATAATTAATCAAATAAAATAATTATACAGTAATTCCCCGAAAATTCGGGCTTCTGAATCTGTGGCTTCACAAATTCACGTATTTTTTGTTCCTTGGGTCCAATAGATGTAATCCCTAGATTTTTTCGTGACCGCTGCGATGATGTCGCTTCCTCCCAGCACTCTTTGCAGACAGCCGTGCGAGAGGAAAGAGAGAGGAGCTCCAAGGACCAGGTAAATGCATGGAATGAGGGAGGGGGCTGAAATCTTTATAAGGGACTCACTACTAGTGATTCCATGATAAAGATTTCACCCCCCTATTAAAGTTATTTTCTCTCCCGGACAGTAATATTATTGTCCGTCCAAAATTTGCGCATTTGCAAAGTTTGCGAGGGGTCTTGGAACATATCCCCTGCGAATATTGGGGTATTACTGTAGTTAATAGTTAAATATATATGTAGAATGTGTGTGTGTATATATATATATATATATATATATATATATATATATATATATATATATATAATGTTTTTTTTGTAATTTATATTACATATATAAAATTGCATAAGTGTATTTTGAGATATATGTGTATATATCTCAAAGTACACTTATAATGAAATCATATATTTGCATTATATATTATAAAATGCTTTATTTTATAATATATTATACCTATATAGTATATATATTTATTTTTACACACTTTTAGGTGCCTGGGGGACTGCGTAACAGCTCAGGCAGCTGGGGCCTCTGGCAGTGCCCCCCCCCCCGACCGGGATTGCGGCAGATCGCACGTCCAGGTAAGTCCAAGGGGTCCAATTTGCAGCGGATGTTCTGGGTACATCCGTGGTCGTTAGCAGACGTTTTTTGTCGGACGTACCCAGTACATTTGAGGTCAGGAAGGGGTTAAAGGGACACTATAGGAACCCAGACCACTTTAGCTCATTGAAGTGGTCCGGGTGCAGTGTCCCAGGTCCTTACCCTGCAGTAGTAATTATTGCAGTTTTTAAAAAACTGCAATAATTATCTGCCAGGGTTAACTCCACCTCTCGTGGTTGTCTACCAGACAGCCACTAGAGAGACCTTAGGGTCTTTAGGCGACGTTTGGTCCTAATGTGTGAGCATGGCCATGAGCGAAGGTGGAGCCTGAACCAGTGCCAAGGGACATCAATGCTGGTATCAGGTAAGTGACAGAAGGATATATAACCCCTTCTGCACCATGAGGAGAGGGGGGAGCTAGGGGAGAAGGGGCATTAATGGGAGACATATTGCTAGGAAAATAACTAAAATGTCCCTTTAAATATTTTCCAACAGGCACTTGAACCCCTATTCTTAATTGTTGCAATTATGTATCTTCTAAAATTGTATTGTAAAGGCAGACGGAATCTAGAGACAGTTGTGCGTTAGATGTGTGTCTCTTTAATGCAATTTTATAATGATTTCTTTATAGTTCAACTGAAATCTATTATTAAAAATGTTTTGAAAACTGTTGAACCATTTGAAAAATGTGCATACAACATACAGACGGTTTTGTATGCATTATTGATTAATGTCAAACCCTATTAGGGGACAAGTCCATTGTAACCACTAATAATCTCAAATACGAAAGCAAATAACTCTGATAAATATATTTATTATCTAGTGCATTTTGAAAGCTTTTAATATCAGATGTAGGGTATTTTTTTAAAGTATGTCGTGCACTGCATATGGCTGCGTTGAAATGTTTTATTGCTGGAACAGTTTCAAATTCAAGAAAAAAAAAACCCCCAAAAAACCCTTTAAATTCCTTTTACAAAAAGAATATTAGTGCCACAAATATAATCAGAGTAAGTAGTGAAGATTTAATCAAGCGTGTGCTTTTACTGCACCTGTATCTTTACGATAACAATAAAATAATAAAATGAAAAAACGACAGCTTGGGTTTTTTTGACTGTGTTCTCTTTCCAAATAAAATACAAATAAAGCCAATTTACTGTAGCACTTACTCACCTATTTCACATGAAAATGTGCAACTTCTGGAGGTAAAATGACATTTAGGGAAATGCTTTGACAGTAGTACTCTGATACAGAAAGCAATTTGAGGCAGGCAAGTGTGATTTGTAGAAAATGGCCTTTGAGGTGATACATCAAATCTATACACACACACACACACACACACATAGATATATTGTATTTTGGAATTGCGATTAATGGTTTGGCAGCTCTCATATCTTTTCCCACCTCAATATTTCAATTAATTTCATTTTGCAGATAGCTTTAGTTAGAACATTCAAGCAAAACTTTAACTAACTGGT
This sequence comes from Pelobates cultripes, assembly GCA_933207985.1. NCBI lineage: Eukaryota > Metazoa > Chordata > Amphibia > Anura > Pelobatidae > Pelobates > Pelobates cultripes. The sequence continues at coordinate 57,123,464 of OW240918.1, read as the reverse complement.
TACCGGCTCAGCTGCTGCAGGTTCACATGGACTCTAACTGTGTAGCTTACTGGCAATCTGTTAATAGGGTTGTCATGAAAAAGGTAATTCAATGGAAAGCAAAGGGATGCCATATACTTTACTGAGAAAAAAATGGATATTGATAAATCTAGACTTGGAAACATGCTATCCTCCAGATGATACTGAACTACAACCCCCGTGTTGCTTAGTGAACACATTTACGGAGCCTTGATCATTTTGATGAACTACAACAAAAGCCTACTGTTGGATTATTGGAGTTGTGAATTGATAATATCTGAATGGCATATATTTATAAGGCTGTCACAAATGTCTGCAAGTGTGTCAAAGCTATATATATATATATATATATATATATATATATATATATAAATCCTTGTTCCCCGTACTCAATTGAACCGGTCTTGTTACTTGCCTCAGTGCGAACTCCAGACACTCTGGATAATCCACAAAGAGTGCACTCATAGGGCTTTTAAATTCAAATTAGTGTTTAATTTGAGCAAATAAATGCATGTAAAGTCGACGTTTCAGTCCAAACAGACTTTTATCAAGACAATTTACAACAGTGCAACAACCATTTAAACATACAACTATTGAAATGTGATTGGAGAGTGAAAAATGAAACCGAGGTTCAGTGATGTCACTGATGACGTGTAAGGGTTCGAAAAACGTAATATGGTACTATTAACCCCTACAGGAGGAGTGAATTGCTGGTGAAAAATAGAAGTGAAAGAACCTTATCTACATATCTATATTTATAGGAATAAATACAAGGCATTATTTACAAGCCACAGAAAGTATAGATGTATATAAAATAATATATGCTGTATCTGGCTATTGCTGCTTTAAGGGTAACTCTCTCGCAGATAAGGGCTCATTTCCAATCTTTTGGATAAACGCTTAAAAAGATTTAACATTACCAAAGCTATTTTCATTTTGTAATATGCTGATATTTTTTATATATACTTATATAGGACATAATTGAATGTTGAAAAAAAAATCATTTAAAAAGTTTATCAGGAAATATTACATCACTTGGAAAGATTATCCAACGATATTACATTTAGTCTTATTTAAATGTATACAAAAAATAGTGCAATAAAATGGGCGCTAAAAAACATGCAGCTATGAACACTGTGGAACCAATCTTTTAAAATTCCACCAAAGTAAAATAAAACCATGCAATAAGAATAGTGTTGAGCGCAAATGATCTCGTGATCCCAGGGTTAACTCTACCCAATGTGTATAATAATGAGTATATATATATACCTAAAATGAATAAAACGACACAGCTTCTTTCTGAAAAATAAACAATACACTCTCATGGAGTAGTATAGTAGTGTTTAAAGTTTTGAAGCAAATGTATTCTTTAGGTCATCAATTCACATTTTAATGAGCCTGTTAACAAACTGGCTCAGGTAATACAACATTCTTAGTAGAAATTGATGAAGAGCACCAGCTTCTAACTTTTAGAAGCGGTGTCTTTTTATTCATTTTAGGTATATAAACCCTGTTCCAAATTATTATGCAAATTATATTTTTCTAATTTGTCTAAATAATTGATGTAAATAACAGTCAGCATAATTCTCATGTTATCAACTATTAAGAGTACAATTCAAATGTTATTGAACAAACCTCCTAATAATAACAGTATTTTTTTAAACATAAACTTACAATGCACTGTTACAAATTATTACACACAGTAAGTTTCAGAACAGTTTATAGGGTGTAAAGAACTGAAAATTGTCAATTGTTCTGTTTGCAGCATATTTACTGAAATCAAAAGCTATTTCAATCAAACTTATAACAACATTTTAACTTTTTAAACATTTTAACAGGTCACATTACATTTTAACATAGGACCCCTTATTTGATAGCAGCTTCACAAGTCTTGCATCCATTGAACTTGTTAATTTTTCTGGATAGTTTCTGTTTGAATTTGTTTGCAAGATGGCAGAATAGCCTCCCAGAGTTGCTGTTTGGATGTAAACTGCCTCCCACCCTCAAAGATCTTTTGCTTGAGGATGCTCCAAAGGTTCTCAATAGGATGGAGGTCAGGGGAGAATGGAGGCCACACCATGACTTTCTCTCCTTTTATCCCCATAGCAGGCATTGATGCTGAGGTATTCTTTGCAGCATGAGATGGTGCATTGTCATGCATGAAGATGATTTTATTACAGAAAGCATAGTTCTTCCTTCTGTACCAGGGAAGGAAGTGGTCAGTCAGAAACTCCACATACTTTGCAGAGGTCATCTTTACACCTTCGGGGACCCTAAAGGGGCCGACCAGCTCTCTTCCCATGATTCAGGCCCAAAACATGACTCCACCGCCTTGCTGACGTCACAGCCTTGTTGGAACATGCACCAACCATCCACTACTCCATCCATCTGGACCATCCAGGGTTACACGGCACTCACCAGTGAACAGGACTGTTTGAAAATTAGTCTTCATGTATTTTTCTGCTTGCGAGCATTGGTTAGTGGTGGCCGGATAGAAGGTTTATGCACAGTTGCAAGACTCTGGAGGACTCTACACCTTGATGTTTGTGGGACTCCAGAGGCACCAGCAGCTTCAAATATCTGTTTGCTGCTATGTAATGGTATTTTAGCAGCTGCTCTCTTGATCCGATGCATGGATCTGGCAGAAATCTTCCTCAATGTGCTCTGAATCAGCCACAAATCTCTTAACAGTGCGATGATCACGCTTAAGTTTTCGTGAAATATCTAATGTTTTTATACCTCGTCCAAGGCATTGAACTATTTCACTCTTTTTGGCAGCAGAGAGATCCTTTTTCTTCCCCATATTGCATAAAAATGGTGCTCTGCTTAATAATGTGGAACACATTCCTTTAGTAGTTTTTCCTTAAATTGGGCTCACCTGGCAATCTAATTATCGGTGTCCGAGATTGTTTTCAGTGATCAAAAGAGCCGTGAGACACAATGCCATCCATGAGTTAAACTGAAAAACAAAATATTTTATATTTGTGACACTTAAATAGAATTTGCATAATAATTTGGAACAGGGTGTGTGTGTATATATATATATATATATATATATATATATATATATACTCACTATTATACACATTGGGTAGAGTTAACCCTGGGATCACGATTGTTGTACATTGTTTTTATATCATTTGTGTTGTACACTATTCTTATTGCATGGTTTTATTTAATTGTATGCTTATACACTATTTGCTCTATGCTAATTTAGGCAAGGCAAAGACACTATTTAGTGCTGAAACATCAGGTCACCAAAAAGATTATCTGAATAAATTCGCTCACTGAAGAAGCAATGTAGCAGTGTTTTCTGTATCTCTTATAAGTGTGTGGATGACCAGAGCCACTTAAAGTAAATAAAAAATGTACAATGTACACAATACTATGTTAATCAAACATTGGACATCACATTTGAAATGTGTAGTTTGAAATTCCATGGTCAATGGGGTTTCTTTAGTTAATATGACGTAATAGGAGGTTAAGATCAAATATGCATAGTTTAGGCAAAAATATCCAGATTGAAAATGTTCAGAATTGAAGCTCTTTTCAACTTAACTATTTTGGATCCAGTTTACAACAAAGTTTTCAACTGTCTACAACTCAGTGGTTAGGGAAAACAACCTTTGGCGAGTTTCTGTTAAACTTACAGGTGCACGTATGCAATTATTAATGTAGTATGAGAAGAGGCATGGGCACAGATGTTTCACAAGTATAAATGCAATTAAATTGATGTTTATTCAAAACAAAGATGTGAACCGTGCAAAACCAAATTGTTGATATGCATGTTTATTTTGGGAAGGGGTAATCCGCAATGAATAACAATATCCATTCATTTCCAAAGAAATTTTTTTTTTTTTTTTAGTTATTAGAAAGTAAAATAACAGAATTAAAATGCATTATCTTGTTTCTAAAACGTTTTTTTCCCCAAACAGTGGATAAAAAAAAAAAAATTAGGGCAGAGGGTTTCCTGGTTTAAAACAGACGCTCTGCATGAGCTGCGAGGGAGGGTGGCACTGTAGGATTCTATAGTGCCAGGAAAACGGCTTTGTTTTCCTGGCACTATGAAATCCCTTTAATATCTTCACTATGTAAAATTGTGTTTCAGGTTTGTATCTCACTGTGCAGTTTATATTGAACCTATCTTTTAAAAAATGGCTTAGGGAGATCATGTGGCCCCTGTGTACCCACCAACTTGTAAGAGACACAAATATACATTATGCCCACATGCATGTGTTACATAAAGAGTTGTAAAGTGGGGAGGGGGGAGAGTTGTAGTGTGAGAGACTGGGGCTGTAGTGGGAAGATAAGTGCTCTAATGGGCAACAGGTGCTCTAATGGTGGAAAAGATGCTGTAGAGGGGATATAGGGGGTCTAATTGCAGATATAGACTAGTTTTGGGTGGTTGTGGGGGACAGGGACTGTAGTGGGGTAGTTTTTAGGTCCTCAGCCCCCCTTTCCTCCCGTTAAAAAATTATTTTATTCACGTTTTTTACCTAAATTAGAGTGGGTGCTGGTGCAAGATTTTTTTAGGTCCACCTATCATAAGGATGGAAAAAAAAGTTGATCCTCATCTTTCGTACAACTACCATAATACTTTGCCAGATGGGTATCTACCGTTTTCCCAAACTTGCAGGGTTGTACTTAGCTCCGAGCAGTGTTTGTATGTTTGACTGTAAGCATGTTTTGAATGGATTATGTGCGTGTGAATGTAGGGGTGTATTTGTGTGTACTGTTTGCCTTTGAATGTAAGGGTGTGTCTGTATGTAGTGTTGATATTTGAATGCAGGGATGCATTTGCTTGTACAGATACATACACACACACCAACACATATACAGATACACACACACACACACATTGACATACACATTTACAGACACACTCTAACACATATACAGAAAGACACACTAACACACATACAAACACACTCTAACGGACATACAGATACACAGACACGCACTAACACACATAAAGATACACAAACACACTAACATGCATAAAGATACACACACAGACTAACAAGCATAAAGATACACACACACACTAACACGCATAATGATACACAAACACACTAATGCGGATACACAGACACACACTAACATACATGCAGATACACAGACACACACTACCACATACAAACTAACATACATACAGATATATACACACTAACATACATGCAGATACACAGACACACATTAACACATTGTCACATTCTGTTCTGCAGAGATGTCTGGCCTTGGCTTCTGGTATCCGGTACTCTTAGTTTTTCTTGTTTTTTCAGTTTTTCTATTCTTTGTCTGGTTCTCTTTTTGCTGGGTTTTCTGGGTTCATTCCTTTATTCCGTTCCTGGAATTCCCAGTCTCCTGGATCCCTTTATATGTTTGTTTTTATGTTGCCACACCCTTTCCTTTTCCATTTATCCTTTTGTTTCAGTTGGTTCCTGCAGGCAGTTGCTTCATGTCCTCTGCCCCTTTCTTTGTAGGTAACTGCTGTGTGTTTTTATTATTGTTTATTTAGTCATGCATATCTAGGCAGTTAGGACCCACCGTAATTGGAGTACTTTGGCACAGTGGTGGGCTGCATACATCTTGGCCATTTATGCATGTCTAAATCTCCAATGTTTTACATTTATAGTACATAGTTATGTCCTGGGCCAGACTGGGGATACGAAGCAGCCCTGGAAAAAAATCTATGCCAGCCCCATAAGTCATTGTGCTATGCAGGGTGTGTATATATATATTTCAAGCAATTGAAATAGTTGGCTACACTCTCAGATTTACTTAAAACGTAACTTTTATTGAAATATTTAAGAGAAGATCAACGTTTCAATCTCACTGATGCACACAAATAGGCTCCTTAAAAGACAATCTCAATGACACACACAGACAAGGTTACTGGCACACACACAAATTTAGTACAGATAAACTCTGATACACACACAAGCTTACTACAGACAAGCTCACTGTCACACACAAGCTCACTACAGACAAGCTCACTGATGCGCACACACTCTCCCTACAGACAAGCCCATTGACACACACATGCTCCCTGCACACAGATTCACTACATACAAGCTCACTGACACACACATGCTCACTACAGACAAGCTCACTGACACAAATATGATCACTACAGACAAGCTCACGATCACACTCATGCTTACTACAGACAAGCTCACTGTACACACATACTCACCACAGACAGGCTCCGACACACCCATGCCCCTTACAGACAAGCTCACTAACACGCACACACACATATGATCCCTACAGACAAGCTCACTGACACACATACAAGCTCATTCACTAGCAGGCACACACACACAAACTCACTAGCAGGCGCACACACACACAGAGGCTCCCTCACTAGCAGATGCGCGCACACACACACAGAAGCTCACTCACTCACTCACTAGCAGATGCACACACACAAAGACATCCACACACACAGAGGCAGACAGTCACTGACACCGAGGCAAACATCCACACATACAGAGACAGACAGACAACACACACACACACACACACAGGCAGACAGTCACACACTCACAGACAGCCACACACACACAGTCACACACACACATGCAGACAGTCACACACACACACATTCACACACACACATGCAGACATTCACACACACACTCACATGCAGTCACACACACACACACACACACACACACATGCAGACAGTCACACACTCACAAGCAGTCACACACACACACTGATCTGATTCTTACCTCCACATCCCTTGAAGCTCCTGGAGACTGGTTGTTGGGGAAGCAGGGACTCCGCCCCCCACCGCACGCTAGGCTCTGCCCCCACCACATGCTAGCTCCGCTGCATTTTTTTTTTATAAATGACCCCGTCCGGCCATGTGTGAGCTGTGTCGGCCGCCTGGCTCCCCTGCTCCCATGGGGTCCTGTGCGGCCGCACAGCTCGCACATGGCTGGCCGGGATAACAGGAGCCTGATCACTGATAAGGGCTGTCAGCCCAGCCCCGGGTGCCGCGGCCCACATGGTAATTTCCCGGTATCCTGGTGGGCCAGGTCTCCTCTTGTTTTGCTTTGTATCTCTTGTCTTGTTTTATTCTGTCTTGTTTTCCCAGTTCATGTATTGTCCTGCCCTGCCCTTTTCATGTTTCCCTCATGTCTTGTGTACATGTTCTGGGTTCTGCTTTCTGTCCTGCTCCAGTTCTGTGTTCTTCTAGTCTTGTCTTGTTTTCTTGTTAGGTGCCTGTTCTAGTCTTACCTTGTTTCTGTACTGGATACATTTCTGCTGCAGAACCTCCCTATCCAGTCCTTGGGAGGTCTGCATATCATCAAGCTCCTGGCTCTTAGGATCCGCAGAAGCTGCATCAGGGCCTTGGTATGTGGCCGCACAAACGCTGGTGCTCAACACCAGGGGGCGTGTGGTTACCCTGCACCAGGCCCTCATAGTCTATTTCCACGCTGAGACTCCCATCATATCATCAGGAACTCAGGGGTCCCGGTCTTCGTACCATCACCCGTGACACACATAAACACTAACATACATACAGATATACACACACTAACATACATACAGATACACAAACACACACTAACATGCATACAGATATACACACACTAACAAATACCAGATATACACAGACACACACTAACACATACACACTAACATACATACAGATACAAACACACTAACATACATACAGATAACATGCACACACAGATCACATTACAATTTTTAATTTTTTTTAAATTCTTTATTTTTGTAGTGCATAAGGATATGACAGGCATGCATGTGATACCCCAACGGCATTCCACTTGCCTTTTCAAATAAACAGATGCAACAGTGGGGTATATGAGAGGGCTTGCACAATTTCTGTTTAAGAGAGAAGTTGCGGCTGCAAACAGTAACAAGGCGATGCATTACGTAACATATAAAACAGTACTTAATTATAATATAGTGAGAGAACATGCTAGGATTTGTAAGTAGTTTGTAAGGAAATAGCTGTACCAAACATGCATACAGTAATAGTTGTACTCAAACCTAAACATATGTGGCAGTGCGTGTTTGCTAAGGGTAGACCTTCGCTCTCCGCTAGGCAGTCGACACACATATTAGCGGGTCACATGTATGAGGTGTCTATGTCTGCCTCGCTACGCGTGGTGGGTGTACTCCCTGAGCCTTACTATGGTGAGGATAAACAGGAAAATGCTTACGATTGATTACGTTTAAGTTAATGTGAGAAGCGATCGTTATCTAGTCAGGTCCAACCGGCTGCTATTCAAGATGTTAGCTAACTATGTGTAAGCTATGGCTGGCTAACCTGGTACAATGCAACAAAACAATCTGGTCATATGGTTTAAACTGGGATGCTGTTTGCCTCCGACTGAGTGAAGGGAGAGTCTCTGTGTCATGAGCAGGGTCGTAAGTCGTGGGCCTCCTAGGGTATCAGTCAAGGCTGCATCAACCGATGCCCGTTCTGGAGGCTTTGATTGCGTGCCTGGGTGGCGCCTGGTTGCCGGGCGAATCCACGCTGCCACTGCTTTCATTGCTTGATGGTATGTCGGTCCACGGTCGTGGAGTATTGCCCAAAAGCTTCTACGCAGCCGGTCTAACTCCTCCATGGGCTGTGATAGTGGCAGGGTGCATGTGCCTTTGGGCTGGGCCGCCATCTTGGCTGTGCCTCGTCGGTGCTGTACCTCTGTAGGCTGCATGGCCAGCTGGTCCGTCCTCCGTTTGCTTGTGTGGCAAGAGGAGGACCGAGATAACCCCCTCCGGTCTGGGGGGGTAAAGTGTTTTCCGTGTCGTTCCGGAGTCCCGAGATCGGGGAGAGCGGCCGTCTCCTGCTCCTGTAGGCCGCATTTGGCTTCAGCGCCCCCGGCTCTGAAGGGCTTGGGATTTGCGTCCCTCACTTCCAAGGTGCACCCCCAGCATGGGTAGTGCACCCCGATGTGTCTGTGGGCTTCGTAGCTGCCGCTTTTTCTTTGGTTTTGCCCGCCGGAGAGGAGACCATGCGACCCATGTTTACTCCGCTTGGCGGTCACACATTACATATTTTAACCACCCCCTGCTTACATACCTTTTTGGTTCAGGAGGGTGGCTTCCCTGGTGTCAAGTGGCATCTGGCTGAGTGTGATGGGAGAGTCTGGCTCCTCCTGTTAACCTCCCTCCTCTCTCGGCTCGTTGGTAAGCAGGGAGGGGGAAACTTCCTAACCGGGCTCCTGATCAAAAATTTACTCTTCAGTAGCGTGTGGCCCATGCAAGCGGCACACATTGATACACGTGCGTGACGTCTACGTTGCAAACCAACGCACACAGGGATAAAATACTCCTCTGCTCCCCCGGAACCTAGCTCAACTTCTGGTAAGCAGTGCTGGATCCGAGGGCAGCACTGCTAGCGTGCATTGAACTCGAGCGGTCGGTGCAAACTTTGTTGTGTGTGACTGTGCCACAGACACAAAGTGGCTGGGTGGCGGGCCTCCGACCTAGGCTGGACCCTCGGACCATATCCGAAGTGCCTGACCGCTCAGTCCGCCCCTGCCCATCATAGCCAAAAAATACACTTTAACTGGGACATTTCTCTGGTGACACCAGAGCAGAGAACAATAGGGGACAAGGGACGTCTCTTCAATTTTGGGTCTGTACAGTAGGATAGCATTTGGTTTACTAAATGGATTACTAATGTATGCTATGTGTTGTATCTGACAGAACCTCCCTGGAATGATAAGGAGGGGAGGACATGATTGAGGGATATGGGGATTGATTTAGGGGAATAAATTACTGCTGTTCTTTTGTTTTGTCACAGCTCATGGTATTGCTGGCCAGTGCAGGTAGCAGTGGAAGAAGGTGCCGAGTCGGCTTGGGGAGTCGCAGCCTGCTGAGAGCTGATGGCGGGGGCAGGCTGCTCCAGATTCTTGGTTTATACTGATAGAGCTGACAGTTGGTGAAACATCACAACAGCTGTCAGAGTTAAGTTACTGGCCTTTTGACGTTATTAATAAAGCTGTGGCATGTTTCTCGTGTGTTTATTGGGCAACAGGGTACGGGGTACTTGTTAGCAGTCAAGCTGAATATTAACAACTTCAATCAGCTATCTCTGCTGTAAAAAAGAAACAGTCTAAGCACCAAAAATGCTTCCTCTTAATTTATTGGTTTTGTTGAATAGATGATGCCCATGCCGTCTCTCTCTCTTCAATTCTTTGAGGTTTAGGAGTTAAATTATTATTTCTACAGCCATAGAAACACTTGCTCTGGCTGTGTATCACACAATCTACCGAACACACTTCTTAAAATGATACCAACCCTACATGGCCTTCAGCCAGTGTATGTGTAAACTTTGGGATTTCCAAAGATTTCTGTGGCTTCCCATCTTATCTACCCATTTACATTTCTGAAGCTGTAAAGCAATCAGCAGCTAAGAAAAGGTTGGATTTTAGGCAGTAAGAAAGGGATTTTTAAGAGAGAAAAAAAAACATTTTTCTTAAACTGCATTGTTCAAGCACATTAAAAATTTGCATTTTGTTGCTTAGACATTCTCCTTAAACCTTGGTCTTCCAGCCTCCTATGGAATACTAGTCAACAGTAACGGTGATGAATGAGCTTTTAGTGACTATAAAACTTGGACTCATGGACATTTTCCAGTTGCATTTTTCTATGTCGGAAGGCGATAACCCAGATTGCTTAGTTACTGCTGAACAAGAAATGCACTGCATTGTTGTTTGCTGCTGTTATGTATGCAAAAGCTGTGGTCTGATGTAGGATTGACAGAGAGAATTTGACAACATTTTATTTCACCTGCCAGTCACTGACTGCCAGGATGCCTCTAGGGGATTTTTCTACTAAGCAGGTTAGCACTGCTGGAATGTGCAGACATTCTTATTTTACTTGCATCATACTTATTACTTAAGGGAAGGTTCCCCGGCCTTACTAATGCACTCAAAAGAAAATTTCACAAAAGACCATAAATCCCTTATTTTAATCCAAACTCTTGATTAAAAACAAGACAAAAAAAAAAAAACAAAGCCCATACACGCAATGGATACAATTGGAGCAAAATAGGGACATAGTGCAAAATTGGAGTAGTTCAATTAGTTTTGTCTTTTGTTTGCTGGATAACTACCTGATAAATGTATTTTGTGGAATGTATTTACTATACAAAATGGTGGAACATTAGGTTCCAAAAACTAGTAAATGTTGTATACAACACAAGATAAAGTATCAAATAGTGCACAGAGGTAGCAAAGGGAGGGCTAAGACTAAAATCAGTAAATGTGTATCTAATAAGGCTTTATTGCGTTATGCCTCAGATACACTAACTGAAATAGACAAAATAAGAAATAGCAAATAAGGGGGAAGGAATCTCAGAGAACCAGTTTTTGGAAACTAGTGTTCCACCATTTTGTAGTTGTCTAATCTACAAGATAGACTGGTACTATCCTCTCTGATTCTTTTCCACCGGACCTGCTGGTCCACTGAAAAGGCGGTTAAGTTTATATTAAATTTATTTGCTAAACTGCAAATTGTAGTGAATTGCAAAGTTTAGGTCAAAAAGTAAAGACGTGAAATTGAATGAATTAAAAAAAATTTCGGCAGAAGACAGAATTATCACAATTCTCGCCTTCAATGACACCGACTAGCGTGTATCTCCAACTAAAGAAAATCCCATGAGAAACACACAGAAAATACTTTATCCAGATGGTCCAAACAAATCTTCCATTGGATGAAGCTTAAATAAATACATTGTAGAATTAAAAAAGATATATCCACGTTAATAACTACATAACTATATTACATGGTACAGTGGGGAAACGAGCACTGCTGACAGAAAAAGTGAACAGCCTAACCTGTTTTGTGCCTGTCACAGCACTTACTCAGAGAGTGAATGAACAAATACAGTGACAAGAACTGAACATGATAAGGCAGCTAGGGTCTCACCGGCAGCAATGAATTTTACACACATAACATAACACCCATATTACATATAACAAAAGAACAAACAAACTTTTGATGTAGGTCTGCAAGACGCCAAAATAATACAATGTATGTTGCAATAGGTCCCCATGTCTAGGGGAAAAAAAATATAAAAAAAAAACAAAACCAAAAACACTCTGGTTGGATCTCCCCAACAGCCAGTCGGTAATCATATCTCCATCTCATGATCTGTGGTTTCGCAATTGTGTTTACTGTGTTCATCTTCCTATCAATTGTGATGTCACTGTATGCTGTATTCCTTTGATTATGTCATTGTATTGAGCTATTGTGAGACTGTGTTTTCCTATCCTTCTTGTTACATTTTGTATTGCTAAAATACTTTAATTAAAAACAGCACAATGAATGAAAAACCAAACCAACAACTAACAAACAATGAACAACAACAAACAGAGATCCAACTAAACTGTCAAATAAGCTGGTAAAAGACGCCAAATACTTCCAAGGATTTCCTAACATCCACAGGTCCAGAGGGTCCCAAAACCCCCTTGGTTTATTAATAATAATAATAATAATAATTATAATTAAAAAAAAAACAACAAACAAATAAAAAAACTGCAAGTGGATCTTTAGAAGAGCTTTCATAATGTAAATTGTTTTTCAGTAGCACTTTGAACGCTCCCTTTTGGCCTGACTTCCATCACACAGTCATTCTTCCTAGTTGGAAAAATGTATGCCCTAGTGCTATTTATGAGACTTAGAGATCTCCAACATTGTCTGTAATGCGTTAAAACATATGCAGACGATTTAGCCATGCTGAGATGGACTCTTTCATTATGCTAGCAGTCTCCATAGAATGGATCTTTCTTCACTCTCTGTCATGGTTTTATGGGAGAACACCTTAAAGGCAGCATTTCGTAACACATTTATAGCAACATTCTTTTGGTTTTAATGTATTTAAAGTGGATTTCTTTACACAGACTTATTACACTCAAGAAGAAGCAGTCTCCCTTAGCCTGCTTACATCACATGGGTAAAAACCAAACATACTGAGGCATATTGGTCTGAATGTACCCACGGGGACAATTTAACCCATGACTAGCAAAAGCCTCTCTTCTGCATGAAGGAAACATCAAACCGCAAGCATATGTTTTGCTCTCCCAGGACCTACTCAGTGCAGTGAAGTTGATGCCTCTAGGTACAGTGAGTAAGCAAAGCACATCTGTTTCCTCCTTTTGACCCATAAGTGTTACAACTTCTGTAGAGAAAAGTTGCTTATATTCACCTGAGCATCTCGTATTAGCTGCATTCACACATCATTAGCGATACTCTGTTTGGATGAAGAAAGGTGTGAGCATGTGTAAGTAAAATATGTGATATTTTAAGGATAATGAAATTTAATTCTGTGCAGCATTTACTCGGCCCTTCACATTGTAGGGCCCCTGTGTGCATGCAGTGCAAGTGGTAACTGCATCACAGATGACTAATTATTTCATGATTAGTCCATAGTGTATCATGCTGAACTGCCCCCTGAACAGGACTATACATGGGATTCAAAGAAAATAAATAAACTGGAGCTGTTCTTTGTGCATTGATCATTATAGGGGATTTATAAATATTCTAATTAAATAATTGACCGTGTATTTTGTAATATATAAGAAGACCTATAATATTAACATATTAAATTTTTTTCATTCCTTAACCAAAAAATAGCAGTTGTTGAGGTTATGTCAATTTATTACTGATTATTAGTAAATTTTGAACATTTGTCAGATTTTGTGCTTATTCCGCAACAATCAAATGCAAGAAAAGTAGAGAGCAAGAAAAACCATAAGGTAACCTGTGGTCCAGGAGTTAGACAGGTGCCCAGGAACCATGAATTTGATCCCCCTATTCACCATCCTTATGTGAAGAATACATGGGGGGGGGGGAGGTGAGACAATTGCCTAGGGGTCTGTGGGATTTTAATTCTTCTCTGCATGAGTGTAATAATGTATTTTTGTCATAAACGTCAGGATTTTCAGGTACAGGGCCGGCATGGGAGAGAGTGTGTTGATGGATGTAGGTTGGGTCAGTGTTGGTGCATGCCAGTGGCATAATTTTCATCACTTGGGTCCTCACTCCTCAAAATTCTGGTATCATCTGCTGGATTCAGGATACTTATCAAGTAAGAGCTGTTCTAAACAATGAAAATGAAAAACTTTGCAAATTGGTGCAGGAGGAAAAAAAGTTCTCAATCTCTGCAACCTGCAAATCATTGTATTTCCTCCGGTACTGAAGTGATTACAGATAAGAGAACCGCTTCAGATGTAAAAACAAAATCCATCAAAATCCCCTGGTATCTCACCATATTGATAGAAAGCCTTAGAGAATACTAAAAGTAGGATCCTGTTTTAAAAATAGCAAAAATTCTTGGCTGCAGATGGCAGCGGAGTGATTAAACCTTTTTTATTATGGCAGAAGGCAGTTGAGTGCAGATATTATATTTATCTGTGTAATTTGATCCGATAACCTACAACCTTCCACTTTACACGAAGGAGAACGGTTCTTAATTCTAAAAAGATACTTGATCTATAAGAAGACTTTGTGAGCAATACAACCTAGATTTCTTACATTAAAGGGATTAAAAAAGAAATGCCAACAATCTAAAGCAGAACATTCCCGTACAAAAGACATCAGATAACTTATGATGACAAAATGTGTGTATTTTTTTTTAAACAGATTGCCCAGACTTAAATTATCTGTAACCCATGAGATTAGAAATACTCATGCAATCTTGTACAAGCAGTCAAATTTTTCTGGAAGTAACAGCGACACTGGTATATACAGACTGTTGCCCCCTGTTTTTAAATTTTTAATAATTAATTGAGGCTGATCACTAAATTAAAGGGACACTATAGTCACCAAAACAACTTTAGCTAAATGAAGCAGTTCTGGTGTATAGATCATGCCCCTGAATTCTCACTGCTCAATTCTCTGCAATTTAGGAGTTAAAACACGTTGTTTATGCTGCCCTAATCACACCTCCCAGCATGTGACTTACACAGCCTTCCTAAGCACTTCCTGTTTAATGTCTAATGCTTACACTTTCTTGCAACTTCTGTTTAATTTAGAATTTCATATCTCTTTCTCTTGATAACTTACTAGATCCTGCAGGACTATGTAATAAAAGTTACATTTAGAAAGCAAGAGATAAAAAAATTTTTTAAAGTAGGTTACATCTGATTGAAAATGAATAAATAGTTTTTTGGTTGTTTTTTTGTGTAGGCTGTGTCAGTCACAGCCAGGGGAGGTATGGCTAGGTCTGCATAAACAGAAACAAAAGTGATTTAGCTCTAAAATCACAGATAATTGAGCAGTGAGACGTCAGTGGCATGATCTATACAGAAAAACTGCTTTATTTAGCTAAAGTTGTTTGGGAAACTAAAGTGGCCATTTAAGCTGGTAAAAAAGCTCTTCAATAGAGTTGTATATATATAGTTAATTTTATTGAATAAACCCCAATGAATCCCGGAAATATAAAAAGGCACAGCATCAGACAAAAATGCAGCTAATTGTATATTATTTATTGTAAATCTAGGAACCAATGAATTGAAAAATCCACCGAGAAGAAGTTGGTGTGAGTGCTTACTATACTCTAGTCCCCAAAACGGCACCAAATTAAAATACAATAATATGCTAAAATATAACAGTGTGTGATGCTCATATTCAAAGCTACATCAGTTTGTCTTACATACATATCTCCGCTTTGGAAATGTATTATTAATTAAGCAATGTATTACTAAACTATAGAGTTGGAAAAACCTTTCAACTTGACTAATATTGCCAGACGATTTTTTATTGAGGATATTGTCAAGGTTTAGTATGTAATTTACACACAGTATAAATTACAGTTTAAGACAACACAAATCCTACATGGTTCAGGGGTGCATCCAGAACCTAATCTCGGGAAGGGCACTGGTAGATTATTTAAAGAAACAATCCAGGCACAAAAACCACCATAGCTCTCTGTAGTGGTTATGGTACCAGGAGTGCCATGGTGCCCTCCCAGAGTAAGTAGCCAAACCGTTTGAGAACAGTTTGACAACTTACCTGGGCGCTGCCCGGATAGGGGCTGTAGTAGGGGATAAAGCATGTAGTAGGGGATAGGGGCAGTATAGTTTGCGTGTGTGAGTGAGGGTTGAACTGTATGTACGGGGGGGTGCAATGTGTGTAAGGGAGCTGTGTGTCTGTGTGAGGGGTGTAGTGTGTTTATGGGGCACAGTGTGCATGTGAGGGGTACAGTGGGTGCTTATGGGAGGCAATGTGTGTGAGGGGTGCAGTGTGCATTTATGGGAGGCAATGTGTGAGGGGTGCAGTGTGCGTGTATGGGAGGTAGTGCATGTGTGTATGAGAGGCAATGTGTGTGAGGGGTACACTGTGCATGTATTGGAGGTAGTGTGTGTGAGGGGTGCAGTGTGTGTATGTGGGAGAGTGTGTGTGTGTGAGAGGGGAGCAGTGTTGTGCTTAGAGCAGTGTGTGAATGGGGAAGTTTGTGTGGGAGGCAGTGTGTGAATGGGCAAAAGTGTGTGTGGGGGCAGTGTGTAAATGGGAGGGTAGTTTCTGAATGGGAGGGCAGTGCGTGAATGGGGAGTAATGTGTGTGTGGGGCAGTGTGTGAATGGGGAACAGTGTGTGTGGGGTTGCAGTGTGTGAATGGGGGACAGTGAGTGTGTGGGGTGCAGTGTGTAAATGGGAGGGTAGTTTGTGAATGAGGGGTCAGTGTGTGAATGGGGACAGTGTGTAAATGGGAGGGTAGTATGTGAATGGGGAGGCAATATGTGTGTGTGGTGGCAGTGTGTAAATGGGAGGGTAGTTTGTGAATGGGGGTCAGTGTGTGTGAGGGGGCAGTGTGTAAATGGGAGGGTAGTTGGCCTTGGCGGATCCAGAGCCTGATCTCAGGAGGGGGACTTGTAGATTATTTAAAGAAATAATCCAGGCACAATAACCACTACAGCTCAGTGTAGTAGTTATGGTGCCAGTAGTGCCAGGATCCCATCCCAGAGTAAGTAGTCAAACTGTTTAAGAACAGTTTGACAACTTATCTGGGGTCTGCTGGGATATAGGGCATAGGAGAAGTGGTATGTTAGGGGTGCAGTGTGTGTGTGAGCGGTGAAGAGTGTGTGCAACTGTGTGAGGGCGGCAGTGTATGTCAGGGTTGCAGTGTGTGTGTTAGGGGGCAGTGTATGTGTGGGACAGTGTGTGTGTGTGTGAGGCTTGCAGTATATGCGTTTTTGGGGCAGTGTGTGTATGGGGGGCACTGTATGTGTGTTTGGAGGAGTGTGTGTGGGGCAGTGTGTGTAGTGTGTGTATGGGGGCAGTGTTTGTGGGGCAGTGTGTGTAGTGTGTGTATTGGGGGCAGTGTGTGTGTAGTGTGTTTATGTAGGTGTGTGTGTAGTGTGTGTATGGGGCAGTGTTTGTGGGGCAGTGTGTAGTGTGTGTGTATGGGGGCAGTGTTTGTGGGCAGTGTGTGTGTATGGGGCAGTGTTTGTGGGGTAGTGTGTGTAGGGGCAGTGTGTGTATGTGTGTGTATGGGGGCAGTGTGTATGGGGGCAGTGTGTGCAGTGTGTGTATGGGGGCAGTGTTTGTTGGGCAGTGTGTGTATGGGGGCAGTGTGTGTAGTGTGTGTATGGGGGCAGTGTTTGTGGGGCAGTGTGTGTAGTGTGTGTATGGGGCAGTGTTTGTGGGGCAGTGTGTGTAGTGTGTGTGGGGCAGTGTTTGTCAGGCAGTGTGTGTAGTGTGTGTATGGGGCAGTGTTTGTGGGGCAGTGTGTGTGTGTGTATGGGGGCAGTGTTTGTGGGGCAGTGTGTAGTGTGTGTATGGCAGTGTTTGTGGGGCAGTGTGTGTAGTGTGTGTATGGGGCAGTGTTTGTGGGGCAGTGTGTGGAGTGTGTGTGGCAGTGTTTGTGGGGCAGTGTGTGTAGTGTGTGTATGGGGACAGTGTTTGTGGGGCAGTGTGTGTAGTTTGTGTATGTGGGCAGTGTTTGTGGGGCAGTGTGTGTAGTGTGTGTATGGGGGGCAGTGTTTGTGGGGCAGTGTGTGTAGTGTGTGTATGGGGGCAGTGTGTGTAGTGTGTGCATGGGGGCAGTGTGTGTATGGGGGGGAAGGAGGGTAGGGAGGCTTTTTAATAATAAAAAAAATTTATTTAAGAAAATAAATATTCATTATGTCCCCCTCCCTTCTTACCTTTACTGAGGGAGGAGGGGGGGGCATTTCTTAGTCCCTGGTGGTCCAGTGGGGATTCCCCGGTGGTCCAGTGGGATTCCCTGGTGGTCCGATGGGGAATCCCTGGTGGTCCCAGTGGTAGGAGTGAACTCTAGCCGGCGCTACAGGGCTAGAGTTCACTCTTGCGAGATTTGGAGCCGTGGTAACTGCGGCAACGCTCCGTGCTCGCAAGAGGAGGACCCGGAGGAGCTGCAGGCTGAGCTCCCGGGTCCTCTCTCCCTCCCCCGCCGGCTGCCAGCACGGTGCCTGCGGACCGGGGAGGGAGAGCTCTGATCTCCCTCCCCGGTCCGCAGGCTCATAGCAGGGCTGGCACTTGGACAATGCCAGCCCTGCATTAGCCGGCAGGGGAGAATCTCGGGGGGCAATTGCCCCCCCCCGGATCCGCCACTGGTAGTTGGTGAATGAGGAGGCAATATGTAAACAGGAGGGGAGTTTGTGAATGGGCAGGTCAGTGTGTGTGGTAGGGAAGTGTGTATATGGGAGTGTAGTTTGTGAATGGGAGGGCAGTGTGTGGGGAGCAGTGTGTGAATGGGGGGCACTGTGTGAGTGTGTAGGAAGGTGTTGTGTATTGGGGGAGGGGGGCTAATTAAAACAAATGTTACTTTTTATCCCTTCTTCCATTTGCCCAGGGAGAGGGGATATCGATTGTGAATCCCTGGTGGTCCGGTGGAGAATTCCTGGCGGTTCTAGTGGTGAGAGGGAACTCTAGCCTGCAGCTCTTAGACTAGAGTTCACTCTCGCGAGAACAGAGCATTGCCGTGGTAACTGCGGCAACGCTCTGTGCTCGCGAGAGGAGACCCGGTGGAGCTGCAGATTATAGCTCTTGGGTCTGCTCTCTCTCTTCCCACTGGCTGCTCAGCACCAAGATCATTGATCTCCCCTCCGGTCCGTGAAGGCACACAGCAGGGCTGGCGCTTGCATAGTGCCCTGCATGGACCGGCAGAGGAGGGCAATAGAAAGGGAGTGCCTGGACACTATTTTCTCGGGGGGCAATTGCCCCGTTGCAGCCCCCCTGGATCCGCCACTGACACGGTTTAAGGGAGTATGGACAATGGCATGTTACCAATTCTCAAAGTGTCTGGGCTTATTCCAGTTCCTATGGAAAGGTGGAAATGATAGACTGCAAACAAGGAGAATGGTTAAAGACATGCCAAGGTCAAGGAAAATAGAATTAAACAGAATCTTTAAACAAAGCTAAGGTTTAGGATGCCAGAAAATAGAAAAATATGGGAAAAAGGCCAAATTCAGTACTCTGAAATCACAGTGCCATAGAGAACTGCAACAACCACAAAACATCAATGTGTTCACTGTGCTACAGGGTTAAAAATAAAATTAAAATAAAAGTACATTCTGCATAACTTCAGTCATGCTGAATTATCATTTTTATTATTATTGCTGGCATTTATGTAGCACCAATGTATTCTGCAGTGCTTAAAAGTATTATATAGGGGATAGGTAAGTAGTAGGTAAGTTTTAAACCACAATAGGAAGGGCAGCATGGGGCATAGCAACCAAGCAACAGGATGGGAAAGTAGCAGAATTGGAAGGTGTGAGTTTGGTGGCCCTCTAAGTTAAGACAGGTTTGTGAAAAAACAGTTGCCCATAGCAATTGGATATTCTGAAGGGATGGGTTTTGAGGGACTTCTTAAATGATTGAAGATTAGGGAGAATCTGATGGGAATAGGCACATTATTCATTCCAATGGATTGGAGTAGCCCACGAGAAGTCCTGCAAGCAGGACATCCTCACGCTATATATTAGAACTTCCAGCATCCATGGAGTTTCATAGGAAATAATACTTTTCTATGGGGAAATCCTAATGCGAGCATGGCCATTGCCGTACACATGCCCATACACACGGGTATGAGCAGCGGACAAGAGAAGTCAGCTGTTACACAAGTATGCAAATTTGGTCTAAATTTGGCATAGCCATATTGACGTGTTGGCAGAGATTCAGATTTCATTTTATTGTCATTGTACCATGTGCATACAAGGACAATGAAACACATTTGGTCTCTGAACAGAAATGTAGCAGCAATTAGTAAAAAAAAAATTAAAAATTACTATTTAAAACATTTGCTTCCAGTGTAAGCTTTTACATTTTCTACCATAATTCCTTAGTATTTGAGAAATACATTATACAATAGTGCCATCATATACAAATTCAACATACAGCCCATAACCCTAATCTAATAAAACATTTTATCCCATAAAAGACCCACTATGCCTGTGCAATAAGAGTGCCAACTACCATTCCATAATAATCTAGTGCAAATAAATACCCAATCCTTAACAATATATATTTGTCATGTGACATAAAGTGCTTAATGTAAGCCCAAAGGCCACATGCAACTGGGACAGAAGCACTGAGGTTTTTCCCGGTTCCAGCTAGGAAGCGATCCTTGGCAGAGGTACCCAGCCTGGATATAGGGAGCTCCGCTACACCCTTAACTTTGAGCATGTAATTATTGCAGTTTTTTAAAATAAACTGCAAGATTTAACTGCTAGGGTTAACTCTTACTCTAGTGGCTGTCTAACAGACAACCACTAGAGAGACTTCCAAGTGGTTAAGCGACTTTTTGTCGCCTAAATGACGCTGGACATCCTCACGCTATGCATTAGAACTTCAAGCATTCATGGAGTTCCATAGGAAATAATTGAATAATACTTTCCTATGGGGAAATCCTAATGCGAGCATGGCCATTGCCGCACACATACCCATTAAGTTTCCCCTCCGGCTGACGTCGGCATAGGAGGAGTGTAGGCGGACCCACGCCAGCACTGAGAGACATCAGAAGGGTTGTTTAACCACTTCTGCACCACGGGGACCGGGGCGACCTTGACAGAGGCGGACACTAAAGTGCCAGGAAAACTAGTTTGTTTTCCTGGCACTATAGTTTTCCTTTAAGGATACTGGGTGGTTTGGAAACACCAGTGCTAATATTTTCAGTGGAATATACTATAAGGCATAGAATAATTTGCAGCCTTTACATTATTTCTCTAGTTAGGCACTATATTAATCTGTTTGTTATCTCTGAGTTGAATATGAGTCCCTTGCAAGTTACCTATTAGTTAATTAATTAGACTAGAAGTTCTTTGCATTCATACATCAGCATTGTAACATAATCTAAGGTTTCACAATTTCTTAGTGGCTTTCTGCTTTCCTTCCAGAATGGTGACAAATGCAAGCCGAGCCAGAGCTTTATGCTCTGTTATTGCTATTTATGAACAGATTTAGGCTGGGCATTCCTTAAAAGCATTACAGACACCCAAGCTGCAGATTTGAAGTTAATAAACTCCTGAAAGAGCTGACATGTAATGAACATGTCACTGTGACAGAATTACTGCTTGAATCAGTCCAGCTATAGGTTATGGAGACATTTCAATTTGAGAGCAATAGGAATTCAGCAATTCTCACCCCAAAAGGTCACATACAGTAAATGTAATTAACACAGGATAACAGCACATGAAAAAAAAAAAAGACTAGGAGAAAGCTAAATTGGAAATAATATATTTTAGTAGAAAGATTTGGAAACATTATTTTCAGAACAGTTTTTTAGCCTTTCAATGATTAAAAAAAACAAAACAATCTATTATGGTATTTTTCATATAGGCAGTAGCGTGCCAACAGGGAGGGGGTAGGACAATCCGCCCAAGGTGACAGGCATTAGTGGGGTGCACAGAGAACCAGCCTCCTGCATGTCACACATACAAAGACAAGACACACATACATACACACATATATACAGACAGACACACACATATATACACACACACAAGACACATACAAAGACACACATACATACAGACACACACAAGACATACAAAGACACATACACACACAACACATACATACAAAGACAAGACACACATACATACACACATATATACAGACACACACACACACACACACACACACACACACATATATATACAGACACACACATACATACAAAGGCACATACATAAGACATACAGACAGAAACACACAAGACACACATACAAAGACACATACACAAACAAACACACAAAATATTTTAGTCACCCTCCTGTTTCCTACCTTTTAGGTGCAGGAGGGTGACTTTCCCTGGGGTCCAGTGGTGGCTCAAGTGTATGGGAATCAGAGTTTCCACTCTAACCCCCTCCTCCTTCCTCCCGCGCGGTCTGTGTGTTAGCTGGGAGGAGTGACGTGCAGTCACTTCCTCCCAGCTCTGTGATGTAATCACAGGGGGCCCGGTCGCGCTGTTAAAGCGCCCAGCGCTGACCGGGTCCCCTCACAATCCACATCCATTGGGTGGCCCTGACAGCATGGGCCACCCGATGGATCCCTCCATATGCGGCCCCGGCGGTTTGCCACGCAGGCCGGGGCCGCAAGTGGTGATGGAGGTACCCGGCGGCAGGGGTACCGCCGGATCGCACCCACCCGCCCGTCCACCCAATCTCTCAAAATTAGAAAGTCCCTACCGCCCACCTGGAATCCTGAAACGCCCACTAGTGTGCGGTAGGGACCAGGTTCTCACAGGGAGGGAGCATCTTTTTAGGAAACAAGGGTGACTGCTAACAGCCACGAGGTGAAACAGGATAGACTGACTTGTGTAGCTGTATGTATGTGACTTGGGGTAAATGTGTGTGTGGCTGTGTTTATGTGACTTTGGGTGACCGTGTGTATGTAAATATGTGTGTGTGATTGTGTACATGTGACTGTGAGTGACTATGTGTGATTGTGTGCATGTATGTAAATTTATGTGACTGCCTATGCATTTGACTGTGTATGTAATTGTGTGAATATGCTGTAATGGTATATCATTGTGTGTCTGTGCATGGGGTGGGGGTGCCCTAGGTGGCAAGTAACCTTGGTACGGCTCTACATATAAGTGGCATTCTCATTAACCTGTTAAA
>OW240918.1:56958273-57100272 GCA_933207985.1 Pelobates cultripes | reverse complement strand
AAGGTCAAGGAAAATAGAATTAAACAGAATCTTTAAACAAAGCTAAGGTTTAGGATGCCAGAAAATAGAAAAATATGGGAAAAAGGCCAAATTCAGTACTCTGAAATCACAGTGCCATAGAGAACTGCAACAACCACAAAACATCAATGTGTTCACTGTGCTACAGGGTTAAAAATAAAATTAAAATAAAAGTACATTCTGCATAACTTCAGTCATGCTGAATTATCATTTTTATTATTATTACTGGCATTTATGTAGCACCAATGTATTCTGCAGCGCTTAAAAGTATTATATAGGGGATAGGTAAGTAGTAGGTAAGTTTTAAACCACAATAGGAAGGGCAGCATGGGGCATGGCAACCAAGCAACAGGATGGGAAAGTAGCAGAATTGGAAGGTGTGAGTTTGGTGGCCCTCTAAGTTAAGACAGGTTTGTGAAAAAACAGTTGCCCATAGCAATTGGATATTCTGAAGGGATGGGTTTTGAGGGACTTCTTAAATGATTGAAGACTAGGGAGAATCTGATGGGAATAGGCACATTATTCATTCCAATGGATTGGAGTAGCCCACGAGAAGTCCTGCAAGCAGGACATCCTCACGCTATACAGGGAGTGCAGAATTATTAGGCAAATGAGTATTTTGACCACATCATCCTCTTTATGCATGTTGTCTTACTCCAAGCTGTATAGGCTCGAAAGCCTACTACCAATTAAGTATATTAGGTGATGTGCATCTCTGTAATGAGAAGGGGTGTGGTCTAATGACATCAACACCCCATATCAGGTGTGCATAATTATTAGGCAACTTCCTTTCCCAAAATGGGTCAAAAGAAGGACTTGACAGGCTCAGAAAAGTCAAAAATAGTGAGATATCTTGCAGAGGGATGCAGCACTCTTAAAATTGCAAAGCTTCTGAAGCTTGATCATCGAACAATCAAGCGTTTCATTCAAAATAGTCAACAGGGTCGCAAGAAGCGTGTGGAAAAACCAAGGCGCAAAATAACTGCCCATGAACTGAGAAAAGTCAAGCGTGCAGCTGCCACGATGCCTCTTGCCACCAGTTTGGCCATATTTCAGAGCTGCAACATCACTGGAGTGCCCAAAAACACAAGGTGTGCAATACTCAGAGACATGGCCAAGGTAAGAAAGGCTGAAAGACGACCACCACTGAACAAGACACACAAGCTGAAACGCCAAGACTGGGCCAAGAAATATCTCAAGACTGATTTTTCTAAGGTTTTATGGACTGATGAAATGAGAGTGAGTCTTGATGGGCCAGATGGATGGGCCCGTGGCTGGATTGGTAAAGGGCACAGAGCTCCAGTCCGACTCAGACGCCAGCAAGGTGGAGGTGGAGTACTGGTTTGGGCTGGTATCATCAAAGATGAGCTTGTGGGGCCTTTTCGGGTTGAGGATGGAGTCAAGCTCAACTCCCAGTCCTACTGCCAGTTCCTGGAAGACACCTTCTTCAAGCAGTGGTACAGGAAGAAGTCTGCATCCTTCAAGAAAAACATGATTTTCATGCAGGACAATGCTCCATCACACGCGTCCAAGTACTCCACAGCGTGGCTGGCAAGAAAGGGTATAAAAGAAGAAAATCTAATGACATGGCCTCTTGTTCACCTGATCTGAACCCCATTGAGAACCTGTGGTCCATCATCAAATGTGAGATTTACAAGGAGGGAAAACAGTACACCTCTCTGAACAGTGTCTGGGAGGCTGTGGTTGCTGCTGCATGCAATGTTGATGGTGAACAGATCAAAACACTGACAGAATCCATGGATGGCAGGCTTTTGAGTGTCCTTCCAAAGAAAGGTGGCTATATTGGTCACTGATTTGTTTTTGTTTTGTTTTTGAATGTCAGAAATGTATATTTGTGAATGTTGAGATGTTATATTGGTTTCACTGGTAATAATAAATAATTGAAATGGGTATATATTTGTTTTTTGTTAAGTTGCCTAATAATTATGCACAGTAATAGTCACCTGCACACACAGATATCCCCCTAACATAGCTATAACTAAAAACAAACTAAAAACTACTTCCAAAAATATTCAGCTTTGATATTAATGAGTTTTTTGGGTTCATTGAGAACATGGTTGTTGTTCAATAATAAAATTAATCCTCAAAAATACAACTTGCCTAATAATTCTGCACTCCCTGTATATTAGAACTTCCAGCATTCATGGAGTTTCATAGGAAATAATACTTTTCTATGGGGAAATCCTAATGCGAGCATGGCCATTGCCGTACACATGCCCATACACACGGGTATGAGCAGCGGACAAGAGAAGTCAGCTGTTACACAAGTATGCAAATTTGGTCTAAATTTGGCATAGCCATATTGACGTGTTGGCAGAGATTCAGATTTCATTTTATTGTCATTGTACCATGTGCATACAAGGACAATGAAACACATTTGGCCTCTGAACAGAAATGTAGCAGCAATTAGTAAAAAAAAATTAAAAATTACTATTTAAAACATTTGCTTCCAGTGTAAGCTTTTACATTTTCTACCATAATTCCCTAGTATTTGAGAAATACATTATACAATAGTGCCATCATATACAAATTCAACATACAGCCCATAACCCTAATCTAATAAAACATTTTATCCCATAAAAGACCCACTATGCCTGTGCAATAAGAGTGCCAACTACCATTCCATAATAATCTAGTGCAAATAAATACCCAATCCTTAACAATATATATTTGTCATGTGACATAAAGTGCTTAATGTAAGCCCAAAGGCCACATGCAACTGGGACAGAAGCACTGAGGTTTTTCCCGGTTCCAGCTAGGAAGCGATCCTTGGCAGAGGTACCCAGCCTGGATATAGGGAGCTCCGCTACACCCTTAACTTTGAGCATGTAATTATTGCAGTTTTTTAAAATAAACTGCAAGATTTAACTGCTAGGGTTAACTCTTACTCTAGTGGCGGTCTAACAGACAACCACTAGAGAGACTTCCAGGTGGTTAAGCGACTTTTTGTCGCCTAAATGACGCTGGACATCCTCACGCTATGCATTAGAACTTCAAGCATCCATGGAGTTCCATAGGAAATAATTGAATAATACTTTCCTATGTGGAAATCCTAATGCGAGCATGGCCATTGCCGCACACATACCCATTAAGTTTCCCCTCCGGCTGACGTCTGCATAGGAGGAGTGTAGGCGGACCCACGCCAGCACTGACAGACATCAGAAGGGTTGTTTAACCACTTCTGCACCACGGGGACCGGGGCGACCTTGACGGAGGCGGACACTAAAGTGCCAGGAAAACTAGTTTGTTTTCCTGGCACTATAGTTTTCCTTTAAGGATACTGGGTGGTTTGGAAACACCAGTGCTAATATTTTCAGTGGAATATACTATAAGGAATAGAATAATTTGCAGCCTTTACATTATTTCTCTAGTTAGGCACTATATTAATCTGTTTGTTATCTCTGAGTTGAATATGAGTCCCTTGCAAGTTACCTATTAGTTAATTAATTAGACTAGAAGTTTTTTGCATTCATACATCAGCAATGTAACATAATCTAAGGTTTCACAATTTCTTAGTGGCTTTCTGCTTTCCTTCCAGAATGGTGACAAATGCAAGCCGAGCCAGAGCTTTATGCTCTGTTATTGCTATTTATGAACAGATTTAGGCTGGGCATTCCTTAACAGCATTACAGACACCCAAGCTGCAGATTTGAAGTTAATAAACTCCTGAAAGAGCTGACATGTAATGAACATGTCACTGTGACAGAATTACTGCTTGAATCAGTCCAGCTATAGGTTATGGAGACATTTCAATTGGAGAGCAATAGGAATTCAGCAATTCTCACCCCAAAAGGTCACATACAGTAAATGTAATTAACACAGGATAACAGCACATGGAAAAAAAAAAAAAAAGACTAGGAGAAAGCTAAATTGGAAATAATATATTTTAGTAGAAAGATTTGGAAACATTATTTTCAGAACAGTTTTTTAGCCTTTCAATGATTAAAAAAAACAAAACAATCTATTATGGTATTTTTCATATAGGCAGTAGCGTGCCAACAGGGAGGGGGTAGGACAATCCGCCCAAGGTGACAGGCATTAGTGGGGTGCACAGAGAACCAGCCTCCTGCATGTCACACATACAAAGACAAGACACACATACATACACACATATATACAGACAGACACACACACACATATATACACACACACAAGACACATACAAAGACACACATACATACAGACACACACAAGACATACAAAGACACATACACACACAACACATACATACAAAGACAAGACACACATACATACACACATATATACAGACACACACACACACACACACACACATATATATACAGACACACACATACATACAAAGGCACATACAGACAGAAACACACAAGACACACATACAAAGACACATACACAAACAAACACACAAAATATTTTAGTCACCCTCCTGTTTCCTACCTTTTAGGTGCAGGAGGGTGACTTTCCCTGGGGTCCAGTGGTGGCTCAAGTGTATGGGAATCAGAGTTTCCACTCTAACCCCCTCCTCCTTCCTCCCGCGCGGTCTGTGTGTTAGCTGGGAGGAGTGACGTGCAGTCACTTCCTCCCAGCTCTGTGATGTAATCACAGGGGGCCCGGTCGCGCTGTTAAAGCGCCCAGCGCTGACCGGGTCCCCTCACAATCCACATCCATTGGGTGGCCATGACAGCATGGGCCACCCGATGGATCCCTCCATATGCGGCCCCGGCGGTTTGCCACGCAGGCCGGGGCTGCAAGTGGTGATGGAGGTACCCGGTGGCAGGGGTACCGCCGGCTCGCACCCACCCGCCTGTCCACCCAATCTCTCAAAATTAGAAAGTCCCTACCGCCCACCTGGAATCCTGAAACGCCCACTAGTGTGCGGTAGGGACCAGGTTCTCACAGGGAGGGAGCATCTTTTCAGGAAACAAGGGTGACTGCTAACAGCCACGAGGTGAAACAGGATAGACTGACTTGTGTAGCTGTATGTATGTGACTTGGGGTAAATGTGTGTGTGGCTGCGTTTATGTGACTTTGGGTGACCGTGTGTATGTAAATATGTGTGTGTGATTGTGTACATGTGACTGTGAGTGACTATGTGTGATTGTGTGCATGTATGTAAATTTATGTGACTGCCTATGCATTTGACTGTGTATGTAATTGTGTGAATATGCTGTAATGGTATATCATTGTGTGTCTGTGCATGGGGTGGGGGTGCCCTAGGTGGCAAGTAACCTTGGTACGGCTCTACATATAAGTGGCATTCTCATTAACCTGTTAAAGTCAATATAATGTGTTCACCATTTATTAACCCTTTAACCCCTTCCCGACCCAGGACGGTTCAGGACCGTCATCGGCATTTTTGCCTTGCCGACCGATGACGGTCCTGAACCGTCCTAACGGTCTGGGGGTACTTACCTGATCGCCGTCGTTCCCCCGGCGGCGATCAGTGTTCCTCCGGTTGTGGGGAGACTGCCTGCAGCCCAGACAGTCTCCCCACACCGGATTAAGACCCCTGTGGCCATGTGATCGCTCAACAGAGTGATCCCATGGTCACAATAGGTGTCCATGTGTCTGCCTACAGGGGGACTGCCTGTGCTGACAGGCAGTCTCCCTGCAACTGTAAAATCATAAAAAAAAATAAAGTTAATGTTAATTAAAAAAAAATTATATATATATATATATATATATATATATATATATATATATATATATATATATATATATATATATATATATATATATATATATATATATAATATGTCTATATATCATATATATAATGCCATACTAAGTGTATTTTTATATTAATATGTACTTATATTAATATAAAAATACACTTATAATTAAATTACACACGTATATATATAATATATATAATGACTATATATATTGTATATATATATTATTATAAAATATAAATAATAAGTAATTTAAATTAAATATTTTTTTTTTAAATAATAATAAAAAATTTTAAAAAAATTATATAGCTATATGAAATTTTATTCTAACTGTATTTTAAAATTAATATATATATATTTATATCAAAATACACTTAGAATGAATTTGTATATATATCTATGTATATAAAAATAAATAAAAATAATAAATATACATACGTCCATATACAAAATTACATAAATAATTATATAAATATACATGTAGACTTCAAATATATAAATATGCATATATATTTAAATTCTACGTGCGTATTTATGTAATATTTTTACATAATTCAGTAATTTTATTGATTGCAATTTGAGGGACCTGCCTGTCAACCCAGGCCGAAATTCCAGAGAATTTAATTTGCTAGCACTGTATTTTACCCTGTAACGTTCTACGACACCCTAAAACCTGTACATGGGGGGTACTGTTTTACTCGGGAGACTTCGCTGAACACAAATATTAGTGATTCAAAACAGTAAAACATATCACAGCGATTATATTGTCAGTGAAAATGACTTTTTTTGCATTTTTCACACACAAACAGCACTTTTACTAATGATATAATTGTTGTGATACGGTTTCCAGTTTTTAAACACTAATATTTGTGTTCAGCGAAGTCTCCTGAGTAAAACAGTACCCCCCATGTACAGGTTTTTAGCATTTTTGAAAGTTACAAGGTCAAATATATGGGTCAAATATTTTTACATTGAAAATGGCCAGGTTGGTTACGTTGCCTTTGAGAGCGTATGGTAGCCCAGGAATGAGAATTACCCCCATGATGGTATACCATTTGCAAAAGAAGACAACCCAAGGTATTGCAAATGGGGTATGTCCAGTCTTTTTTAGTAACCACTTGGTCACAAACACTGGCCAAAATTAGCGTTCAATTTAGTTTTTTTACTTTTTTCACACACAAACAAATATGAATGCTTACTTTGGCCAGTGTTTTCGACTAAGTGGCTACTAAAAAAGACTGGACATACCCCATATTGAATACCCTGGGTTGTCTACTTTAAAAAAAATATGTACATGTGGGTGTTATTCAGAGATTTATGACAGATAATAGTGTTACAATGTCACTATTGATAAATTTTAAAAATGTATGTTTTGAAACCGCAATATCCTACTTGTACCTATAGCCCTATAACATGCAAAAAAGCACGTAAACACTGGGTATTTTTAAACTCAGGACAAAATTTTGAATCTATTTAGCAGTTTTTTTCATTCGCTTTTGTAGATGAGTAAAAGATTTTTCAAGTAAAAGTCAAAAAACATGTATTTTTTTCAATTTTTCATCAGATTTTTTTATTTTTTTTAAATTAAAATACATGAGATTATATAAATAATGGTATGTAAAGAAAGCCCCTTTTGTCCTGAAAAAAACAATATATAATTTGTATGGGAACAGTAAATGAGAAAGCGGAAAATTACAGCCAAACACAAACACCACAAAAGTGTAAAAATATGCCTGGTAGCAAATGTACAACATCGCAAAAACAGTCCAGTCCTTAAGGGGTTAAGGACGGAGCTAAATGTACACGTTGTGAACGAAACAAAATGTAAACAAAACCTGGCATTTGCGCTACATGTCTGTCCAACCGTAATTCACCTCTTTCATATTAAATGCACCCACCCTTATTATATATCATTTTATTCAGGGGAAACAGGGCTTTCATTTAATATCAAATATTTAGCTATGAAACAATTTAATATGAAAAAAATTGGAGAAAATATTTTTTTTGATTGTTTTAATTCTACATGACATTTTAACTGTCAATGTCTTAATACTGTTTGCTTTTACTGCAATAAAATACACATATTTGTATTCAGCAAAGTCTCACGTGTAAAACAGTACCCCCTATGTACAGGTTTTATGGCGTTTTGGGAAGTTACAGGGTCAAATATAGCACGCTACATTTGAAATTGAAATTCGCCAGATTGGTTACGTTGCCTTTGAGACTGTATAGTAGCCCGGGAATGAAATTTACACCCATAATGGCATACCATTTGCAATAGTAGACAACCCAAGGTATTGCAAATGAGGTATGTCCAGTCTTTTTTAGTAGCCATTTGGTCACAAACACTGGCCAAAGTTAGCGTTAGTATTTGTTTGTGTGTGAAAAATGCAAAAAACGCCAATTTTGGCCAGTGTTTGTGACTAAGTGGCTACTAAAAAAGACTGGACATACCCCGTTTGCAATACCTTGGGTTGTCTACTATTGCAAATGGTATGCCATCACAGGGGTAATTTTCATTCTTGGGCTACCATAGGGTCTCAAAGGCACCGTAACCAATTTGGTGAAGTTTAATGTGAAAAAAATGAAACGCAAGCCTTATATTTGACGCTGTAACTTTTGAAAACACCCTAAAACCTGTTCATGAGAGGTACTGTTGTACTCGGGAGACTTTGCTGAACACAAATATTTGTGTTTCAAAACAGCAAAAAGTATCACAGCAATAATATCGTCCGTGTAAGTGCTGTTTGTGCATGAAAAATGCAAAAAACTGCACTTTTACTGGCGATATCATCGTTGTAATACATTTTACTGTTTTGAAACACTAATATTTGTGTTGAGCGAAGTCTCCCGAGTAGAACAGTACCCCCCATGTACAGGTTTTATGGTGTCTTGGAAAGTTATAGGGTTAAATATAGTGCTAGCAAATTAAATTCCCTTTACTTTCGGCATGGGTTGTCATGCAGGTCCAGCTAATTGTAATTAATTAAGATACCTAATTATGTAAAAATATTACATAAATATATATGTAGAATTAATATATGTATATGTATATATATACATATGTGAATCTATATGTGTATGTATATATAATTTTTAAAAAATATATTTTTATTTATATATAGGTATATATATATATATATATATAAGTATATATTTATGTATGTAGATATATATATATATTAGTTAGTTCTACGTGTATTTTGATATAAATATATATATATATATATTAATATCACAATACAGTTAGAACGAAATAACACACATCTATATATTTAATAATTTTTTTAATTTTATTTTTTAACGTATTTACATATTTAATTGTTTTATATTATATATAAATATATATATAACAATAATTATATATATATTTAATCAGTATCAATCTACGTGTAATTTGATATTAATATATATATATAATTAAATATATATTAATAGTAAAATACACGTAGACAGTGTATGTATATGTGTATATATATATACAGGGAGTGCAGAATTATTAGGCAAATGAGTATTTTGACCACATCATCCTCTTTATGCATGTTGTCTTACTCCAAGCTGTATAGGCTCGAAAGCCTACTACCAATTAAGCATATTAGGTGATGTGCATCTCTGTAATGAGAAGGGGTGTGGTCTAATGACATCAACACCCTATATCAGGTGTGCATAATTATTAGGCAACTTCCTTTCCTTTGGCAAAATGGGTCAAAAGAAGGACTTGACAGGCTCAGAAAAGTTAAAAATAGTGAGATATCTTGCAGAGGGATGCAGCACTCTTAAAATTGCAAAGCTTCTGAAGCGTGATCATCGAACAATCAAGCGTTTCATTCAAAATAGTCAACAGGGTCGCAAGAAGCGTGTGGAAAAACCAAGGCGCAAAATAACTGCCCATGAACTGAGAAAAGTCAAGCGTGCTGCTCACTTGCCACCAGTTTGGCCATATTTCAGAGCTGCAACATCACTGGAGTGCCCAAAAGCACAAGGTGTGCAATACTCAGAGACATGGCCAAGGTAAGAAAGGCTCAAAGACGACCACCACTGAACAAGACACACAAGCTGAAACGTCAAGACTGGGCCAAGAAATATCTCAAGACTGATTTTTCTAAGGTTTTATGGACTGATGAAATGAGAGTGAGTCTTGATGGGCCAGATGGATGGGCCCGTGGCTGGATTGGTAAAGGGCAGAGAGCTCCAGTCCGACTCAGACGCCGGCAAGGTGGAGGTGGAGTACTGGTTTGGGCTGGTATCATCAAAGATGAGCTTGTGGGCCTTTTCGGGTTGAGGATGGAGTCAAGCTCAACTCCCAGTCCTACTGCCAGTTCCTGGAAGACACCTTCTTCAAGCAGTGGTACAGGAAGAAGTCTGCATCCTTCAAGAAAAACATGATTTTCATGCAGGACAATGCTCCATCACACGCGTCCAAGTACTCCACAGCGTGGCTGGCAAGAAAGGGTATAAAAGAAGAAAATCTAATGACATGGCCTCCTTGCTCACCTGATCTGAACCCCATTGAGAACCTGTGGTCCATCATCAAATGTGAGATTTACAAGGAGGGAAAACAGTACACCTCTCTGAACAGTGTCTGGGAGGCTGTGGTTGCTGCTGCACGCAATGTTGATGGTGAACAGATCAAAACACTGATAGAATCTATGGATGGCAGGCTTTTGAGTGTCCTTGCAAAGAAAGGTGGCTATATTACCGATTTGTTTTTTGCTTTTGTTTTTTGAATGTCAGAAATGTATATTTGTGAATGTTGAGATGTTATATTGGTTTCACTGGTAATAATAAAATTGAAATGGGTATATATTTGTTTTTTGTTAAGTTGCCTAATAATTATGCACAGTAATAGTCACCTGAACACACAGATATCCCCCTAACATAGCTATAACTAAAAACAAACTAAA
This sequence comes from Pelobates cultripes, assembly GCA_933207985.1. NCBI lineage: Eukaryota > Metazoa > Chordata > Amphibia > Anura > Pelobatidae > Pelobates > Pelobates cultripes. The sequence continues at coordinate 57,089,675 of OW240918.1, read as the reverse complement.
AACTACTTCCAAAAATATTCAGCTTTTGATATTAATGAGTTTTTTGGCTCCGGGAAACATGGTTGTTGTTAAAAAAAAACTTGCCTAATAAAATGCCTAATAATTCATCACATAACATATATGAAAGTAAGTGTTAAGTATATATATATATATATATATAAGGATCTAAGTATATATATATTAAGTAAGTATATATATATATATATATATATATTTTTTTTTTTTTTTTTACACTTATTTTAACATTTATTTATTTTATTTTCAGCCAGCAGGGGGACCACCTGTAATTACAGGCAGCCCCCCTGCTGGCAATGCAGGATGCAGCCTACCCGGACATGTGATTGTGGGGTCCTCGCAAGGACCTCACTCTCACATGGCCGGGGGGCACCGGAGGAGGAGGATCTACCGCGGGGGGGCTCCCTGGGAGTCCCCCCCACCGTGAAAAAATAGATCTCTCTTTACAGGAAGTGTTCAGGAAGATTGTGAAATTCACAAGCAGGGGAGGTGTGGCTAGGGCTGCATATAAAAAAACAAAGTGATTTAACTCCTAAATTAGTGAGAACTAGACATTAAGACTGGAGAGGCATGATATACAGGGCCAGGCTTAGGGGTGTACGAGCTGTGCAGCCGCACAGTGCGCCATGTGTCAGTTGCTGGGCTAACCCCTGATGGTGCAGTGTAATGCCCACACAAGAAGGAGAATACTCCCCATGTCTCCCAACCAGTGTCCCTGGTGTCTCAGTGCCCCCTAGTCTCTCAGTATCTCACTGTCCCCATGTTTCCTAGTGCCTCCATGTCTCCCAGTGCCTCAAGTGTCTCAATGTCCCCATGTCTCCAAGCTAGTGTCCCTAGTGTCTGTGGCCGTGGTGTCTCAGTGTCCCCATGTCTCCCAGTGCCCCCATGTCTCAATGTCCCCATGTCCCCCAGCCAGTGTCTCTAGTATCTGTGTCCCCATGTTTTCAAGCGTCCCCTAGTTCCCCAGTGTCACTGGTGTCTCTGTGTCCCTAGGTCTCCCTGTGTCCCCAGGTCTCCCCGTCTTCCTAGTGTCCTAGTGACACATACATGGGGACATAGACACATGGGAATACTGGAGGACACAGGGAGACATGGGGCATTGAGACACCGTGATACATAGGGACACTGTGATACATAGGGTCACTGGGAGACCTGGGGACACTGGGAGACATGGGGCACTGAGACACTGATACATAGGAACGCTGAGACCTGGAGTAATCGACACATGGGGGCACTGGGAAACATGGGGGCACTGGGAGGAATCCATCTTTACAACATAATCAAACTAAGTAGTTGTTTGGTGATTTTACAGCATTTTCTCCTTTGTCACTCCTTGTGATTTACATCATGTGATGTCACCCATACATATTTAATTATGCAAATTAGTAAGGCCGGTACGGTTTTCCAAGTAAGGTGGCATCCCTAACTTCTTTTCACATACTCTTACTTAAGTATGGAAACTTAAGAGGGATGTATGGGAACAAAACTTGTGTGGACTGGCTGACAAAGAATATAGTTAAAGGGACACTGTAGTCACAAGAACAACTACAGCTTAATGAATTTGTTCTGGTTAGTAGAATCATTACCTTCAGGTTTTTTGCTGTAAACACTGTCTTTTCAGAGAAAATGCAGTCTTTACATTACAGTCTAGTGATAACTTCACTGGACACTCCTTGGATGGCTGTTAGAGATCCTTCCTGAGTCATGGCTGCCTAAAATGCATCCAAACATTCAGTGTCTCCTCCCTCTGCATGCAGACACTGAACTTTCCGCATATAGATTCATTTATTCAATTCATCTCTATGAGGAGATGCTGATTGGCCAGGGCTGTGTTTGAATCATGCTGGCTCTGCCCCTGATCTGCCGTTTTATCAGTCTCAGCCAATCCTATGGGGAAGCACTGTCATTGGATCAGGCGACCACTTCTAATGATGTCAGCAGACTGCTTGTTTTTCTGAGTCTAACAGCATGCAGAGTTACAGCTTCAGGCTTGAATACAGTAAGATTTTTACTATATTTATGGAGGCATTAGGGGCCCAGGGAGGTTAGATGGTGGTGTTAACACTATAAGGTCAGGAATTCATGTTTGTGTTCCTGACCCTATAGTGATCCTTTAAGGTAATGCTGACTTTGGTCTCTCTAACACTGTGGCATGTTCCCTTTCTTCTACACTCACTACATACAGCTTTTCTCTGTCCCAGACTATATACCAGGAGCGTCTGCCTGCTAGTAAGAAGGTAAGGAGACAAGTGGACCAGCGAGTGCTAGGGGACAGTCCTTAGAAAGCGTTGAGCGAGCGCATCATTAGATGCATTTATGCCAAGCTCAGGGTGCTGTCTGCATAGTATGCCTTTAGTTGTCCAGCTGCATGATTGGCAGGCAGTCTGCCATGCATTCATGCCAGGCTGGCCTTCTAATTCTTTAGGCAGACATGTCCTCTTTTTGGGCATGTTCGCCCCTTTTGGCAGGTTACGTGATTTGTGTCAGTGGCACACCCTTTTACCGTGCCCATTGACTTCCTGCTTGACTGGACACTGCTGTTAGGGGTTGTGGATTTACTTGAAAGATAAAAACATAAATTAGAGAGAGATTAGCATAGGGTATGTGTTTTCTTATAGCTGCTGTTTTCTTTCTCTCCAGCACCATCTCCATCAGATACATGACGCTTGGGAGTGTTTTTGTGTTTTTGGTCGATATGATTCTTTAATTAGGCCCGTCATAATTGTCAGCACCAGGCTCACTGGGCTGTTAATCTGGCCCTGATCGTTATGGAGCTCTGTGACATACTGCACATTACTGTGAGCTTTATTGTTGTGGAGTAATTATTAATTAATAAATCCCCTATACAAACAATACAACCCTATACACACACTACATATGGATGGGGGGGTGTGACCATGCAGGGGTGCAGTGAAGACGGCGCCTAAAGGCATAAGGCCACCCTGGTGATCTATCATAGGCGTGCGCACGGGGTGTGCCGGGTGTGCCTGGGCACACCCTAATCCCCATGGCACGCCTATGGTTTGAGTCCTGCAGGAACAGCGTTCCTGCACTTTTTTTGAGTAGGAACGCTGTTCCTGCAGGCACTCAGTGCCCCCTGTTTCACCTCTTGCCCCTGTCATGGGGGGGGCAAGAGGTGATGGATCCCCCCCCACCCAGCTGCTCAGCGAGCGGCGAGGGAGCTCTCTGCTGTCTGCTCTCTGCTTCCTCTCGCCGCGCGCTGGTGCCGGGAGCCGGAATATGACGTCATATTCCGGCTCCCAGCTCCAGCAGACAGCCCGCGCGGCGAGAGGGAGCAGGGAGCAGAGAGCAGACAGCAGAGAGCTCCCTCGCCGCGCGCTGAGCTGGAGAGCGGCGCCCGCCCCCACTGGACCCCAGGGAAAAGTCCACTCCAGGTAGGAGGCTGGGTGGAATTTTTTTAAATTAAAATGTAATAATTTGTTCTTGTGTGTGTCTGTGTTTGAGTGTGTGAGTGTCTGTGTGTCAGTGTATGAGTGTGTGTGTCTGTGTGAGTGTGTGTGTGTGTCTGTGAATGTGTGTGTTTGTGTGTCTGTGAGTGTTTGTGTGTCTGAGTGTTTGTGTGTCTGTGAATGTGTGTGTGTCTGTGAGTGTATGTATGTGTCTGTGAGTGTATGTATGTGTGTGTGTCTGAATGTGTCTGTGAGTGTGTGTGTGTACGCATATATATATATATATATATATATACACACACACACACAGAGCCGGCGCTATCTGAGTGTCGGCTCTGCTCTAAGCCTCCATGGGCCAGCGGGGAGACCAAAGATCTACCTCACCGGCCCACAGCAGCATGGAGGGAGGCAGGAGAGGACCCAGGGAGCTCTAGACAGACGCTCCGCCAGGTTCCTCTCGCAATATCTGAGTGTTGCTGCGGCAACGCTCAGATCTCGCGAGAGTTAACTCTAGCCCCGCAAGCTAGAGTTCACTCTCCACTGGACCACCAGGGATGGAACATGGCAGCAAGGATTTACTAATCTGCCAAATCCCTCCAAACATACAGTACACACACATACAGCATCTACACACATACAGCTCACACACACACACAGTACACTAACCGCACCCTCACAAACACACACAGCACCTTTAAAAAAAAAAACACAACACCCTCACACACACACACACAAACAGCACCCTCACAAATACACGACACTCACATAAACAGCACCCTCACAGGACAAACATACACACACAAACACCCTCACACACAAACAGCACAGTCACAAACACATACACACACACACAAACACCCTCACATCACACTAACAGCACCCTCACACACACATCACAGTAACAGCACACACAGCAGTGTATGTGTGTGTGTGTATGTGTATATATATATATATATATATATATATATACATACACACACACACACACACACACACGCGGCGTGTGTTTGTGCTTTAGGGTGCACACCCTAATGCAATAGGCTGCGCACGCCTATGTGATCTATACAATTAAAACAATTAATTAAGCTAAAGTTGTTTTGGTGGTCAGAGTGCCCTTTAATTAGCAACTCTCTATGTGACTATTTGAGGAGAATGAAACTTTAAAGCATATGTTTTTTACATTAAAAGAAAAGTAAAGAATAACTCATGGCAGATGCTGGCATATAACTCAGTTCCAACCGTGCTATCACACACATTCACACAAAATGATTATGTGACAGGATTGTGAGCAAGTGCAGCAGCTATGGGAAGCATTGAGGCAGAAGTGTCAGGAGTGCTTGCATTGAAATCAAGCAGGTTCTCGGTGCTTTATTAAATGGTATTAAATGCTGAGTAACAAAATACTACAATGTACTCTAGAGATAGCATAAAACAAGGGTACAAGAAAACACATGATATGCCCTAACTGATATAAAGTTAATAATGATATAATACAATATATTTGACAACATTATTGCATCGGGGCAGTTATTATGGAACCTGGGTTTTTTGTGAAAAATATATACTGTATATAATGTTTGATTAATTTAGTAATGGTCAATCACTGGCTGCTAAAGAAGCTATAGAGCTGTAGCATATTGTTTAAAAGGATGTCTAATATGATAACACTATAGCATTGGTGTAAAACTAGTGTATTGCAAGGCTATAATTGAAGTTTCTGAATGTATATAAAATAGAAAGTGTGAAACAGTTGAAGGAATGTGAATCTATGGCAGACTTCCCCAAACTCCGGCCCTCCAGATGTTGCTGAACTACAACTCCCATGATTCTCAGCCTAACTATTTCGTTCATAGAATCATGGGAGTTGTAGTTCAGCAACATCTGGAGGGCCGGAGTTTGGGGAAGCCTGATCTATGGGATGGAAATGGCCAGTCCTGGAAGACATTGCCACCACAAGACCTGTCATGACAAGTGACCACGAGAACCTGTTGGGGCACAAGCTGAAAGGAGCTTCATGAGTGCCAACAAGGAGGAAATATGAGAAAGAACAGAGTTGTAGAAAGGAAGAAAATATGGAAAGAGGGAGCCACAAAGGAAAGGAAAAATAATTAAGAAGAGAAAATGGAGGCTGCAGAAGGAGAGCGAAGACAAAGGTAGAAAGAAACCAGAAAAAAAAGTTGGTATACAAAACAAAAATTATATCATAACAGCATGAGTAGACATAATGCACACAGGTCATCTATAGAAATGTAAACATAGGTCAGAAGAAAGACTATATTAAGGGACAGTGGGATATTTCCATAAAGGAAAATAATAAGTCCCTCTTCTAAAGAATGCAGCATCAAATTTTAATTTTGCGGGATGGTTAACCTTAAGCATTTAGAAAGATTATGGGGTATGCCCACCATAAAGTATTTGTTGACTTATATAATTTTGTTTTTCTGTGCTATACTATTGCTTTATATGGGTAATAGTTGAACACAGCCCTTCCTACACTTTATCATAGTAAACAGCATCAATAAAGGTTTCTGTTTGTATGCTGAAATAAAGCCCAGTGTTTATTTGATTATCCCATCACCGTGACATGGACATACTCCTGTAGTGTGGCCTTCACTGTTTCTAACTGAATTACTGGTCCACGGTGCGCGGTTTCCATCGAAACATGCATTAATAATACACATATCTTCTTTATAGATGCAGTTTTATTCATAATTATATAAGAATGTGCATATTTAAAGAGCTTTACATAATTTAATCTGTTACTAAAATGGTATTACCATGCTTTAATTAAGACATTATACACTAATTTTCCTCGGATGCTCACAATCATAATTACTGCATGCGTGGGTGAACCCTTGAATTACTTCTAATCGAATTTGGTATGTGCACTCATGTCCCCAAGGACACCTGCCTATAAATTAAGGAGCCACCTTCGAGACAATGAATCTCGTGCATAGGGTAACAGCATGCTATGTCCCAGTGCCAGCATGATGCACTCTTGTCTGCATGTAACAGACAGCCTTGCAGATTTTTACATTAGCCATTCAGTAGTATTAATTTTGGATCTGACTGTTATTAAGCCCACAATCCCGAAGCGCTCATAGTGAACAGTGAATGTTTTGCTTGTGCATAATAGGATGTTCAAAATGTGGCAATAATGAGCAGCAATGCAAGTTATTGTCATTTCAAAAATAATGCCGCGAAAGTAGCAACATATTTCATCCATATTGTCACAACACTTTCACTGCTATCTTTGTTTTAAAATTTCATAACATATACAGCTAATCTGCAGTGAATAAAGAAAAAATTCACCACAACTACAACTTCCAATAACAAACAAATATAAGAGTACGAATTTAATGTCCATCGTGCAGATAATCTCTAGATTTAAAAAAATAAATAAAAATAAATAAATAAATAAAAATAAATATATAAAATGTTGATGGATTATTGAATTGCCTAATGATATTTATATGCTGGGGATAATTATTAATGAACCTAATACTGCCAAAATTTGTGTAAATGGTACTGTATTTTTTTACTTTTAATAAAGCTGATAAGGCTATACAGACTTTTTTTTTTTTTAAATTGAAACAATGATTTTTATTTTATGTTTTCCCCCAATTTTTGTTCAACCTGAGCAGCCATGTTAGATATAGTAGATTCTACTGTTAGCTGACCAACTGCTGCACAACCAAACTTGTCTGCTGCTGCATGTTCACACAGAGTAATCACAGCAGCAGTCATGTTAGCTGGCCAGCTGCTGCTCAACCTAACAGTAGAATCCGACTCAATGTTGTTGCTCAGCCAAAAAATAAATTTTTCTCAAAAAATCTCAACATACATCATAAAAAAATAAAATAAAATAAAAAGATTTAAAAAAAAAAATCAGTAAGTTTAAATGACAGGGTTATTCACTATGGTGAGAAAATGTAAAGTTAATTTAAAATGTAAGGACCATGGGCTCTGCCTATCCTTTAGGCCTTTTCCCCAGCTACTGAACAGGAGAAGGGCCCTCCTCCCCACCCCCACTTTACTGAGACCGCTCTGCTTAAAGTTACAAATGATCTAATTATGGCTAAATCCAAAGGGGACTACTCTATGCTTACACTTCACATCATTGTCCCATGAGGCTTTGCATGTGCTCATTCTAGCTTGCGTATCTACATAAACTGTTATATGAGCGCATGCTCACTCAGCATTCCTTTCACAGTGCTGTCAATTATTTTCCATGGAATGCTTTGGCTGTGCCAGGACAGCCAGGCATGTAAAGTAAAGTAAATTATAAATATAGACTATGGTAATTTGTTTTTCAGGCTGTGCAAAAACACATGGCAGTTCACTTAAATAAACAAATAAACAAATGAAAAACCAAACCAAAATGCAAGCATATGCTTGTTTCTGTAAAAAGAGTTTGCTTCTTTTTTTTTTTTAAATTAAAGCTAACAAAGTCTCCTGCTAGTCTGTGCAAATAGTATACTGTCAGGAATTCTCATAGTGTAGTATACATAACCCAATTAGGAACTTCATGCATTCTACTGAAAGCACTTCCAATCATCTAAATGTGCACTGAGCAACATGGCTGTGCTGCTGTCCAGTTTCATCCGTCTAAAAGCAGTACTGCTCCTATTAGTTCCAGTACAAGCACAGGTTGTGGAAAAGACTTTGCTAAAAATATACAATGTGATTCTACAGTAATGAGACATCAATGATATCGAAGAGATCAGATCCGATCTCCTATTAATCAAATCTACTGAGATATAATTATTTAAAGCCTACTGAAACTAAGAAAATAAAAAAGTGCTCTGACAATGGGAAATGTTTTACATCACTTTTGGAGCTCAAGCATTAATTGAAGAACTTGTAAAAACATTGGATAGTGCAGGGCTACACTCTAAAGCACTATTAGAAAGATATCACTGACATCCAATAATGGGCAAATTGATATTGCTAATGCAGAAAATTAAATTTCACGTTAGCAATTTGAAAAGCAAGAAGGTGCTCTGCAGGCCACTGGGAACCTGGGTATAGTGGTTGTGGTGTTTAGATTGTCCCTTTAACATTGACTCTAAAGATATATAGAACTGATAATCTAGATATATGATATCTCACATTTATTTGGCCAAAGGCCAAATTTACTTCTCAGATGCTCAGAATTTTATATTATTAGGGCTATAGGTTAATAACATAGTTATTAAGCCAGACATATGGGCAAAATAGTGGTACTTGGTTGGGGGAAACAAATAGTTATTAATGTTACTCTTTATGGAAAAGGTTGAGAAACATTATATTATGGGACATCTGTCTACTTTGATCAACCCAATAATGTATTATATGATTTATAGGATCATATTTCTGAATAAGAATGTGTGCTACCTACAGCTAACTGTCTGCTGGAAGATTGATTCCTTTACATGGCAAACTGGACAAAACAAAAGTGGAAAAAATGAAATGGTGTTTCAACAAGACGTTGCATGCTTTAGAATGTAATTTAACGGCTATACATTTGTTTTTAAATTGAATCAATCCTCTGCAGCACACTTAAAAAATTGTCTACATACTCATACAATTAAAAAAAAATAATTTAAAAAGGAATTTTTTTCCTGACTCTTAAAAATGAACGCAATCTATGAAGCATTAACTTCAGCCTTCACACAGTTGTGCTTTTGGCTCTTCATCTTCCCATATGTTGAAGATGTTTTATGGCCTGAAGGCATCACTTTGTCATCATTACATTCTCTGGACACTTCCTATCTCTATACATCATTGTGACATGCTCTTGTGATGTCCCTGCACCTATAGGCCAGCATGAGATAGCAAAGTCCAACCCATTAGACTTGACAAATGAACTCCAAAAAAAAGGATCACCCTGATGTAGCAGAACGAGTTACTTCTTTGTCTGTAACTATGTAGGTGAGTTTCCTTTCCCTGTAAAATGGGAAGCTTATCTGTGTCTATCACTTGTCCGAACTGTTAGACCATTAAACTTAGATAGATCATTAATTCTAAATCAGAATAATGTTACAATGACATCAAAGCATTTATTTGCATCAGTGTACAACACTTGTTAGAAAATATATATATATACACTAGTTGTGGGACATTTTTAATCTATTAAAGCAGTTTATACAATGCATTACTGGCTAGCCAATGTTTAATTGGCAGGTATGAGATTCTACTTCATCAATCAGTAGCAAACATCTCTGCTTTCTTACATCGATGATTGCTGGCAGGGAAGGGCATCCTTTGGCCAGGGGGGCAAGTATAAAACAAATAGCCATTTATTGCTCATGAAATTCACTGATATCTGTTAGGACTGTCCGACGGACACTGCGCAAATGCTATATGGTTTTGACAAATAGAGGATGTTGAAACCATGAGAAGTGACATTATATGTGACCTGTGCAGTATAATGGAGCATTCACAGGACTCTATGCAAAACAGAGTATTAAGTCTACATGGGGTAAGCATGTTACCAGTCCCTTCTTGTTTCTTCATATAAGAATGTTAATGAAAACAAGCAAATTCCTGGTTCTGGGGCCCTTGTCTTACCCTTATAGTAATCCTGCTCTGGTACAAAACTAAGTAATCAACTCTGTTTCTTGTGACCATGGCTACCAATGTCTCATATCACCCCAAGGCCACTTGCAAACCGCTCCAAATCATGCATACTTATCCTAGTCTGAATAATTTAGTGGAAAAGCCCAGGTATTTTAAACAGCAAAAGCATGGTGCTGGGAGGCTGCAGCTAACAGACCCTGCAGTTAGAGGCTTAAGGGTGGGACAATTTCCCCCATTTCCAGTCATCTCGTGACTGAACCGTGAAAAGGTTTTGATTGGATGTTTGTGCTAAATAGTCTCAACAGCCTCTTGACCAGTAACAGTTACCGAGGTTTTACAAATGATTACAAAGCTCCAACATATAATGCAGCACTTTGCAATTATTCAAAGGGGATAGACAACAGCAAATAATTGACAAAGTAAACACAAGAGGCGAAGAGGGCCTTGCCCAAATAGGCTTAAAAAAATGTTACTATATCCAAAGCAGCGACATTCACATTAATAAAAAAAAAGCATGGGAAAACAGCTCAGTTTAATATAGAGGCTGAAAATAAAATAGTATGACTATTTGTAATGGTGATTTGCATAATACATATAGAGGTGACAGAACAACTTAAACTCCTAAATACAAAGGTAAGAAAAACAAATGTGTTATGTTCAGAACTTTATACCATGGCCCAGGACACAACTCATGCTGTGGGAATTATCCTGGACAAGCCGGGCAAGTGTTGGACATTACAAGATAGCTTGCAGCTCCACTTCCGTAACAGAGGTGGCTTCATCTTTTTAACATGGGACCTTCCTATAACAATAACAGGATTGGTCCCTGGCTTGGGTTGCAGGCCTATTCTGCCACAACGTTCATCAATTCTATAACAATAGAAAGTCCAGCAGGGAACCATGGCTTCCAGCACTACCTCAATGACCAAGTACTTCCCAGATAGCTGCAGTTATAGAAAATGCACGTCTTAAATCTTTCCACAAACATCTGCAGGGCATTGAATGAAGTGGAGAACAGAACAAAATTTTATTAAAGGACATGGAGGCTCATATTATGCTTTATCTCTTTATTTATTCCTCAGCAGCAAAGAAAGGATATATAGATATTCATGGAAAAAACAAAACAAATACCCTCAGAGGGTTAACTATATAACATCTTAGCCAAGACTACTTCCCGATTCAACACACCTCTTACTGGACCCTGATGGGAACCCGCATCCCTAGCGTGGCTCCTCCCTGAGGACCCTGGGTCGTGCCAGACATTCCACAATCAACTGTTGACTTATTGGCGGGAGCTTGGGCCCCAGGAACAAGAAGATCCTATGGCCATGCCTGTAACACAAGGAGTTGTAGGTGCGTGGAACAACAGGTGGATCCCATATGTGCTCCTGTGAATTACCTTTGCGTTTCCTTACTGTGCTATATGACCAAGGTTTGGCCTATCGCACTATTAATGTCTATAGATTGGCAATCTTTGCAGGTCATCGTGGACTGGATGGTTCTCCGTCTGGTAAACATCTATTGGTTTGTCGACTCCTACGGGGCATTAGATTCGCACGACCCCCTCAAAACACTTCATTATGGGATGTGAACCTGGTTCTTAACCTGTTGGAAACCTGGCCACGGAATGCAGAACTCACACTTAAACAGCTGTCCTCAAAAATGGCCATGCTCCTCTGTTTGATATCATGCAAACAGGTCTCAGATGTCTGATCACTGGACTTTGATGCACGTTTCTTTACTCCTACAGGAGTTTCTTTCAATATTTCCAAATGTACCAAATCATCAATTACTTCAGTTTTCTACCCCTTGTATCCTCACAATGCTAACTTCTGCCCCGTGGCTTGTCTCCAGGAATATGAAACACAGACTCAGTCGTTCAGGGACCCAGCGTATCACGAGTTGTTCTTGGCTATTAGACTACCACATCAGCCAATATCTATGGTGACACTCGCTCGCTGGGTGAAATGGATAATGTATTTGGTTCAAATAGATACTTCCGTCTATGGCGCACATTCTATTAGAGGGGCCATGGCTTCAAAAGCTTTCAACTTGGGGTGTAAATTGGAAGACTTTCTTTGAACGGCTGATTGGTCTCGCGAATAAACGTTTAAAGAATATTACTTTTGCCCTACATAACATGTCAGCTTTGAACCAGCATAATATGAGCCTCCGTGTCCTTTAATAAATTACCATATTTTACTATTTACATGACGTTAAGTCATGGTTTTATTAAGGACACAGAGGCGAATATTAGCCCACCTGATACAGGTGCGTTTTTTCCCACTCCAGGTACACTGTGGATAATGCTTTTAAATGTCTGGATTGCTTTACGAGTTTGGTTATTAATTTATTTTCATGACTTAGTTACCTACAATTTTATTAACTTAACATAGCGAATTATATTATTCAGTTTAATCACTACAATGATAACATGGGTGATATTTAATTGGAACAAATTTTACCATTTGTTCTCTCTGTTCATTACAGCTTGAAACTGCGACGGCTCTCATCAGGACCGATTTCTTCCACAGTTACAACAGATGTGTTGAAAAGATTCATTCCCTCGGAAGATGGTGCTTCACAGACAATGACTGTTCGACTGCCTGGTTGTAATGAGTCAGTCATTACATTTTCGGTTCTTCTCGTTGACTACTGGCTCAGGCATCACCAAGAAAGAGGAGTGGCTTAAGGTCACATGGGTATGAGTATATCGAATGTGGACTGTCTCATTGGCTAAGATATTATATGGTTAACCCTCTGAGGGTATTTGTTTTGGTTTTTCTATTAATATCTATATTTCCTTTATTTGCTGCTGAGGAATAAAGAAAGAGATAAAGCATAATATTTGCCTCCGTGTCCTTAATAAAATCATGACTTTATGTCATGCAAATAATAAAATCTGGTAATTATTGATGAAAACACAGGATATAAATAGAGCACAATGTGTGCATAACAGGGGGAGAGAGCAATGACAAAGGATCGAGAAACTAATGGTAACCCTCTAAGACATGGAGGGAAGGAGACAATATATACATAATCAAAAATAGACACATCCTAGCAGTAGCAGTAACACTTACCTAGCAGTATGGAACCAGGGGATGGCTGGCAGCCTTAGGCCTGGGGGGCAAAACCAGTCAAGTGGCCCATTGCACCACCAAATCAGTTCACCATCCATGCCCACCTTTTCCTGGTTTTATAACGGATATTGATGTTATGCTAATCAGTAGCTGTTTGCCATACCCGCTCCTTCACGGCTCTGACTTTCAATGTTGTCAGAGCGCAGGCTGAGAATCTCTGAGCCTGTGCTCTGACTCACTAACTGAGCCGGAACCTCGAGGGAGAGGATATGATCTGACTGCACCTACTGCTGGTGCGCACCAGTGGACCACCAGCGAATCGTTTAAATTGAATATGCTGGTGTCCCCAACTTGTGAGCTGTGTTGTCCGCGGGAAGCCTCTATTGTGATGGCACCCTGCGTGACCGCACAGCGTGCACACCCCAATGGCTGGCCCTGCTGACACACACTGAGGTTACTACTTAGAAATCCCTCAATATTAATACAGACATCAGAGTAAACACCAATAAACTGTGGAAACAGAGCTGAAACCCCTAAATTTATAAAGATTTGCTTACTGGATTTGTTGTAAGATTAAATCATGCCTCCTCCTCTCTCTCTCCCATGCACTGCTCTGTAGGCTGGAAGGAAGTGAAGAGTAATCACATTCTCCCAGCACAGCGCCACCTGTGGCTGCATGGGGAACAGCTGTTTAATGTAATGCTTGCAGGAGGGCCAGCTGCCGCAGAACCTCTTTGTTACCGTCTCTGCAAAGGGCTCCAGGCACTGCTTGTTGTGAGTGTGAGCCACTGTAAATTAGGGGCAGAGGGTACTTGCACTGCGGTAAAGATCAGTGCACTCCCCTCCTGTGGGTCACCAGTAGATTGGTGCCCCTGCCCAGGATCAGAGACCGGTGCAAGGATTTTTTGCCGCCCTAGACAAAAGAAATATTTGCCGCCCCCCCATGTGACATCACAATGCCCCACCCATATGATCTGCTGCACACAGTGTGTGTTTACATTAAAAAGACTGCAGGGACCGGCTATAGACACCAGAACCACTTCATTAAGCTATAGTGTCCCTTTAATGTGAGGTAAATAATAGATTAGTGTCACTAATAATATACTAGATTGCCTACTTACAACCAGGTGAGGATGATGATGGGCTGCAGTTTGGCTCCACTGGTCTGGTGTAGAACAGTATATGGAGGCTGTTTGCAACTGTGCTCACAAAATTCAATGTTCTAGGAGAATTGGAGGCAGCTCCATTTTTTTGGTGCCCCTTACACAGCTCAAGGTCTGAACCCCAGGGCCTGTCGGTGAGTATGCCCATAAGACCCACTCATTAGTCCACTTATATGTTCCACCCACCCATGAGTTCGCTCACAGGGAGTGGAGTGTGTAGGTGATGTGTTATTGTAGAGGATCTAATATGTGTGCTTATGGTATGTAGTGTATAGGGATAACAGTTTGTGTAGGTGATTCAGTGTGTTTGTGTGTAGTGGAAGCAGTGTGTATTTGTGTAAAAGGGATGTATTATGTGTTTCTGGTTGTGTGTAAGGGATGCATTGTGTGAATCTGTGTTTGTATGCATAAAGGATGCAAGGTGTGAGTCTGTATGTGTGTGCAGTGAGTGTAAGAGATGCATTGTGTTTCTGTGTGTATGTAAGAAAAGCAGTGTGTGTGTTTGCATGTGTGTGTATGGGTTTGCATTGTGTGTTTTTGTGTATGTGTGCAAAGGATGCATTGTCTTTGTGTGTAAGGGTTGCATTGTGTGTGTGTGTGTGTAATGGATGCATTGTGTGTTTCTCTGTGTGTAAGGGAAGCCTGTTGTGTTTCTGTGTGTGTAGGGATGCATTGTGTGTTTCTGTGTATGTATAGGGATGCATTGTGTGTTTCTGTGTATGTATAGGGATGCATTGTGTGTGTGTGTGTGTGTGTGTGTGTGTGCGCGCGTAGTGTGAAAGAGCTCCCTGTCTTGCCACCTGTCCTATAGAGCTGTCCCTTCTGTCCCTTAGAGCTCTCCCCTGCCCCTTAGTGGTCTCTCCTCTCACCCACCCTCCCCTAGTGGTCTCTTCTCACACTCACCCACCCTCCCTGTGCTCTTCTCATCCCCCCCCCTCCACCCTCCCTGTGTTCTTCTCATGTGTTCTCCTCACCCCCCATGTTCTTCTTACCCCCTCCTCCCTGTGTTCTTCATACTTCCCCACTTGTTCTTCTTACTCCCCCACCTGTTCTTCTTACTCCCCCCTTCTTCTTATTGCTCCCACCTTCTTCTTTACTCCCCCCTTCTTCTTGTTATACCTTCTTCATTTGTATACACTACTTCTCCACCCCTTCTTCTTCTCACACCCCTTCTTCTTCTCCACCCCTTCTTCTTCTTTACCCCTTCTTCTCACTCCCCCCTCTCTGTTCTTCTTACTCCCCCCTGTTCTTCTTACGCCCACCCTCTGTTCTTATTCCAAACCCCCCTCCCTGTTCTTCTTAGCTTTACTCTTCTTCTTACCCCCTCCTTCTTCGTCTTACTCCCCCTCCTTCTTCTTCTTACCCCCCTCGTTTTATCTCCTCATGCTTGCTCCCCTTCTTATCCTGCTTCCTTCTTACTCCCCTTCTTATCTCTCCTCAGCCTGCCCACCCCCTCTCCTTACTTCCTTCTTCTTCTGCTACTCCCCCCTTTCCCTCTTCTTACCCCCCCCCTTTCCCTCTTCTTGGTTCCCCCCTCTTCTTACTCCTCCAGCTACCTCTTGCTCCCCCTGTTCTTATTCCCCCCCTCATCTTACTCCTCCCTCAGTGCTGCTCTCCCCTCTTCTTGCCTCCTCCCTCCCCTCTTCTTACTCCCTCTTCTTGCTTCTCCCTCCCCTTCTTTATACCTCGCTCCTTTTCTTACTCCTCCCTCCCCTCGCTGCGTTCCTCCTCCCCCTCTTCTTACTCCCCCCTCTTTCTTCTTACCCCTCCTCTCACCTCCCCTTCCCTGTGGCGTGGCCGAGCTCCTCTCCGGTCCGTGTTGCCCGGCCGGAGTGATAGGAAGGTGCACACTCAGTGTGCACTTCCTGTCAGTCCGGCCGGGTACAGGAAAAATAAACTCCACCCGCAACAGGAGTTTCTGTTTCCTGTACCCGGCCGGACTGACAGGAAGTGCACACTGAGTGTGCACCTTCCTATCACTCCGGCCGGGCACTGCGGACCGGAGAGGAGCTCGGCCACACTACAGGGAAGGGAAGGGGAGAAGCAACTGCAGCCGCCTGAGGCTCTTAACAGAGCGCTCAGGCGGCTGCAGCATTTAAATGGCCGGCCCGGCAGCGGCCAGTCTTAAAAGAATTTAGGGCGGCCTGGGGGGAAATTGCCTCCCTGCCCCCCGGCCCAGCCCGCCCCTGTATAGAACCCATAAGGAAACATGTAGCTCAGGGATGTAAAACTTGAAATAAGCTAATTATTACAGCTTGCCACCTGGATGTAGAATTTAGAGCCAGGGGCACATCGGCCAGTTCCGGTCCACCAGAAAAGGTCTATAGTTTCTAGGAAGGAGTCTGACCTCCAAGCTGCTCTGCAAACCATACAGTTTCTCTTTAATTGGGGTACGGTGACATAAGAATGCAGTTCTAGGGACACTTCCATCAAACTATCCTTTCCTGCTCTCCATGCAAATGATCTCAAGGAAAAGAGAAATGAAAAGATCTTGACATGCATATAACAAGAATATAAACATTTCCTGTGCCTAGTAAATTAGAGGTTTTGGTTTTTTCACTGGTAAGGTTACAAGCTGGTATTTTTCTTGTAGTTCAGAATCAAATAAACAAACCTGCTGTGTCTTATAATAGCTCATCCTTTACAAACATTACATTGCAACACAGAGCAACTTGGAGCTTGGATGTAGTTCCATAGGATGCAATGATTTATAAGTGTGGTTAACGGTTTTGCCCTAAGCAACATGCTGTTTGTCCATTCAAGGGATACTATACACATTAAATAAAGGTATAATTCTTAACAGAAAATCAGTTTGAAGAGCTAAAACCTGCTATTTTAGTTTAAAGGATCACTATAGGGTCAGGAACACAAACATGTATTCCTGACCCTATGGTGCTAAACCCACCATTTAGGTGGCTTGCCTCTCCTTAGCCCTCCTATACAAGTTTAAAACTCACCTTATTTCTAGCACCGTGTGGGTCCGCCGGTGCTGGCTCCGCCCCTTTTGTGACATCATCAACATAGCCGACTTTTAGCCAATCCAAAGCTTATCCATAGGGAATGCATTGGATTGGCTAAAATCGGCATGGGGGTCAATCAGGACCTCCTCATAGAGATGCATTGAATCAATGCATCTCTGAGAGGAAAATTCAGCGTCTCCATGCAGAGCGTGGGGACGCTGAACAGCAGGGCTGCTTACTGTGCAGCCCCGAGCCAGGAAGTCCCTCCAGTGGCCATCTAAGGAGTGGCCACTAGGAGGTGTCCTTAGAGCCTTTGAAAAGGCAGTGTTTACATAAAAATGCCTGAAGGGAACTATTATACTCAACAGAACAACTACGTTATCTGTAGTTGTTCTGGTGACTATAGTGTCCCTTTAATGTGTTACCAGACCTATTTTGTATCCATGGAGGTGCTTTGAATTTAGCTTGTTTGGGTTACAGCGAGAACACATGTCAGAAAAAGGTTAACACCTGCTGCAGGTTCTAGACAACTAAGTCCCCTTCAAAGTAGCAGGAATTTTTCTATGTAAAATACAGAGACATAGCTTTGTGCTAATGCGGACAGAGACAAAACAACAGTAGAACCTAATGCATTTAAATCAAGTCTAGCTGATTACATTATGTAGCCTTGTGTTATATAATGCACATGCTAACTGCAGCACTGCAGCTAAAGCATGCAAAGGGCCAAACCTAGGCAGAACAGAGGATGATGAATCCATTATTAAAATGATTATTTGAAAGTGGCATATTACAGGCCCAATCTGAGAGCTAGTGACTGGTGAATATATAACTATGAATGTAATGTTATCAGCGTCTTAATATTATGATATTTAACAGATAAAAGAAACTATTGTTTGATCTGCATAGGGACAATTAATTAATGAGATCACGCTAAGCAGACAAAATAACACCAAGATGAATACATCAACAGACAAGAAATACATAAAAAAGTAAACATTCATGTTTTATTTTGTTTCCATATTATCACAAGTAATTACACAAATAAAGAAAGCAGAGCTGATAGGGAATACAGCATGCCAGAGCAGCGTATTGGTAACCTATATATAAAAAGAGCTAAAACAAAAGTTTGTAAATCACAGCTTTCTCAAATATATCCATAGAAGTTCTGATATGACCAACTGGCTCCTGAGTTTACTTAATAATACTCAATGATTTCTGATTTATTTCAAAATATTTCTGGTCTTGTAAATTGATTGGACAACATTAGTAAGCATAAACATAAATTTTGTCATGCTTTAAGTATGTGAAATGAATTCTATATGTAAGACATGTAAGTAAAAATGTCTTCCACACCCGAATGGAATCTTATTCTGCACGAAAAACATTGCACAGTTCTTCTGACACATCACATCTGGTCTGATCTGCATTTTGCTTAAAAAGCACTCTAAGCACAAAAGGGATGGTGCTGCCGTCCCAACTCCATGGCTGAGATCATTGAGAGCAATGATCTCCGCCAATACAGTTCTTTCCTAATGGAAATCATTGGGAGGCTATTGTGCATGGCAAAATGTTTTGTTGTGCCAATCAGATGGTCTCTTTGACAGTTTTACTCTGAGTGACAGCCCCTGGATGCATTTAAACTCTGCAATGAGAATATTGTAATGTTGCAGAATAGCACTGTTTTCACTTGCATTGTTAAAACAGGGCGATATGGCACCCAGACCACTTCATTGAGATAAAGTAGTCTGGGTGCCTATAGTGTCCCTTTAAAGACCTAGAAAAAAACATTTCTGAACGTTTCCTTCTTTTCCTACACTACATCTTGATAAACTCACTGCCTACCTTGATCTAACTTTTCTAGTGATATCTCTGTTCGAAATATGCATAAAAACAATAAAAAAATGTAAACAAACCAGTAAAACTACCAACATATATAGCCCATCTACCTGGGTCTTTGAAGGAGGTGTAGTAAGTCTCATTTTTGGTGAGCTAAGGAAAGCACAAATCATATGTTCTCTACACCAGTTAACAGGACTAATGCTAAGCGTTGTTAGGTAAGAACATGCTGTATCTGTCATTATTAGTTATTCAGTTTCCTTTCTTTGTGTCCCTTATTGATACTGGAGGCAGGGTACAATTTACATGTTAAGTGCCTATGGGCAAAGGCTCCTAAGGCTCAACAAGCAAAGAAAGTTAATTTTCTGAATCTATTCACTGGACGTTGCAGGCATGAACATGTTTAAAAAACATATATGCATATTTGAAAGCTGAATATGTATATATGCATGTGTATGTTACTGCTTGTAATGTATTTGAATTTGTCAGTATGTGCAGCTGTGCAATTGCAGGCAGGATTAAAAATAAAGTGGATCGGGTAAAATGTCATTGTGGTTTACATCAGAGTTTGACTATATATATATAGAATATTTTTCTTCTGATAATTAAAAGCTTGAGAGGGATTATAGGGTCATAAGAGGTGTTTATGATTATTGTGTTCGGGCCATAGTGGGGTAATAGTAAAGCCACCCAGGCTTTCAGACAACCCCTCTGTTGCTTCATGGTTTGGTTAGCTCAGTGGAGCTAAACTCAAGAGGCAGGCAATTGTCCAGAGCATTTGCCTTGCAAATAATTTTTATTGAGTTGTACAGAAAGTCTGGATTTGCTTAGAAGGGGACAAGAGACAAATCTGCAGCTTTTGCAAGCTGTTTTTAGATATACCCCCAATTAAAAAATGTATAATTAAATACATGCATGTTTTCATTGGGTACATATCTACTAAATAGTGCTTTTCAAACTTGATTTATTGTATTCGGGCAGTGGAGTTTCCTTTTAAGCTCCAAAAAGGAACATTATGAGTGCAGAAAACAGGCAGGTCTCTACACTGCACAATGGGAAATCCGAAAGATGCTATAAAGAGGCTAATCAGGTCACGATTTTGGAGCATTGTTTAAAACCTGCTCCATTTCCTGGCTATAGATTTTGCAGATATTCGTAGTCTGCTATAATAAGACTGCAGGGATCACATATTGGATCACATCCTGCAGGTAGGCATGCATGTTGCTCTGTAGTAGTGTGATAACCCTGATAGATGCCTTCACCAAACACCTCAGGTCAACTTCCAAAACCCAATAAAGTGTATATAGAAAACATCAAATGGTTGTGGGAAATCTATAAAATAATTATATGTGAGAAATGTGAAAACAGGTAAGAAATAAGTGTGTAAGATCGTCAAGTTTGACAGGAAATCCAATATGGCAGTGCAAACAAGTGTTCTGATCTCATGTATCCCGAGTACCAGTGGTGTTAGTAAAATAGGCTAGACTTGGTAGGGAAATGGATGAGAAGTAAACATACTGAGAGACGTAATAAGACCTTGAAATGGGGTGACTCTACAGCAGGTATCCAAAAAGAATAAAAACAATTAATGGCCAGAGTTGGCAAAAAATATGAATCACAAAAACATTCTAACAAAAAAAAACAATTGAAGTTATGAGACATTTCAAATAGACAAGGCCAGGATATTACACGTTTAGAAGCACTGAAGGTATAGAAAGTACAAATGTCTATCCGGATCAGCAATACAGTGCAACAAGGTCACTGCACATACTGGCAGTACATAAAATCTGCTGTGACTACAGAAATTCAGGCTTCACAAGCTGTCAGAGGTAAATTAAAGCGACTCATGGTAAAAAAACAAAAAACAGTTTATAAGTGACAAAAATGTTCATCAGAAAACTAAACCAAATACATTCATAGACTCTATGCTTTAAAAAGCATGATTTGGTTAGGTCTTTGATGTATGGCAGCTACGCTTAGTTCCAAAGTGTTTCTTAAAGAAGGGGTCATTACTGCATGCAAAGTTGTGGCATGACCAAAGCAAATTTCATCTTGAGATGTCAGAACAAGTGCTCATAACTGCTGCTTGCCATTAGTCATTGGCAAGTGAAAATGCCACCATGACAAGTGGAAATTCATCCCTGGTAAGGGTGTCATTGACCCTCCATTTCAGCAGAGTGAATAACTTGTACGGCCTGTGTAGTAACATAGGAATTGAACTTTTAAGCCCTGGTTAGGACTATACTCTCATCTGTGATGATGGAATCGTGAAAGCAAGGGGTTCTGTGTGGTGTTTGGGGTGTAGTGTGTGTTTGTGAGAAATGTTCTGTGGTGTTTGGAATGAAGTGTGATGTTTAGGGAGTAGTGTGTGTCTGAGGGGTGCAGTTTGGTGTTTGGGGTGTAGTGTGATGTTTGGAGTGCAGTGTGTGTGAGGGGTGTAATGTGATGTTTGGGGTGTAGTGTGTGTGTGTGAGGGGTGCAGTGTGGTGTTTAGGGTGTAGTGTGAAGTTTGGGTGTAGTGTGTGTATGTGAGGGGTGTAGTGTGTGTGTGTGATGGGTGCTCTGTGATGGTTGGAGTCTTGTGGGGTAAAATTAAAAGACATATGTGTTTTTTTATTTTATTTTTTTATTATTATATTTATGTCCCCCCTACCATTGCTTGGGACAGGGGACCTTGTTGTCAGCCCTGGTGGACCATTAGGAAATCCCTTATGGTCCAGTGAGGAGTGAACCTGCAGTTCCTGGGGTAGAGATCACTGTCGCGAAACTGGAGCATTGCCATAGTAACCTTGGCAGCGCTCAGACCTCGCGAGAGATACCTGTCGGAGCTGCAGGATAGAGCTTCCCCGGGTCCTCACTCCCTCCCTACCCCATAGTTTGTCTCCCCACCGGCCCATGAAGGCACACAGCAGGGCTGGCGCTTGCATAGCACTGGTCCTGCATCGGCCCATAGCATTTGCCCGGTATGCCCAAAGGACAGTCCGGGCCTGATTACAATAGTAAGCATTGTAGCTAGTAATAACACTGTACCACGAAAAGAAATACTAAGCATCACTCTTAGTTGAAGGTCCACTCGTGACATTTACAAAAATATTGCATTATTTGTAAACAGTGAAAAGGTAATGTTCCTAACCCCTTCAGACGGAGTCAATAGTGCACGTTCTGATCAAAACAAAACGTAAACAAAAACTGAAATTTGCGCTGTATGTCTGTTCAACTGTAATTCACCGCTGTCACATTAAGTGCACCCACACTTATTATATTTCATTTTGTTCAGGAGAAACAGGGCTTTAATTTATCATTAACTATTCATATATGGAACATAATTTATTATGAATAAAATTTCAAAAATGTGAGAAAATAAGATTTGTTTTTAAATTGTATTTCCGTCTGACATTTTAGCTGTGAATGTCATAATACCGTTTTACTGCAAAAAATGCACATATTTGTAATCAGCGATGTCTCACGAGTACAACAGTACCCCCCATTAACCCCTTCCCGACCGCAGACGGAAATTTTCCATCAACCTTGTCCTTCAGTTAAGGACCGTTGACGGAAAATTTCCATCATTTACTAAAGTTAACCCCAGATCTCCGCAATCGCGGCGATCGCGGGGTTAACGGTGCACCGGTCTGCCTCTGTATTAGAGGCAGACCGGGAGCTACCGATCGGACTGCCCCAGCACCGGTGCTCGCTCTGAAAGCCTTTACTCACCTTCCGCCTCCCTGCACTTCCGGGTTCTGTGTGAAGTGCAGGGAGACGGATCAGTGCTGCTGATCTTCTCCCTGTGTAAAAAAAAATAAATAAAGTTAAATCCCAGTCCCCCTTTCCCCTGCTTTAATAAAATTAACCCCTTCCCTGCCAATTGATCACTGACTACAGTGGTCAATTGGCAGGGTATACATTTTAATGGAATCTGATTTTATTATTTTTTTAACCTCTGAGGGTTATTTTTTTTTTTTTAACCCTCAGGGGTTAAATTTATTTTATTAATTAATTTAAATATTTAAAAATTATATATTTAGCTAGCTGGAATGGGTGGAAGTTAGTGGGAAATTGGGGAATTGGGGAATTTGGTGTTAGGCGAACTAGGGGTTAACGTTAAAAAATGCTTTAAAATAAGCTTTAAAAAGGTAAAAAAAAGTTTTCAAAAAACGTTTTAGTAATGTTTAAGTAAAAAAAAAAAAACATACCACCCCCCTTTACCCAGTCTAAATAAAAATTAACCCCTTCCCTGCCAGTTGATCACTGCCTACAGTGATCAAAATACAGATCACAGTATTATACTGTAATCTAATTTCTTTTAACCCCTGAGGATTAATTTTTATTTATTTCTTAACCCTCAGGGGATCAATTTAATTAATTGATTAATTAATTAATTAAAATATTTTATAATTATATATATTTTGCTAGCTGGAGTGGGTGGGAGTTATGGGAAAGGGGGGAATTTACTGTTAGTGCTCCTTACTGCTAGTTAGGGGTTAACAGTAAAAGAAAAGTTTAGAAAAAAATTTAAAAGTGTAAAAAAAGTTAAGAAAGTGTAAAACATTTAATAAGTAAAAAAAAAGTTTAAAAACAGGTTTTACAAAGTAAAAAAAATATATTAAAAAATGCTCATTACCACTACACTTGGTACAAGCTAGCGGAAAAATGATTCCACGCTAAGGTTCAAAATATGCCTTTTGAATTTCCCTGGGATGTCTTCTTTAAGAAATGGTATGCCTTTATGGTGTAATTGGATTATATAGCCTTGTAAA
This sequence comes from Pelobates cultripes, assembly GCA_933207985.1. Classification (NCBI taxonomy): domain Eukaryota; kingdom Metazoa; phylum Chordata; class Amphibia; order Anura; family Pelobatidae; genus Pelobates; species Pelobates cultripes. Next base: position 57,065,893 of record OW240918.1, on the reverse strand, counting down.
ATACTCTAAAATGGGACATGGACACAGCGTAAAAAAATTCAAAATTTGAGAAAACGGGGAATGGTTGTGTCTCAAATGTGCCCCTTCAATGTCCACATATACCTGGCAAAGGTACATACGGGGGTATTGCTGTACTCAGCCGACATAGCTGAGCAACATATGAAGTATTATACAGTCGTAGCACACATAAGGTTTGCAAAATATACTGCGCAAACTCACTTTGTGTGTCAAAAAGGCAGAAAAAATGCTTATTACCACTACACTTGGTACAAGCTAGCGGAAAAATGATCCCACGCTAAGGTTGAAAATAGGCCATTTGAATTGCCCTGGGATGTCTTCTTTAAGAAATGGTATGCCTTTAGGGGTAATTGGATTATATAGCCTTGTAAAATACTCTAAAATGGGACATGGGCACAGTGTAAAAATTTAATGTTGGAAAAGAACTGGAATGGCTGTGTCCCAAATGTGCCCCTCCGATGTCCACATACACCAGGCAAAGGTACATACAGGGGTATTGCTGTACTCAGCCGACATAGCTGAGCAACATATGAAGTATTATACAGTCGTAGCACGCATACGATTTGAAAAATATACTGTGCAAACTCACTTTGTGTGTCAAAAAGGCAAAAAAATGCTTTTACCACTACACTTGGTACAAGCTAGCGGAAAAATTATCCCACGCTAACGTTCAAAATATGCCTTTTGAAATACCCTGGGATGTGTTCTTTAAGAAATGGTATGCCTTTATGGTGTAGTTGTAATATGTAGCCTGCTCAAGTGCTCCAAAGTGGGACACGGACGCATCAAAACCCTCCATGAAAATTCACTTAAAAACTTAAAAACCTTAACTTGTCACGTCTCTTTTACAGCACTGTAACTTCACAAAATAGTGTCTAGGTCATACATTGGGCATATTGATTTACTCAGAAGACTTAGCTGAGCATAATTTGGGGGGTTTGAACTTAGTGGCACATATGAAATGTACAAAATGCCCAGCAAAAATGTAATCTGTATCTAAAAAATGCCCAAAATTATTTTTTACCACATACTTTGGCATACATTGGTGATAAAATGGGGGCATGTTAAGGCACAATATGCACCATATGAGATACCTGGAGTGTCTACTTTTACAAATGGTAGGCCTTTGTGGTTTTTTGTTTTGAATAGTCAAACTGCTATAATACCCCAAATGGAAGCATAGGCTCATTAAATCCGCCTCTCAAAATTCTACTGTAAATGTTGAAACGTACAGGTCTCCTATATGGCACTGTAGCTTCACGAAATAGTGCCAAAGATATACAATGGGGGTATTGTTGTACTCAGCAGAAGTAACTGAACACAAAATAAAACTTCGTACAGGAATAGCACACACCAACTTTACAAAATACACATGAGAAGTTCTTTGTTATAAGTTTGTGTGTCAAAAACCCCAAAAAACTTACTTTTACTCCAATATATAGCAGAGATTGAAAGTGTAGAAACAACCTTAGGACAATAGCCTGTGATGTCTACTTTATATAAATATATACTTTTGTGTGGCAATTTTGTTTTCTTTCATGGCTATTAAGCTTACAAGACAAACATACCAAATTCTAAAATCGCTGCACATTAAAAGTTTATTTTACTCCTTGTGCTTTGTGACCTGTAACTACACAAAAAAAAACTTAAAATCCCAGCCACATTATATATTCTGTAAATCAGAACAACTAAATGAATTTATTTTTAATTACTTTCTTTAACCTGCACTAATTAGGCACACATTATTATTGCAAAAACTGTACAAAAAACACATTTCTCTTTTTTTTGCATTTTTCTGTATTTTTTAAATAATAAATATGCATATATATATATATATATATATATATATATATATATATATATATATATATATATATATATATATATATATATATATTTTACATCAAATTAAAGCCCTTTCTGTCCTTTAAAAAACAGTATATAATATGTGTCGGTGCAATAAACGAGAGAGATGCAAATTGCAGTTGTACGCATACAGCAAGAAAATGCAAAAATTGCTTGTGTCATTAAGCGTAAGACAAGCTTCTGAAGCTGTGTCCTTAAGGGGTTAACAGGTTGTATGGTGTTTTGGAAAGTTACAGGGTCAAATATAGAACGTTCCATTTTCAAATTGAAATTTGCCAGATTAGTAATGTTACCTTTGAGATGGTGTGGTAGCCCAGGAATGAGAATTACCCCCATAATGGCATACCGTTTGAAAACGTAGACAACCCAAGGTTGAAAGTGGGGTATGTTTAGTCTTTTTTAGTAGCCACTTAGTCACAAACACTGGCCAAAGTTAGCGTTCATATTTGTTTTTGTGTGAAAAAAGCAAAAAACTAATAGTTTGCCAGTGTTTGTGACTAAGTGGCTACTAAGAAAGACTGGACATACCCCACTTGCAATACCTTGGGCTGTCTACTTTTGCATTATATATATTTGCGGTTATTTGTATTTTATATATAGATAGATAGATATACAGGGAGTGCAGAATTATTAGGCAAGTTGTATTTTTGAGGATTAATTTTATTATTGAACAACAACCATGTTCTCAATGAACCCAAAAAACTCATTAACCCCTTAAGGACACAGCTTCAGAAGCTTGACTTACGCTTAATGACACAAGCAATTTTTGCATTTTCTTGCTGTTTGCGTTCAACTGCAATTTGCATCTCTCTCATTTATTGCACCGACACATATTATATACTGTTTTTTAAAGGACAGAAAGGGCTTTAATTTGATATAACATATATATATATATATAAATGCTTACTTATTATAAAAAAAATACAGAAAAATGCAAAAAAAATGAAAAATATTGTTTTTTTTACAGTTTTTGCAATAATAATGTGTGCATAATTAGTGCAGGTTAAGGAAAGTAATTAAAAATAAATTTATTTATTTGTTCTGATTTACAGAATATATAATGTGTCTGGGATTTTAAGTTTTTTTTTGGTAGTTACAGGTCACAAAGCACAAGGAGTAAAATAAAATTTTAATGTGGAGCGATTTTAGAATTTGGTATGTTTGTCTTGTAAGCTTAATAGCCATAAAAGAAAACAAAATTGCCACACAAAAGTATATATTTATATAAAGTAGACATCACGGGCTATTTACCTAAGGTTGTTTTGACACTTTCTACGTAGCCATTTCACCGCCAACCTCTGCTAAATATTGGAGTAAAATTGTGTTCTTTTTGGTTTTTGGCACACAAACTTATAACAGAGAAATTCTCGTGTATATTTTGTAAATTGGTGTGTGCTATTCCTGTACAAAGTTTTATTTTGTGTTCAGTTACATCTGCTGAGTAAAATGACACCCCCATTGTATGTCTTTTGCACTATTTCGTGAAGTTACAGTGCCATACAGGATACCTGTCCTTTTCAGTATTCACAGTAGAATTTTGAGAGATGGATTTAATGAGCCTTAGCTTCCATTTTGGGGTATTATAACAGTTTGGCTGTTCAAAAAAACCCCACAAAGGCCTACCATTTGTAAAAGTAGACACTCCAGGGTATCTCATAAGGTGCATATTGTGCCTTAACATGACCCCATTTTTTCACCAATATATGCCAAAGTATGTGGTAAAAAATAATTTTGTGCATTTTTTACATACGGATTGCATTTTTGCTGGGCGTTTTGTATATTTCATATGTGCCACTAAGTTCAAACCCCCCAAATTATGCTCAGCTAAGTCTTCTGAGTAAAATGACACCCCATATGAATGTCTTTGGCACTATTTCGTGAAGCTACAGTGCCATATAGGAGACCAAGCCATATCCGTTTTTACCAAACTTTGAATTTTGACGCTGGGCCTATGTGCAATTTCCAAGCATCTTCGCAGGTTTTAAATTCAAACTACCCCACAAAGGCCTACCATTTCTTAAAGTAGACACCCCAGGGTGTTTCAAAAGGTATAGTTTGAACCTTAGCGTGGAATCATTTTTCCGCTAGCTTGTACCAGATGTAGTGGTAATAAGCGTTTTTTTTGCCTTTTTGACATACAAAGTGAGTTTGCACAGTATATTTTGCAAACCTTATGTGTGCTACGACTGTATAATACTTCATATGTTGCTCAGCTATGTCGGCTGAGTACAGCAATACCCCCGTATGTACCTTTGCCAGGTATGTGTGGACATCGGAGGGGCACATTTGGGACACAGCCATTCCAGTTTTTTTCAAACTTTGAATTTTTATGCTGTGCCTATGTCCCATTTTAGAGTATTTTACCAGGCTATATAATCCAAATTCCCCATAAAGCCATACCATTTCTTAAAGAAGACATCCCAGGGTATTTCAAAAGGCATATTTTGAACCTTAGCGTGGGATCATTTTTCCGCTAGCTTGTACCAAGTGTAGTGGTAATAAGCATTTTTTCTGCCTTTTTGACATACAAAGTGAGTTTGCGCAGCATATTTTGCAAACCTTATGTGTGCTATGACTGTATAATACTTCATATGTTGCTCAGCTATGTCGGCTGAGTACAGCAATACCCCTGTATGTACCTTTGCCAGGTATATGTGGATGTTGAAGGGGCGCATTTGAGACGCAGCCATTCAGTTTTTTTCTAACTTTGAAGTTTTACGCTGTGTCCATGTTCCAATTTGGAGTAGTTTAGACGGTTGGTTATTGAAACTTCCCCACAAACACATACTATTTATTAAAGAATACACCCTGGGGTAATTCAAAAGGCATATTTTGAACCTTGGCGTGGGATAATTTTTTCTCTAGTTTGCTCCAGGTGTAGTGGTAATGAGCGTTTTTAAAATGTATTTTTTTACTTTTTATAACTTTTTACTTTTAAAAACTAGTTTTTAAACTTTTGTTTTGCTTATAAATTTTTTTTAAACTTTCCTAAACTTTCTTAAAACTTTTTTACAGATTTAACATTTTTCTAAGCTTTTTTTTTTTACCGTTAACCCCTAACTAGCAGTACGCAGCATTAACAGTAAATTCCCCATTTTCCCATAACTCCCACCCACCCCAGCTAGCAAAATATATAGTTATAAAATATTTAAATTAATTAATTAAATAAATTGAACCCCTGAGGGTTAAAAAAAAATAAATAAAAGTTAATCCTCAGGGGTTAAAAAAAATTAGATCACAGTATAATACTGTGATCTCTATTTGATCGCTGTAGGCAGTGATCGACTGGCAGGGAAGGGGTTAATTTTTATTTGGACTAGGTAAAGTGTGTTTTTTTTGTTTTTTTACTTAAATGTTATTAAAACATTTTTTAAGCTTAATTTTTAACTTTTTAAAGTTTCTTTTAAAACTTTTTTTAACGTTAACCCCTAGTTAGCCTAACTCCAAATCCCCCAATTCCCCACTAACTTCCACCCACCCCAGCTATCTAAATACATAATTAAAAAATAATTTAATTAATTAATTTACTTAATTTACCTCCTGAGGGTTAAAAAAAAAAAAGAATTAACCCTCAGGGGTTAAAAAAAAAAATCAGATCATAGTAAAATGTAATCCCTGCCAATTGATCACTGTAGTCAGTGATCAATTGGCAGGGAAGGGGTTAATTTTTTATTAAAATGGGTAAGGGGGGGGGACTTTAAATAAACTTTATTTTTTTAAACAGCAGGGGGCAGGATCAGCACTGATCCGGCTCCCTGCACTTCACACAGAACCCGGAAGTGCAGGGAGCCGGTAGGTGAGTATACAGAGCACATGTGCTCGCTCTGACTTGCGGTCAGAGCGAGCACATGTGCTGGGTAGCCTGACCGGGTGCTCCCGGTATGCCTCTAATGCAGAGGCATACCGGGAGCACCATTAACCCCGCGATCGCCGCGATAGCGGCGATCCGGGGTTAATTTTACCGCGTGACGGACGAGGTCCGTCACCCGTCGTTAAGGGTCTCCCCTGTGTGACGGACCTCGTCCGTCACCCGTCCTGAAGGGGTTAATATCAAAGCTGGATATTTTTGGAAGTAGTTTTTAGTTTGTTTTTAGTTATAGCTATGTTAGGGGGATATCTGTGTGTGCAGGTGACTATTACTGTGCATAATTATTAGGCAACTTAACAAAAACAAATATATACCCATTTCAATTATTTATTATTACCAGTGAAACCAATATAACATCTCAACATTCACAAATATACATTTCTGGCATTCAAAAACAAAACAAAAACAAATCAGTGACCAATATAGCTACCTTTCTTTGCAAGGACACTCAAAAGCCTGCCATCCATGGATTCTGTCAGTGTTTTGATCTGTTCACCATCAACATTGCGTGCAGCAGCAACCACAGCCTCCCAGACACTGTTCAGAGAGGTGTACTGTTTCCCCTCCTTGTAAATCTCACATTTGATGATGGACCACAGGTTCTCAATGGGGTTCAGATCAGGTGAATAAGGAGGCCATGTCATTAGATTTTCTTCTTTTATACCCTTTCTTGCCAGCCACGCCGTGGAGTACTTGGACGCGTGTGATGGAGCATTGTCCTGCATGAAAATCATGTTTTTTTTGAAGGATGCAGACTTCTTCCTGTACCACTGCTTGAAGAAGGTGTCTTCCAGGAACTGGCAGTAGGACTGGGAGTTGAGCTTGACTCCATCCTCAACCCGAAAAGGCCCCACAAGCTCATTTTTGATGATACCAGCTCAAACCAGTACTCCACCTCCACCTTGCTGGCGTCTGAGTCGGACTGGAGCTCTCTGCCCTTTACCAATCCAGCCACGGGCCCATCCATCTGGCCCATCAAGACTCACTCTCATTTCATCAGTCCATAAACCTTAGAAAAATCAGTCTTGAGATATTTCTTGGCCCAGTCTTGACGTTTCAGCTTGTGTGTCTTGTTCAGTGGTGGTCGTCTTTCAGCCTTTCTTAACTTGGCCATGTCTCTGAGTATTGCACACCTTGTGCTTTTGGGCACTCCAGTGATGTTGCAGCTCTGAAATATGGCCAAACTGGTGGCAAGTGGTATCGTGGCAGCTGCACGCTTGACTTTTCTCAGTTCATGGGCAGTTATTTTGCTCCTTGGTTTTTCCACACGCTTCTTGCGACCCTGTTGACTATTTTGAATGAAACGCTTGATTGTTCGATGATCACGCCTCAGAAGCTTTGCAATTTTAAGAGTGCTGCATCCCTCTGCAAGATATCTCACTATTTTTGACTTTTCTGAGCCTGTCAAGTCCTTCTTTGGACCCATTTTGCCAAAGGAAAGGAAGTTGCCTAATAATTATGCACACCTGATATAGGGTGTTGATGTCATTAGACCACACCCCTTCTCATTACAGAGATGCACATCACCTAATATGCTTAATTGGTAGTAGGCTTTAGAGCCTATACAGCTTGGAGTAAGACAACATGCATAAAGAGGATGATGTGGTCAAAATACTCATTTGCCTAATAATTCTGCACTCCCTGTAAAATGTCATTCTAAGTGTATTTTGTTACCAATATATATATATATATATATATATATATATATATTAATAACAAAATACAGTTAGAATGAAATTATATATGAATATATAATTTATATTAAATTTTGTTTCAATATTTTATTTATTTATTTTATTATTTTATTTATTTATTATTGTAATTATACGTATATATATATATAATATATGTGTATATATCTATTATATATATAATATATACATATTATATATATGTAACGTCATTCTAAGTGTATTTTAATACTAATATATGTACTTATATTAATATTAAAATACACTTTGTATGACGTTACATATATATGTATATATATTATATATATACACATATATTTTATATATAAATACATTTCTATTTTAATTTTAAACTTGTCTAATATATATATTTTTTTATTCTTCCCACCAGCAGGGGGACTGTGACATTTTAAACAGTCCCCCTGCTGGCAGATCCACAGCCAGCTATAGGGGGCCATATTTGCCGGGGGAGGGCTGTCTGGGCTGTCAGGCAGCCCTCCAGAAGAGGATCGTGGCGGAGGTAAGTCCACCGGACCTCCAGGGGCTGCAAGCCGTTACGGCGTTCTATGCCGCCGCAACGGCTTTAGCCCCTTAAGGACCAAACTTCTGGAATAAAAGGGAATCATGACATGTCACACATGTCATGTGTCCTTAAGGGGTTAAAGCCCACTTAATGCGGGACGGCATAGAACGCCGTAATGGCGTTAACGGGTTAAAAATAAATTTCAGTAGTAAGGGTTTCATTTTTTGCAAGTAAACTCAATCAAGATATCGGTCATTAGATATTTGACTGCCATTTTGGGGTAAGAAGGGATTTTTCCTAGTTTGTTGCAAAATTGGAAGCGCTTCAGACTGGGTTTTTTGCCTTCTTTTGGATCAACAACAAAAACATATGTGAAGAAGGCTAAACTTGATGGACGCAAGTCTCTTTTCAGCTATGTAACTATGTAATCAATGCTTCAAAATATATAAACATTTGTGGAATGCGTGTGTGGAATCAACTGAAAGGTGTAAACTGGTATGTCTAGTGTTATCCTAAAATATTAAACACTGTTCACTAGCACAATACTGCACTATACGATATTCTGAGATGTCATTCTGTAGAGTATTACCGGGATGCAGCTGAATGTGTGATTTACAGGATGGAGTGTTTTAAATATGGATATATAAAGTATTCTATGCGCAAAATATTATTACAGTGCTTTGCATCATATGTATGCAATGGGGCTTTTCCCCATTTTGTAGTGTTGCAACCCGGAAATAAAATGGTGCATATTTTTTTTATTGTGACAGGCAGATATTGTATGCGGCAGAGGAGCTGCTGGGATTATTATGTATTTGCACTGCACAGTTTGCTTGCCACCCTGTACTAATGCCAGGAGCTAGTAATTATTGTTACACCAGCCCCAGTATCATGGTTGCACAAAACTGTGCAGTCTGAGCCCAGACTGATCCCAGTAGCAAACCACTAGACACCAGGGACAAAAAAATGTCCAAATATAAATAGAATGAATGTGTGTATATGAATGTGAGTGTGCATCAACATGTGTGTGTACATATTTATTTATTTATTATTTATTACTGGTATTTATAAAGCGCCAACAGATTCCGCAGCGCTGTACAATTAGTGGAGAACATACAATATACACAGACAAATCCAAAAGGTAGAGAGGGCGCTGCCTGTAAGCGGAGATCTAGCCATTCAAGCTATTTTATACAAAGTGCATAGCTAGATAGCCCATGAGCTTACAATCTAAAGGATACCGTGGGGATTTGAGACAAGAGGTAGCAGGGGGAATATGGAAGTGATGGTTAAATAAATAGACAGAGAGTTGCAGCTATTGGTAGAGTATAGAGGGAATGAAGAGGTAAATGAGTGAGCATGCTATACATTTAGGGGAACCAGGGTGTCAGTAGAATTGTAGAGGCTTGCAGCAAAATTGGTATGGTAAGTGGATTTAGGGAGGGAGCAGAGATAAACAGTTATATCAAGGTATTTACAGCTAGGAGTGGAAAGCATTGGGGGAGGAGGGGACAATAAACATTGTGATTTACAATTTAGAATTTTGCAAATAAAATCCTAACAGATTATTAATTAACGCATGTAGTTGCAAGTACAAGCTACTACAGTATTACATATGAATGCGAGCATGTGTGAATGTATGTGGAATGCAAATTTGAGTGTTTATGAATGTGTGCATGTGTCTGTATAACATTTTTTTATTTTTTTTAAAGTCTACATTCAGTGTGCCAGGTAACCTAGGTATGCTGCTGCACAGTGGTAAGAATGTTAAGGGTATAAATAACAAACATTTTGGTATCTTTTAATATGTCTCTGGTGTACATACAGCTTAATACAATGTGAGACTTTTTGCCTTCCAATCAGTATAATTAGCACTTTTAATTAGTGGCTTGCAATAATGATGTAAGGCACCACACAAGTGGATCTTTAGAACGATCTGACATCATTGAATGTTAGTTTTAAATTAGGAATACCATGAGCATGAAGAAAAATGGCAATGGAGATATTTGTGAAAAAAAATATATCTCCAGTATTTTCTAAAAATAAATCAGGAATCAGAAAGTTGTCATTAAAGCTTTATATGTCTCACTATGCATACCGTGTACTAACCCACCTCTTTATATTTCTGTAAAACTGTTACTATCTTGAAAAATACAAAATAAAGAATTTAAAAAAAATATATATATATATATATTTATACGTCTAAGTGAAGAATAATCTGGACTATGTCGCGGAGTCACAAATTCATATTCCTCTAAAACCACCTTCTACAAGGCACAGCTTTTTAAAAACAATTCTTTGAAAACATACAGCGTTTTTGTTTTGTTTTAAATATGTGAAACTCATTCATGGAGGGATTAAACAAATGCCCACAATAAGTCTATTATTTATGGTATCTGTTAACTTGGATAAAAATATCTCATTTTTAATATGTCAGAAAGATGCATCTTCCATTGATTTTCAATACCTTGGTTTAAGTAATTATACTTCTTACACAAACCCAGAACACATAAAGAAAGACTGAGAAGAGATGACAAAAGAGTATTGAAATTCATTCCACAAAAAAAAAAAAAGAAAAGAAAAGAAAAACACTGCTGAAAAAAGGGAAGCAGAAATAGTATATCTTTTGTAAGGTGAAACACACGCTGTAAATCTATAAAAATGTTCCAGATAAGTAAATACTTAAAATAACCCACTGGTTAATGGCACTTTTTTTCCTTGGATACAATCTGTGGCATAGTTTTAAACCATGTGTGAAGATGCATTATATTGACCTAGTGCTTGTTTATCTGTAGATTTATTATGTATTTGCTGGTCAACGGGATAAAGTAACAGCTGAAGATATAATACCATAAATAACATTCTGCTCGTTATAGCGAGTAGTTGTACAGGTATTCTTGCTTTATTTCTGGATACAATATGATACTTCTAAAGGAAGTCACATTTTCCATAAGGATTTTGCTTAATGTTGCCTATGTTGTATAAATGAAGTGATTTTTTTTTTAATATATAATATCCAGTGATGGCAAACCGTAACACACCAGATGTTAGTGAACTACATTTCCCATGATGCTTCATCAGCATAAAATAATTCTGGTACACTTTGCTGACAATTAATAATAATAATAATAATAATAATTAATCAATAGTCACTACAAATCAGATGGGGTTAACTGTAAATCTAAAAGAAAATTTTTAAAAATGTTAAAGTATAGCTTGTTAGCTGGCACCATTTCCTGTGATTACATAATTCCTCTGCAGATCATTATATGTTAAATAAATACCTAAGGATACATTGGGGCACAAATGAAAACAATTTTGTGGGGATCACTGGAAGCTGGGGAAGTTGAAAGGAACTAGAGACCTTTTCGGCTCTGCCAATTTAACCCCATGTACTCAAACCTTGACCTAATGATACGTCATACCCTTTTCAACACCTAAACCTATCGGTACCCATGTATGAAAAACAACAACCTCTTTAAATAATAAAAATCGTTTGATCCCACACCCTGATTCTGTTATCCAATGATAACGCTAAGACGCATAATAATATGCAGGTCTATCTTTTAGAGCACACAGTAAGTGGTGACTCAATACAAAACCAATGTGTGATGTCACAAATTATATTAGGTTAGAGGAAGGCTGAACTTGATAGACACATGTCTCTTTTTAGCCTATGTAACTATACCCAGGTGATTTATAAAAAATGCTCCAAAATCTTGACTTGATTTGTTGCTCGGCCTCTTTGCGGCCATCCTTAAGGGGTACAGAGGGAGGAAACTGAAGAACATATCAAGACAGGCACAACAGTTTGTTTTCTAATACAAATATATCATTAGTTCTAATAACAAGAATAGATTTATTTAAATTTTAAAGACACACTGTGGTGGGCACTGACTTCAGTGCCAATAATCACCAGTCTCCATTGTCCCAGCTTTAATGTTTAAGGACCTGACCTCTGATGTATATGCAATTTGAAACATGTTATTAACCCTCATTGTACTAGGTTAATATGTGCACTCATTGTACTAGGTTAATATGTGCGTTAATGAGAAATAATCAATTGTCAAACAATTATTAAAGCAAAACACTGTAAATATAGAACAAGCCACATAGTCAACAATTACCATGCACTGATATTCTAATTAACCAGTCAAATATAAGCCTACCTATTGTTAGTAAGAATAATAACAGCTATAGAACAAACCTATATGGTAAATAATAAAATGCATACAAGGAAGAATAACATGTCCACACTGTCCTTAAACAGAGTAAGGCACCTGGATTCAAGCTCTTCAGCACAAGAGGAAATTTTGTTAGCACATCTGAACAGATGTATCTACACAAATTTATTCTGAACTCATGCAATGCTTTATAAGGATACATTTTCCTAAAATTCACCATTAGAATCATACTCTAGTCTTTCGCTAAAAATACAAAAATATCATTTTTGATAAAGTGAGTCTTACAGATCCTCACTTTAAATACATTTAAAAAAAAATAAAAATAAAAAAAACAACATTAAGCCAATTTCATTATTTATCTCATTGTTTTCACACCACTTCATCAAAAGGGTTAGAAATATAAAAAATAAATAAAAAAAAAATAAAAAAACACAAGTACAATAAAGTCAACCACAAAGGTCAGGTCTCATTACGAAATGGACATTATGCCCTCTTAACAAATCAAGCCAAGCTCTAGAATGTAGAGATTAAACTACAGAGCTCTTTTAGAATATGTTTTAGTATTTGGTTTGACAATCAGCCCAGAGTAAAAAATTATTTGTTCAAGTGTACTCCTTCATGCCTTTTGAACCTCACAGCTCTGCACAAAAGATTAATGTGCCTTGGTGAGAGGGTATATTGTTATTTTACTTTCGCATACAAGATGATGTATAGCTTAAATTAGGCTTCAAAAATTGATATTCCATCTTGAAAGGAAAAAATTAGCATAATGCAATTTGTTCGAGCACAAGGCACTTGCATTTTGATGCTTTGATAATCTAAAGTTGGCATCAATACATTTCTTCTAGCAGTTTGTATTCAACTAGGCACCAGGTTGTGAAATGGCTGTTTACAGATAGTAAACAACGTGCTCACTTAATGCTAGGAATCTCCTTCCGCCTCAGACATAAACGCAAGATATGCTCATTTCTGAGATAAATGATGATACTTTTATAGAGGAAGTTGACTGTTTAGACCGTTATTTCACCTACACAGTAAATTGGTAGAGATTTTATTTGTAGGCCAGGGTTCTGGTATGGAATGCTTTGTGAAATGAGCTGGATATAAAGAGGGCACAGATTTTGTCTAACACATGCTTTTCTTTACTTCATTAATGTTCGCTGCAGCGGGAAACTACTGACGGTGCAGATGGTGAGACTGAACCAGGGTCCAAGACAGTTTGGGGATACTGCAGCTGCTCTTTGAGATGAACATAGAGGGCCTCGTAGTTCAGCCACTCTAACTGTGCTGCTGATCGTGGAAGCCCTCAAGGCCGCACCAGACCTCAGAAGAAGGGAGATGGAGGCCAGGCTGCACAAAATGATAAAGATGCACAGAGAGGGGGAGGCTGGGCTGCACAAAATGAGTCTATTTAGTCAAGTCAATGCATCACAGCCTACGTGGGCCTCCTCAAGATGCAGCTACGTGTTTTTGAAATCAGGAGGAGGCAAAGCCTATCTGGAAAAGTAGTGCTGTGTTTGGAACTGAATAGGGGACTAGTTTGATGGCTGTCACCACTAGTGAGTGGTTATTATTCATTGGTGAAGTAGGGTTGGAGGACGTGAATTGGGTCTTGGGCGACAGTCACTTATCATCTGATTATCCAAGTTGTCCTGAATATTTACAACTAGTTTGGTAACAAAATGCCAGACTAAGCTTTTTATCAATTATTTAAATAAATTGCAAAATTTTCTAGATTAGCTTGTGTAAAAACTCAGGTTTCAGTTCCCCATTTCGTATTTAGTGAATACAACTCTGATGTCTTTATCCAAAAGGTCATGTTTTCCTCTCCCAACCCTTCTTGTAGATTGAATGTGTTTTCAGTAAATACAGTAATTCTCTACAATCCATATGTTTTGTTCACAAAGTGACTAACACACCAAGTGGACTGTGGTTCATTTTATTTCTTTTTTCTTTTCTTAAAAAAAATAAATAAAAAAAATCTTGCAAAGAAAGTCCTTTCAACGCTATCTTTGTGTTTGTAATAAGGGTCAGTGAGTGGTTTTGACTTGAATTGCTCTTAACACTTACTATGCATTAAATGGTACACTGGACTCCAAGCCATTGTAAAAAATAAAGACAAGCACTCGCAAACACGCTTTGTATTCCAATGTACATACATTCTATTTTTTGTTAGTTGCCTCATGGGGTGAGGCGTGTGTGTGTTTGCATGTATTTTCTCCTATAATGCTTACTCTCGTTGTATTTCCGGGATAGAAAACGCTAGAAGGACTAATGTGCCAACAATGATCCATCAAGACTTTCCTTAGAAGCCAAGTAGTTCCCTTTTAAGATCCACTTGTCTATTTAAATAAGTGTTAAATGGCAGCTCAGGATAAGACCAAGCTGCATTAGGGTCACCCCAAGTCTGAAGTGATCTATGGCTTGTAAATGACGCAACAGATTAAGAATTAGCTACGCACTATAATGGTGATTATCACAGCTCTAGTAAATGCAAGACAAGCAAGTGCAGTAATTTAATTAGATTAACATTTTTACATGTAAAGAGTGCGGCTGTTCCATTTATATGCAAGTGACAAGGTGATAAACATTGGGCTGTACTGTAATGATCACAACTATAACCCAGAAAATATCAAGACTAGGACAACCCAATAAAACAGTCTCACCATCAAAATATAAACCCAAACCGGAAAATATGTTTTCAGATTGACTACTTTAGTCTAAAATGTGAAATTTACTTTCTGGGAATTTTTGTTTCTTTGTGACTCCACTGACATAGCTTCCATAAAAATGGTGTCATTTTCAATCAGATCATACATCATACTGTAGGACACTCGAGTATGTTATTAACAGAGCAGGAGAATAAAAACCATTCTAAAGTAGACACACTGTGCAACAAGGAATGCTAAACAATTAAACTCTTTTGTAGGTATGTAGGGAGGCTGTGTGAGTTATTATTCAGTGAGAGCGCAGGGACATGGCATCTATAACAAACTGCTTCCGTAAATCTAGCGAAATGTGTTCACTAGTTAAAAGAACATTATAGTGCCATGAGAACAAACATGTATTTTTGACACTACAGTCCTGATGTGGCAGTATTGTGCTGAATAGATACTTTTTTTTTTCTCACCTCCCATGCCACGCAGGACTCGCTGAGGCTGGCTCTGCCTGCATGGCTGAGTTCACGAATCTTGACGATTTCAGCCAGTCCAATGCATTAGGAGGCTATTGTGTAGTCACGCAAAACGCTGTGCTGCGCCAATCAGCATCTCATAGAGTTGCATTGAATCAATGCATCTCTGTGTGGGACATTCAGTACCTCCATGCAGAGCGAGGAGACACTGAATGCCAGCGCTGCACACTTCAGAGAAAAGGCAGTGTTTACACTAAAAAGCCTTCAGGCTATAGACACCAGAACCTCTACATTAAGCTGTAGAGTTTCTGGTAACTATAGTGTCCATTTAAGATTATTAATAAAGTCAGAAGTTTGTGAAAAAAACCTTCCCAATCCTAACACCCTAAATAAACCTAATGTTTCTTTGTATAGTGTTTTTAGGTTGTGGATATGCTAGCAATTTTTACAATATACTGCATGGCAGCTCATTTTAGTATTAATGTGTTTTTATTCTCCACATGTCTGCTTCGTTTTATATGGACTTTACTTTATGAAGACTGTCAAACGACCATACCCGGTGGAATGCATATTGCGTTTCACTGCTAACGAAGATTTCACCACAGACGAATCATATGCGTACCATTGCCGTAAGAAGACGGGATCAGCAACGTGAAAGTGATGAAATGCTCCACATAGCAAAAACTAGGTTTAACACGCAGATTACCAGGAGGAGGCTTGATATGCAAACAAGTTTTCTTTTATTCTTTACAGGTGGAATGAATTACGGACCCTTTCCCTGATTAGCTAATAAGCCCTGGGGGAGGAACAAGCAGGATATTTAAACAGAAGAACTAGACAGGACTGTATAACATAAGCCGGATGCCCCTGACGAAGTCTTTTTAAGGATGAAACGCGTAGAGTGGCTGGACTACTGTGTGATTATTTTGCTGATTTTATTGTATGTTTTATTTTCTTACTTGCACACTTCCTATACTGGATGGTTACAACCTTCTTCTTGGATATAGAAGATATTCTGCGAATATTGATGGGCTATTACACTTACTTACCTACTTGTTTCTTTTGTGACATGCAGTCTTGTGTCTCTCTTTTTGCCTAAAAGCACAAAGAACTGGGAAAAGAGAAGACGGGAAGTCCGTATCTGATTCATATATTCCGCCTCATTTAATCATACTTTTGTCAGTGCATCTGAGTTTCATCTTTTTATGGTCTTAGGTTTTTCTGCACCATTTGTGATTCCTCTTTGAGTTTATATTTGTGTTGTGTATTTTTTATCTATATTTAAACCTAAAGGTGCAGATTACTTAGAAAATTATGTATGTATATAGTTTGTGCATGTGTGTGTAAAGTGTGTATGTAGGACTGTATGCAAGCGTGTGCATAATGTAGTAAATTGTTGGTGGATAGGCTAATTCTACTGCATGAGTGGATAAATGCAGGTTTCTGGGTGCTATGGGAGCTTTGTGAGCTGGTGGATTGGTAGGTGTAGGTAACTAGCAGTATGTGAAGAAGGAAATGGATAAGTGGGTGAGTATGGCTATGGGTAGGCATGTGACTAGGTGTGTGAATGTCACTGAGTTGGTAAATATATACTGTAGTGAAGAAGATTTCTAGAGCTTGTAAATATATGTGATTCAGTGTGGGGGGTGCATTTGACTAACTGGGTAACTGTATGTAGGGAAAAAAACAATAGATTAGAAAATAAGAAAAGAGCATTTAAAGTATTTAAATCAGACAAATCAGAGGCATCCTATAAAAGATTTAAGGAAGCCAGTAATATGTGCAAAACAGGGATTAGATTCGCTAAACTTCAAAATGAGAAAATGATAGCCAAAGAGAGAAAAACCAACCCCAAAGCATTTTTTAAGTACATCAATATTAAAAAAAAAAATTAAAAAAAAATTATGAAAGTGTAGGTACACTAAAAACTGGAATAGAGGTGTTCGTTAATGAAGACTAGGAAAAAAGCAGAAATTTTAAATAACTATTACTCCTCTGTATATATTAAGGAAGAACCCATGGCAAAAGATGTGCAAATGATTGCTGCTAAAAACTTGCAGAAAAATTGTTATTGGTTAACTGAAGACAAGGTGCTGTAGCAACTAAAGAAAGTTAATCTAAACAAAGCTCCAGGGCCTGACGGTATTCATCCACGGGTACTTAAGGAACTAAGTGTAGAAATAGGTGAACCTCTGTTTTTAATCTTTCAAGATTCTTTTCTTTCAGGAAGTGTTCCGGAGGATTGGAGGAAGGCAAATGTGGTTCCAATATTCAAAAAGGGTTCAAAATCCTTGCCTAGAAATTATAGACCTGTGAGCTTAACTTCTGTGGCTGGAAAAGTATTTGAAAGGTTAGTAAGGGATAATATTCAAGAATTCCTTGAGAAGAACATGGTTAACAGCAACCACTCTCTTTCCAGCTATGTAACCACATATGTGGCTGGGTGAATGTGACTGGGTGATGGTATGTAACAAGTTGAAAGTATGAGACAATGTGCATGCAAGGTGAATGTAACTCAATTGGAGATAGTAAGAGAGAAAGGGTTGGATTGCGTTATAGCCATGCACATTGTTAACAGGATAGTTGGGTAGACAACCGTAAAGAGTTGTAAAGAGCAAAAATCCTCATTCAAAAGTAAAGAATTTGGGTGCACTGCACTTTGTACACACCCGCTCACCCCTGAAATTAGCTATGCTATTTAATGTTTCCATTAATAGCTGATATGTGCCTTGTTTTACTATTAAATAAATAAGGGGTTCCGATTAGGATAGAAAGGAATACTTTATAAGGAACAGCAGAAGCATAAAACGCTAACATACTTCACATAGCATTCCTTTTCAAACTTTTGCATCTTAATAATGTTAATAGAACCTGAATAATCAACTACAAAAATGCTTTAGTTTCTAAAAGCACTTATTTATAGAGAGCCCAGAGGGATGGAGAAAAAACAAACAACTTAGAAACACTTTAATTGTCTAATACACATGAGGAAGAGATTTAAAATGGTGAAAAAAGTAAAATCATAGAAAAAAAACAACATCTGGGTGCTTATCAAAACGAACATAAACAGCTGCAGGTTTAGTTATGATCAGAATCCTCTTGGTTTGAATGTGAATATTCACTTTAGTAAAGCACTAGCAATATACTTGCATCTTTTGGGAACAAAAAAATAAATAAAGAAAAACTCTTCTCTTTCGGGGACAGTTATACAATCTAGAAAACAAGTCAATTGGCAATGTCCCAAAATGCTTTTTGAGAGTTCATTCTAACTCATTGGTATTTTGCACAGGTGGACAGTTTGGGTCATGTAGTGGTGATGAGTGTACACACATGTGCATTACTGCCATTGTATTCCAATATACTGTGCAATATTAACCTCTGAGAAATTGCTTCTGGAACATAAATATCAAGAGAGGTCCATCGAGAAAAGAGCTTAGACAAAAACTGGATACCGAGCCAAAAAGTTAGCAAGTTGCAGTGACAGCATTAAAAGGTCCAATAACTCAGGTAATTTTACAGGAGTCTATCCATTTACACAAGGAATGCAGACAAAATATTTTACTCAGCACTGTGGTGTCGAAGAGATACAGTACAGAGCGTGTGTCCCATCAATCACTCAGCACAGTCCTTTGCGTGGTGAATATCAAGAGGCAAGTAATAGAACCCTGGAGATTATACCTAACTACCAAAATGCTAGAGAGAAATAAAAACAAACCTATCAAAGTCATTTAAGAGTTCTTCCATAAAAACTGTGCTACTTTTAAGGGAAAAAAAACCACAACTGATGCAAATAACAGTAGAAAATAGCATGATAGAAAAGAAAGAGGAGGATGCACAAATGTAATTTATTGATACTTATTTGCGTGAGGGTGATATTGAAAAGCAATCTACATTAAAGCAGAATTCCAGAGCGGGAGTTTTTTTTTTTTTTCATGTGTATTCACTTTCAATACATCATACACATACAGACAAATAGTTATTAAAACAGGTAAACAGTTGGATATACAGATAGATGAATTGTTATGGTGTTTACAGCAGCATGTGGACCTTCACATTGAAAGGAACATCATCATTGTAAAAAATAATAATAATTAGATTTGAAATAATTAATTAGTTTGAAATGCCATCTTTTGTAGCAGCTGAACCTCCTTGTCAGAGTTGGCAAAAAAAACCTCAACAAGGCGACAGGCAGTGACCTAACAAAGGCAAAGAAAGAGGGATAGGAAGAGGTGTAGTACAGGGCCTTGGAGTGCCTGGGTTAACATAAGGGTAAAACTATGGACTAGACCAGGGGTAGGCAACCTATGGCACTGCACGGCACTTGAGGTGTCTTTGCACGGCACTCAAGGCTGCTAGAGCCAAACGCACTCTGGCCTATCAGGAGTCCCAGTAAAACTTCAGATATCTGCTAATACGAAGAGGTGGTGAAGAATAATCCTATATTTATGCATTGTAGCACTAGGAGGAAGTGATCCCAGATCACTTCCTCCCAGCACTTGTGAATGGGAATCTACACTGTAGTAGAGCAGCCCTCAACAGCTATCGCAACTCCTGTCCTTGACCTGTACCTGGCCAGGCTGGTCCCCACTGGAACCCAGGGAACCCACCCATACTGCTAGATATACATGGAGCTGCAGAATAACCCTCCCCTCATACAAATAACATGAACAGCCCACACACACACACAACACACAATCCCCACAAATGCACCACTAACAATCCACATACATGCACACAACCCCACATGCAGCCTCTCACATGCAATACCCCAAACAGCCCCACACATACATACACTACCAAATACACAATGTGACATATCCATCCACACACAAGTCCACAAGCAGCCCTCATACACAGCCCACATTCATATGTATCATACACGATACCATAAACTACTAATGAACATATACAATGTAATAGCTCATATACGCACAAATACAACGATACAAAGCAATTACAGTAAAAATAACACAAGCGGAATATGGCAGCATACACACCTCAATTTAAAACAATAGGACCGGCACGCTATGGGACATCACAATCCGATATCGGCACAGTGCTGCTAAAAGGTTGCCTACCCCTGGACTAGACAAAGAAAAGGCTACTAACCTTAAAGGAACACTATAGAAAAAAAATACAAAACTCGCAATACTAGACACAAGCAGGTAACTGTAAACACAGAAACCAAGGCGTAGTCGAGGCAGATAAGGGTCACGGAGCATAGAGAAAAGCAATGTCAGGGACAAGCGAAGACTGGTGCACAGGTTGGGAAATTAGACAAGCCAGGGACTTTTACACAAAATCAGGTAGAAGGCAAACAGACAGATAGACAAGGGTCAGGTGGACAATGGAAGGAGATCAGAATACAGTCAAGCAAGCTGGATCAATAAAAAAACCAGAGAAACAGTATTAGGACAAAATTTTACCAAGGATACTTGAACCACAAAAGGGCCTTTTTCATAATGTCAGGGATATCTAGAGGATCCTCAGCAAGATGAGAGGCAGCGACCTAACAAAGGCAAAGACAAAGGGATAGGAAGAGGTGTATGAAGGCCAGAAGGTAATGTGTGAGGCATCTTTGCCTGAGCACAGGTGGGACTAGCAGCGACAAATTTCCTGCCATCCTTAGCCAATTCGGGATCAAAATTCCCTTTGAATAAGCCAAGTGATCTTACGAGTACCAGTACGCCCAGCAAATTTAAAGGCATGACATAGTTTCATAAGCTGAGTCCTGAGAGTAAAGTGAACAAAAAAATATTTCAGGAGGAGTACACAGGGGCTTGTCGGGCTGAGCGGGCAGAAAACTTTCTTTAAGGTAATCATATATAACAAAAGAGGTGGCAACCAGAATACAGCTAGAATGTACAATGGGTGAAGCGGGCTCAGTCTCTTCTTCAGGTGGAAATGTTGTCGACATCTGACTTCCAATTCCTGGCTCCAGACCTATAGGGGATAATGAAATTGAACTGGGATATGAGTAGAGGCCATCTGGCCTGATGAGAGGACAGCCTTAGCCTCACTTATGTAGGTCAAGTTCTTATGGTCAGCGAGGATAAGGATCAGAGAGGCTGTACCTTCGAGCACTTGTCTACACTCTTTCAGAGCCAGAACTATGGCTAACAGTTCTCTGTTACAGATGTCATAGTTTTGCTCTGCTGGGTTCATCTTCATGGAGTAGTAGCAACAGGGATGGAGAGGGGCATCTGGGGAGGCTCTCTGGGACTGAGCAGCCCTACTCCAGTCTCTGATGGATCTACCTCCATGAATGGTTCTTCAGGTTTGGGATGTACCAAGAAGGGGATTAAATAATACGCCTCTTCCTATCACTCTTTGCCTTTGTTAGGTAACCGGTTGTCCTTTCTTGCACCACTTTTGGTAGGTACTAACCATTGCACACAAGGAACATCCTACAAGACTTGTCATTTTGGAGATGCTCTGACCCAGTCATCTAGTTATCACTATTTGGTCATTGTCAAAGTCACTCAGATCTTTTTGTTCGCCCATTTTTCATGCTTGCAACACATGAAATCCAAGAACTGACTCTTCACTTGCTGTCTAATATATCCCACCTATTGACAGCTGCCATTGTAATTATATAATCAATGTCATTCTCTTCTCCTGTCAGTGGTTTATTATTGTGGCTGATCAGTGTATGTATACAAATAGTGTAAATTATATCATTTTAATGGCATAGGCATAATTACAGAATACTAGATTTTTCATAGGATACAGTGGAAGCAGAAGTGCTGAATATCACAATGACTTTCAATATATAGCACCAGAGGGGAGAATAAACTGGCGCAGCACTCGGAAAACTTAAAATACGTCCCAGGAAACAACACTTTGCCAATCCTGCTTTGTTGATTTTATGCGATTTAATGGCTCAATGTGAAACAGTATTAAACACCAAGAGAGTCATTCCATACACAAGTGATTTCGCTACAGATTCTGGAAAAAAGATTAGCAAGAATTAGTAACTACAGAACATACCAACAGCTGAGGTCTGCTGGGTATTGAATCTTTAAGTACAGCTACTTCCCAGTTCTCTGTTGCTTTACGTCTCACATAATAATAATTTGGTTTGGAAAATTAATGCAGCCAATTTCTATCCACCAATTCCAACAGACAAAAAATGTAAAACATCCAAAGATTTCAAGCGTTTTTTTGTGTAAGACATATACGTTGTGTAAAGAAGATCCGGCAGACCAAACCATCCTGTACGCGATAAGGAATTGCAGCCAATCTTTTCGTTTCATTAAACTATTTAATGGTGTGACATGCTTAGCTGACAAAACATAAGCTCCCCTGTGCAGATAGAGATCTCACTCAAAAAAAAAAAAAAAAAATCTACATCAGCTTCAATAGCGGTTCTAAACTGAAATAATGTACCAATTAATAGGGTAATTGTCTATGAAGTACGTAGGGAAGATTATCTAAAATGCAGGTTAGAATAAAAAAAAGGAAAAAAATAACAAAATACAACACAAAGCAAATATCAACTGAAGACTTTAAAGAGAAGATTCCCAAATAAAACTAATCAAATTGTTTAAGTACAAATATTGAAAATAACCATAAAAGATAAGCCTAAGCACTGGGTATTAAGTAAATAAATAATTCAGTACTCAGTATTTAACTCTTTATTTTTGAGCAACACCTTTTTTTTGGTAGTGGAATCTTGTCTTGGGGTCATGAGTGGCAGCAGCCATGGTAAAAACCTGATTTGGAGCATGGGTGAATAAAAATCACTATTTTTTGTTTATCCTTAATATTCAATGCCTTTATCTGCTTTCACTGTTGTATCCTAGATACTTGCTGTAGCTCCAATGTTAGGTTCTTGATGCATTTAATGTCATTCTTGTTCTAGATCATACCAGCAATCTATACACTACCAGGAATCTATACTGTACTATACACTACAGTAGCGTAGATCATACACTATTTAGGAATAGGGTTTTTCTATTCTGTAAGACAACCATGCGACAGAGTTATAATTCTGTGCCATAGAAAAAGCCTAGTTACCATTACATCTTCCTCCACCCCTTTATGTTCTTTCTTCTCACTCTTTTCTTTTCATGACTCAATTACAACACCTTTTCTTTCTTATTTTTCTCTGTATTCCCTCAGTTACCTCTATCAGTTTCATGCATGCAGCCATTGATGGTTTTTCCCATCTAAACAATGGACTTATTACATTTAGGTAGCATTATATCTTAAATGACTCAACAACAAAGAACACCTATACGCCAACTTACAATTTTGTTGGCTTTGATATGAGGGTATATTTTTGCACCACAACATTATTGTCATTGTAACCTTGTAAAGTCCCCCCCCCACCCCCCCAGAGAATATTTCTTCTGTCTACTGTACTATTTACTTCTGAAAAATCCCAATAAATGATATTTAGAAAGAAAAAGAAAAAAAAATGCAGGAAACAAAATGTGTGTTGTTAAGACTGTAAAGGTTAGGTTAGACATGACAAAATAATGGATCTGAACTAAAACAGATGTGTTCATAGAATTCTCACTTTATGATGAATCCATTTCTGTTATGTTGCAAAATGTCATGTTTAGTCTCCATGGGTGACATTTTGAGAATTGCCACATCTTAATTACACGTCAATATATATCACTGTTGGTTGGCGAAAGGTGAAGTCTGAAATAAGTGGCTAGGAATCAAATAGTTGTAGGAAAATAAGTCTAGCTTTTGCGAAAAGAAAGGATCTGTTGCTGCACAGTTTATGAAGGGTAGTTACATTGTTTAATCTACAGCAAGAAAATAATTGGAGTTACAACTGTTGTCCATTGGCAACATCTCGAAGTAGCTTGTTTTATTATATCACGTCATTATATGCTTTTACTGTTTGTCCTTATAAAACTGAAATTCACAAGAAAAAAAATTCCATAAAGGACAAAAAACTGATTTGAAAAGGGTTCAATATACCAATGACCTTAAAGGGTTTATTATAGCACTAGGAATACTAGCAGCCACTAGAGGCTGTCTTAACTATGCAATGGAATATTTGCAGTTTCTCAGGAAACTGCAATAATTAACATTGCAGGGTTAAGGGGACTGGGACATTGCACCCGAACCACTACAATGAGCTGAAGTGGTCTGGGTGCCTATATTATACCTTTAAAGTGTCATTGTTTAAGTGTGGTCTGTTTTTTTAACAATGGCCACAGCAGACCTTTGTTTTCAACTATTCAAATAAGCTGTTCTTGTGTTCTAGGCAAAAGTGGAATGAACTCCCATTAAGAATAATAGTTTATTTTGTTTGACCCGAAGCAAAAATAATCCTGTGCAGAGGAGTGGATTAACAAGGCGAGCAGAAATATACATATATATTTCTTATTGTAGCAACATAATCATAAGGGATAGTAAAAAAAAAAAAAGTTTGTTGTTACTTTACATTTTTGCTCAGGTTTTCACGAAGACTAGATGCTCAGGCTGAGTGCGTTCTATAAAATATTTATAAAGACTGCCACATTTATTAAAGGGACACTATAGTCACCCAGACCATTTCAGCTCAATTAAGTGGTCTGGGTGCCAGGTCCCTCAAGTTTTAACTCTTCAGATGCAAACATAGCAGTTTCAGAGAAACTGCTATATTTACATTTGGGATTAATCCAGCCTCTAGTGGCTGTCTTCCGGACAGCCACTAGAGGCGCATATGCGACGCTGGATGCGAATTTCGCATCCATCACGCAGAGCGTCCATAGGAAAGCATTGAGAAATGCTCCACTCGGGAGCTGACGTCGGACGGGGAGGAGGGGTCACCAGCGCCGGGGGAGCCCGGCGCTGGATCAAGGTAAGCTGCTGAAGGGGTTGTAACCCCTTCAGCGCCACGGGAGGGGGGCCCTGAGGGTGGGGGCACCCTCAGGGCACTATAGTGTCAGGAAAACTGCTTTGTTTTCCTGACACTATAGTGATCTTTTAAGTTAGTCACAATATGTAGGGATAATCTTTGGGTCAAACAGGACCCTTTTAGTAGCCTGCCACTATCTATAAGTTATTGGTTGACCTTACCGTGCTATCAGGTAAACTGTAAGCATAATGCAGGAACCCAGATTGTTTTGTACAAATATTCGAGATTTTCGAAATTGTAAACTCTGATACTTGGCACCACGTCTAAAATAGCACAACTATTATTGAACTAGTAATTCAGCGGACTATTTAAACATTATGAAATTTGGTTTTGGCTCCACTCCCAGGTTGTTACTATAGCAATTGCACTCAACACATTGTCAAGAATTGTGAAGCAACACTGAAATATAAACTGTATAAAAGAGTCAATTTGGCAGAATCTGTACAATGTTACCATAGCAGATGAATTTGTTCTAGTAATTAAAGTTGGTTGATAATACTTTTGTAGCTGCCTCATATCTGTACATTGTAAATGGCATTTTAAATACATAACCACATTTTGTCATTATCTTGGCAAAGCCATTTCCAATGCATTTATTTATTTGGGCACAACAAGCTTCTAAGTGGGTGTTAAGTAGACATCCATTATTAATTGCAAAACACTTTTTTTTACATACAAATTAATGTAGCACAGGTTTACAAAATAAGCCCTATAATTTTTTTTAAAAGGAATACTCAATAGGAATTCTCTATGTAATATAAACACTACAGCTGTGTGTTATATTACCAAGAGTCTTTTGGCACAGTCTCTTATTTAGAATGTTTAGAAGCAGGTTGAAGCAGAATGTGCGCTCCATGAAGTCTGCACTCAGATGCACTGTTAATGCAGAAAAAAAGGAAAACTCAACCCCCTAAAGCACTTCAGCAAGCTACTGTGTTTTAGGGGTGATATTCCTCCCCACTTTCTTACTTTATAAATGTGCTGATTTACAAGAAAAAAAACTCATAGGCTGCACTCTCCTGGCTGTCAATCAGTAATTTTCTTACCACGCTTTGAGTGTTAGCTCAAAAAGCATATGAAAATCCTCATACAGTAGAACTGGATTCAATACAATGATCTCCTGAAGGCAGAGCGGAGCTGCAGGATGAGACCCTCTTACTGCTGGATTTAAAGGACCACTATAGGCACCCAGACCACTTCAGCTCAATGAAGTGGTCTGGGTTCCAGGTCCATCTAGGGTTAACCCTGCCTGCTGTAAGCATAGCAGTTTCAGATAAACTGCTATGTTTACATTAGGGTTAATCCAGCCTCTAGTGGCTGTCTCATTGACAGCCGAAGGAGGCGCTTCCACACTTCTCACTATGATTTTCACAGTGAGAAGACGCTGCTGTCCATAGGAAAGCATTGAGAAATGCTTTCCTATGGACTGAATGAATGCGCGGGCGGCTCTTGCCGCACATGCGCATTCGGCGAATGACGTCGGAAGAGGGAGAAGACTCCCCAGCGCCGAGGGAGCCCGGCACTGAAGAAAGGTAAGTGATTAATCACTTAACCCCTCTTGAGCACAGCAGGAGGGGGACCCTGAGGGTGGGGGGGGGACCCAAAGACCCTATAGATCCATGGAAACGAGTTTGTTTTCCTGGCACTAAAGTGGTCCTTTAAGGTAACATCTTTATTTTACAGGAAATGCGGAGACGGAAATCTAAACACATTTAGAATGTATTTATTTATAACTCTGGAGTATTCCTGCAAAACTTTTATTTAATCACTATCAAATTTGACCAGTACGAATGGCTGATTGGCTGAGAGCACTGGAAGTAGCTTAGACAAGCTCAGAAATACTATCTTTCAACTGGTAAAAATGAACAAATTCTTCCTAATATCAAGAAGAACTTTCACAATGCTCGACCCTAGTACATACCCCTATGGTCGGCTAGTAATAAGGAGCAGGTAAGTCATCCTGTCCTCACTGTTTGTTTGTTGTTCTCCTTTGTTAGACAATGTATACTTCATCCTCACACCAAGTGGTAAGCTGCTCAGTAGTGTTAATGGCATCTCATTAATTTCAAAGTTTAACAAATTTAATTTGCACTAATGAATAGAGCCAACAGTGCCATTCACTTTAATATGGACTCAGATATTTGTTTTCCTGTAGGCATTTCTGCATTTTCTACAAAAGTGTGTATCAATAGTAAGGTTTCATTTGAATAAAACATTTCTCTTAAAATTTTTTTGTTAAGGGTATTCCATTATTATAAAAATGTTAACTGTAATTGGAAGGCAAATTAGCTGCCGCTATAAGCCCTTCACAAAGTTATTTCCATATTTAGTGGCCTCAGACTAACAAATGAGCTATAGCAGCACTCAAATTGAGCGATGCATACCGTTTTTTAAAGTGGCTTTGTCACTTCTGAGTATTTCATAAAGATATAATCTATATGAAATACTGCTTCTGACTGTGTTGGAATTTAATTGAAATAAGATTCAGGAATTATCATCAGATGTGATTTACACAGGCTCCCATGGTCTCAGAAGTTCCTCCATAGACATTAGTTTTGGTATCTCACACATATGCAAGGAGGCTCTTGGCAGATGAAGTACAATGAGCAGAATAAAGTCTGCAGGAAAGAAGATGGTGGTGGCCTCTAAGGACAGCTTCAGGTAAGTAAACCTACCATCCACTGCACCCACAGCCACCAGACCCTAAGCAGATATGTCACTTTTGGGAAAGACACATGTACTTTAAATTCATGCAAATTACTAAACGATCATGTTCAGCCACAGTAATTATAGGCATTCCCGAGACAGAGACCCCAATATGGTCCCCTGCATTGCCATTTTGACTGATTGGCAAACCTGTGAATTAATAAAAAAAATTAAAAACCCACTTGTTCCCCATTTTTTTTTTTTTTTTTTTTACATATTATTCATACTTAATTTAGTTAGTAAGTTAGGCTTATATACAGAATATTAAATGGAAGACATTATATATATATATATATATATATATATATATATATATATATATAAAATATAATATAATATGAATGGGTGTACTTAAAGAGAAAACCTTAAACCACGGTGGAGCAGACACATAGCACTAATCCAGGGTTTTGTTTTGGTTCTGAAGTTGGACAATTGTCTCCATTCTTAAGAGGTTAAAGTGCCACCATTTAATTTTTGCATGACACCTGCACTATGAAGATAAAAAATTTTTTTTTTTAACTAAGACAACAACATTGCTTATATGTTTGCCCGATAGCCAATAAATTTTACTAAAACATGTATTTCTAGAGTGGACTGATAGTACACATATACAGAAGGATTTGAATCATTTAATATGCTAAAACCTTTTTTGAGAGAAATCGGATTCCTTATTTCTCCTTAATTTTTCCACAGCATTACACTTTATATTGTCCTCCTTCATGGCCAAAGGACAAAGGATTAACTTACTGCTCAGTTAATGTACAAATTGACTTGGTACAGTTGATGCGTTAAGGACGAGACAAGACCAATTAAGCGCTATCAAGAGTTACAGTACGTCATTGATTCAGCAGTAACAAACACATCACGTTATCTCTTGGTGTCTGCAAGAAATTAGCAGACAAGAACCAGCCATAGCTACAATAAACACTTAAACTCTCACCCTTCAGAATACTGAATTTAAGACCATAACTAAATAAAGTGCAGATTTTAGTAGAATAATTCATAGTTCATTGTGATCAGAACCAACATCCTCTGATATTCAGAACTGCAACCAGTATTCTCAGCAGGGGAAATCTGATATTTCTGTACATAAAGCACCGTTCATGCAGAACCTCATTCATTGGCTAAGAGTGTTTAGCGGACACTCTCGGTCAATGAGTGCATGGCCTTGGTTTGCTCTATAGTGCAATCTAGAGATGCACCTGCAACTGAAGATTGGATGCAGAGGTTGTAGTCGCGACCACCCACCAGGACCCAAGTAAGTTGTCAAACTGTTCTATTTAGTTCTTTTGATGTATTGCTTGCTTAATTTTTTTTGTGCTGTAATCTTTTTAACACATCTCCATATGAACAGAGACTTTGTTGGATGGGCAGAGAGATATATCTTCTAGTTATGAGGATGAAATCTGGTTTCACATCAGTGATCCATTTTATATCCTTGATAGGCATTTAATAGCTGGGTAAAGCTATTGATCAAATACCAAGTATTTTGTGAACGGATGAACAGACATTTGATTATATTGATATATTTTGTCTCAACAGTGTTTCACTAACGTGAGATAAATTAATAAATGAAAATAAATAAATTGGGTGGACAAACAGGCCTTTACAAGCACAACGCCATCAGTGAAGATTATCGATAATACCAGGGCTTATCAGAAGTACTACACAGGATTCTAGTGTACAAAAGCAGTACATATTCAACATATGGTTGTATTATAAAATAATGTATTCATTTTGTATTCCAACAATCCTGCCCTGTTTGCATACAAGAAAATTAACATAGCCACAAAAGGCTCTTATAGATTTTCTTCTGTACTTGAGATCTACAATATGTTTGGGATTAGCTACTGCTTTAAAAAGTACATCATATCAGTATAACAAATCTGCAAATCAGATACATACAACAGGATCTTGACTGTAACATAGAATTTAGATGTAGAGATGTCTCCAAGTGAATGTTTTTTTTGCTTGCCATCTTATTAAGTTCCTTTTTCACTGACAGTGAAAGCATGAGTTGATCAAGGTCAAAAAGCAATTAAATGAGCAATCTGTAAGTGATGAATTGTATTCATCATCTTTATGCATAATCGTGCCTCTAAACTTGGTGGAGAAGCATTTGTCATAATAACCAAAACAGTGGCCATTTGCGTTCCAATCCCATTAACCCCTTAAGGACACAACTTCTGGAATAAAAAGGAATCATGACTGAATATTTACGTCATGTGTCCTTAAGGGGTTAACTCACTCAATGTCCATTTGTGTATGAAATATATTTAAAGGGGAGCAGTAATCATTTTAATGCTCTGGTTACTTATCTCAAAATATAGGGTGGTGTTTTATAACTCCAAGTGTTCTAATAAATTAAAAATATCATGACTATGCTTAATTCATATAAAGATTTTCAGAGCAGCTATACTTACATTTCAAAATATAGTTTAATCTGAAATGAACGCTTCAACCATCTTAACCATTACTGCATGCTGCAGTGGATATAGTGCCAGGAGTGACCTAGAACCATACCATGGTAAGATTGCAAACCGTTTTAGTATGGTTTAACAATTTATCGTTCCCGCTAGGTGTTCACGGACTACATTCGCCACATGAGATCTTTTCCAGCAGGAAATCGTGGATGTCTCTGTCAGTAAGGCAGGGCCATTGCAGGGCCACCCTTGTAGATATTCTCCAGCTGGAGAGACTAGATACAGGGGATGTGGCTGTGGGCATCCAACAGGACCCAGGTAAGATTTAAAACCATGCTAAAACAGCTGTAGTTGTTATGGTGCTTGGAATAATCCTTTAATAACCAAGGTGTGTGTATTCGTTTTTTTTTTTTGTAGTTGGTAAACAATATATTTATTATATATTCCTTTAATTTTGTTTAAAACCTAAATAAATGTTAAATACCAATACATACATATGTATTAAATATAATGAAAGATGTGTACTTGCACACAAATATATATTCATAGAAACATAGAATGTGACGGCAGATAAGAACCATTCGGCCCGTCTAGTCTGCCCAATTTTCTAAATACTTTCATTAGTCCCTGGCCTTATCTTATAGTTAGGATATCCTTAAGCATATATCACACTATTATTCCATTTTATTATACATAGAATACTGTTCATGACATAATGGTTTATAACCTCTATAGTCTGAGATTTAAAGAAATGAATTGGAATAGCCACCCTCTTGAGCCCTGAAAAGGATTGGGATCTTATTTACACTTGGAACTCTAGTAAGTTATATCACAGTCATTCAAGTATCAGGGTAAAGACATATTCATAACATATTTAAATAAATAGCACAGCCTCCATGTTAAATTAGACTGGCTAGTTCATCAATATTATAAGAATATGTTTTAAGCTTAAAAAAAAAAAAAACAGTTGGCACAGCGAAAGATGAGCAGATCTACAAGCAGCGTGAATATTTAATAGCTCTCAAATTGCTTCACTCTTTAGAGCCAGGAAGATGATAATATCCTAATGCTTCTTGAGCTCTAGTTGCTCCAATCAGATATCTGTTGAATTCTTTTACTTATTTATTTTTCTTGCGGCACGTGAAGCTGTAATGGCATTATTGGTCCCAGACAGGTGTGGAAGGAAGAATGCCTCTAGCTAAAATAGAGAGGCTGCAAAAATGATCTGCTCCGAAAGGTCTTATTATGGGGAGAGATTGTCAGAACTGATTGAGGTGACACAAAATCATCTTAATGCAATAAATTATTATGCTGATGGGGATATGTAAATGGGGTTTTCATCAGTTTCATGTGCTCTGCTTTTGCTTCATTCTGGAAACTATGTAAATGAAAATACATTCCGACTGACATTAAATGAATTGCCATTAACTAGGAATCGACAGCAAATATTTAGAGAAGCAAAGAAATAAATTGCACTGTTGAGATTTCGTTTCTTGTTAATCATAAGGCTATGAGCTGTGTTGAACAGGAGGCAATTCTCCAAGCAGACATTTTCCCCTTAAAAGGTCAGCTTTGCTAATCAAACAGCAATCAAATGGAAAAATGTTTAGTGAGCTACTGAAAAACGGTGGGGTGTGACCAAGATTGGGCAATGATGACTCGAAGCCCTGAGCATTTTGCAACACCGCAGCTTCCAAGAGCTCCAGCAAGCTGCAGAGCAGATAAAGATTATAAAAACCCGAGTCCATGGTCAAACAAAGGTTTTCCAATTTACTAGTCTTCCTCCAGCAATTCAGTGTCATTCGAAGTTGCCAGTACAATCAATTAAACGGATAACAATTGGCTATAGATCACTACTTCTATAGCTGTAACCACTGATTTACAACTTTATTTCTGAAACCAACACAAAAACCTGGATAATACATTCAATAAAGGCTTCAATAAATCTACAAATTCTTAATCTTTTAAGAGTTTTCAAAATCTATGAGATGATTACAAAATCAATAATGTGTCAACGTAGTTAAATAACATATGTGGTCAATTTACCAGCTTACTGAACACAAATGTGTAACACACAATGTATCACTAGATATTAATTAATCCTTGGCTGAGATCATCAGTCTTTATGATGTCTGCCAATCCAATGCTTCCTTATAGGGAAGTATTGGGAGGTTAATGTGCATGCGCTGCAAAACACCACACTGCACCAATTAAATGCCCTTTATGGATAGCGCAAAAGCGTCTAATGATTCGCTCACACTGTACACTTGTGTCATGCTTCCAGAATAGCAGAATAGGACACAAACTGTCAAAAGCCGGACTAGTGGGAGACCTGTGAATGGTAATAACTACAGTTGGATCTAGGAATATACTTGATTTAAAAAAAAAATATTAAATATGCCCTTTATGGTAAAGGTTATGATACTTGGACTGGTAAGGAATATGTATGTATTAAAACACAATCTGTAGCCTGAGATAATATTGGTTATTTTTGTTAATCTCCCCTCCACCCATGTTTTATATTCCTTTACATGATAAATAAATGCTTTCTGCCAAAGTACAGAAAAGTGAATTACTGTAATATAGAAGCCCACACTGACCAGGATGCAGAGTAGTAGCTTGCTATTTTTCACAACGTGGATAAATTATTTATCTTCCCATCTATTGGCTATGTATCTCGTCTTCTAAGTGGACACCAAGCGTGAAAAGGGTGGCAACGTTTTAAAATGTGATTGTTAAGTGCAGAGTTACCATGGTGACAGTTGGAGTGCAATGCCCTCTCTGAACTATTCCTTTAAATCACATGAGCATTCTTCTACCTAAAGGAAATAATGTCTTGATATAGTTACTATGGTTTTAAAAAAAAAAAAAAAAGGTGAAATTAAGTGGCTAAGTGATACTGTGTTTACAATTGACATTATGAAGATATTTTAGCAGATAAAAAACAAACTAAAAACCACAACACACTTTTAATCCCAACAGAAATGTCGGAAAAGAAACCAAACCAATTATAGACTGGCATCACATTGTTAAATCATACACTCATGTTAGATCTGTAATTAAATATTTAATAATTTTATCTCTGAATCAGAGGTGAAAATTGCTTTTACATTGCAGTACTACCCTACACTAGAATACGGCAACAAGATGAGCGATCACTCTCAATGAAAGTAGAAGTGCCAAGGATGTATACATAGTGTTAAATATTCTTCATTGCTGACATGTGTAGACTGAAACAGAGGCTGGATGACAGCAAACATAGCACATATTACTCTTAGTCATACACATAAACCTTACTCATTTCCGTACAGAAAATGAATTATCCTACACATCGGGAACATTCATTGCAGATTTGTCTAGGATGTTTTGGTACTTACTGGTAGTTTCCTTAAAATTACAATAGACAGAGTACCAGAAATTATTAAAATCACAAAACAAATAAAATTAAAAAAGCCACAAAAAATTCAGAAGCACACAAAGTAAGATTGTGTTAATATATACATAAAATATAAAAATCTATACATTTTATAACAAGTTATTTGTACTAGGACAGGATGATCAGTAGATCTTAAAAACTCATAAAGTACATGGACCATTAGTACACATAGAGCTTGTTCAATAAATGTGGGTAAAAGTTTTTGGACAAAATTAATGTCTCCCAGCAATATTAAAGTAAGAAATTACACATTTTGAAACATTTTTATCAGTTGCTACTGATTTTCTCATAAGCCATGCGTGTGTGTGTCACGGTATGTGACTGTGTACGCAGGTATCATACATTGTATTGTGACTCTCGTGTGGAGTTATTGAACGTGAATGTTGACATAGTGAAAATTCGAACCTGTATCTTTGTGTACATCTGTGTGCGTGCTCAGTAACTATATATGCATAAGTGTCTATGTGTATCTGTGCATCTGTATGTGCGTGGATATTTGTGATCATATGTGCACTGCATATATCTCTGCATTTAAATACCAACACTGCACTCAAATACACCCCTGAATTCAAATATGTCCCAGCATTCAAAACCAACACTACACACAAAAATGCCCCTGCATTTAAACACCAACAATGCAAACACAGCCCTGCACTGAAACATGCAAACATATCCTTGAATTCAAATGCCATTACTATAAACACAGCCCTGCAGGGCCGCCATCCAGGGGTGACAACCATGACAGCCCAGGCCCCACGTGTAGCAGCGGAACTGCTGCCGGTGCAGCTCCATCGGGGGCCCACACGCTGATAGGGCCCACCAGGTGGCCCAAGCATTTAGGGTCACCTGATGGGCCCTATATTTTCAAGGGCCCAGTCAGCGCTGCGGCAGTGCAATAGCACGACCGGGCCCCTTTAAAAAATTGCAGCCGCCTGTAATGCAGGAAGGAAGTGACGGACGGTCACTTCCTCCCAGCTCCCTCTGCGAGGGAGGGGAGAGAGACAGGCCACGAGGACGGGAGGGCCACGCCGACTCCCATCAGCCCCAGCCACCCTCCTGCAAAAAAAAAAGGTAAGAAAAGTTAGATGTGCGTATATCAGTATGTATGTATCTGTATGTATCTGTGTGTATGTATTTCAGTATGTATGTATCTAGATGTATGTATATGTATTTCAGTATGTGTCTATGTATGTCTTTATGTATGTATGTCAGTATGTATGTGTATGCATGTATGTATGTCAGTATGTGTATGTATATTTTTGTGTGTATGTATGTATGAAAATCTGTCTGTGTGTGTATGTATGTGTATGTATTTCAGTATGTATGTCTGTGTGTATGAATGTTTATGTAATATTATTATTTTATTAAATAGCGCCATCAGATTCCGTAGGGCTGTACAATGTATGCATCTGTATGTATGTGTATGTATGTAAGTATGTGTATGTATATGTCTGTCTGTATGTATGTATGTCCTTATGCGTATGTATGTATGTTAGTATGTGTCTGTGTGTATATCTGTTTCAGTATGTGTGTCTGTTAGCATGTGTCAGTATGTGTGTATCTGTGTCCTTTTTGTATCAGTGCGTGTGTTTGTGTGTGTGTATTCCTGTGGGCGGGGTTTGGAGGTGGGACTTGGAGGCGGGCTTGGAGGCAGGTCACTAGGGGACTAGACCATGAGCAGCTTTAGGGGCCCCAAAATTTCTGATGATGGCCCTGCATTCAAACGCACACATTACACACAAATAAACAATTGCATTCAAATGGAAACAGTACATACAAACACACAACTGCATTCAAAGACAAACACTAATTTATTACTTTCTTATTGTTGTAAGAAAGTAAAATAACATTTTTGATGATATGTGTAGTTGTTCTCTGTGCCTGCTTTTTTCTTACTTGTGCATGTGTGTATTTATAAATTTTATGCATTTCAGTGGACACTTTGGCCCTCCAGAACAAATTAGTCTGACACCCCTGTTCTAGGGTGTGGTCATCGCAGACCCATTAAATTTGGTTAAAAAAACTACTTTAATACACAAACTGAATATTCTGTTTATTTAGGATCTTGGATTATCCCTGGTTGTACTCTCTGTACAAGCATTTGCCTGTAAAAACACGAGTAGTCTGCATTTCTTCTGTTTTCATGGCTTGTGTGCTCCAAATTGTGACCGTAATACGAACATCACTTTATGGTGTTCTTACATAATTTTTTTTTTTCATTCCTTCACCACTTTTGGAGAGATACTGCAAACATGACTTGTATGTTCTTATCCTGTCTATTTGATGTATCTCTTTCCAGAAGATCAGTAGAGCCGTTGATTTTAGGTATTGTAATCTTTCTCTGCAGGTAGCACGGTCCTCTAGGGCAAAAACATGCACAGTCTTTCAATGCAACTTCATTCCAGGCACTTTATTTGTAAGTTTACATATGAGGCAGCAGCAAATGAAAACATAAATATAACAGGTTTCCCTTTAAACAAAAACCTAGCTCGTCTGAGCACTGACTCACTTTGTATATCCCTCTCTATCAGGGTTAAACTAACAAAAACATATTGCACCAACCTTATTAGATAGCAATACTCTGCTAGCTAGCCTGTTGCTTTCCTTTCTGCACTCCCAGTGCTCCAAGTCAGCCTTGCCCTGACTGCTTTCCTTTCTGCACTCCCAGTGCTCCAAGCCAGCCTTGACTGCTTCCTCATGCACTCCCAGTGCTCCAAGCCAGCCTTGCCCTGACTGCTTTCCTTTCTGCACTCCTAGTGCTCCAAGCCAGCCTTGACTGCTTCCTTTCTGCACTCCCAGTGCCTAGTCTCCTTGACTCTCTATCTGGAGAGAACAGCCTCTCTCCTACCTGCTTCCTGGGAGGAAGCCAGCAAACCCTCTCCTTTACCTGCCTAGCAGGGAGGGGTTTATTCCCACTGCAACAGCTCATTAACTGCAGCTGAGCAGTGGGTTGGAGACGGTTCAAAAAACCCTGGCCTGTATCTACGTCTCCCCAGAAAACCACTAAACTGTGGAGTGGAGCATTGGCCCACCCTTCTCTCCAAATGCTCCCCCCCAGGGGCCCATAACTAAACAAAGCTTTGTGTTGTGCAACACACAAACTACACGTACTTCCCCTGGGGTTAAAAGGCCTATCTGCCTTCACTTTATCACAGTACATATAAAAAAGCGACAAAACGCTATATACCCTTAATAAGCATTTGTATTTTAGAGCACAATGTAATTTGATTGTGATTTAAACTCTTAATTTCAACTGATTTTTTAGTCATTATTTGGGAAATTAAGTTCACATAATACATACCCTCAGCACATACTACATCTACAACCATTGTTTTGATTATGTCAGCTCCTCCTGACAGCCAACAAATTGTTTTTAAAAACACCACGGCAGACAGGATTGGAGGCAATTCTTGGAACCCGTTTTAATGACCTCAATAACTCATCTCTCTCGAGCTAATAATGCCACTTGAAGTTACGTTTTAATCTGCTCCACTGAATACATGCCTTAATGAGATATACCCAGTTATACAAATAGAGGCATCTTCAGCTAACACCAAAGCAATGCAATTTAAGAGTGCTCCCAACATATGCAAATACCAGTAAAAGATGAAACAACTGTAAATTTAACAGAAAAATTAGGTGGAAATTAAAAATGGGTTATTTTGAATTAGGGATTAAAGGACCACTCTAGGCACCCAGACCACTTCAGCTTAATGAAGTGGTCTGGGTGCCAGGTCCCTCTAAGATTAACCCTTTTTTTTTTTATAAACATAGCAGTTTCAGAGAAACTGCTATGTTTATAAAAGGGTTAATCCAGCCTCCAAATCCTCTAGTGGCTGTCTCATTGACAGCCGCTAGAGGCGCTTGCATGCTTCTCACTGTGAAAATCACAGTGAGAACACGCAAGCGTCCATAGGAAAGCATTGTAAATGCTTTCCTATGAGAACGGCTGAATGCACGCGCAGCTCCTGCCGCGTGTGCGCATTCAGCCGAAGGGGAGGAGAGGAGGCGGAGAGGAAGAGGAGAGCTCCCCGCCCGGCGCTGGAAAAAAGGTAAGTTTAAACCCTTTCCTCTCCGCAGAGCCCGGCGGGATGGGGACCCTGAGGTTGGGGGCACCCTCAGGGCACTATAATGCCAGGAAAACAAGTATGTTTTCATGGCACTATAGTGGTCCTTTAAGTAAGAACCTAAATTGTGAGTGTGAACCTACATTGCTGAATTTCATCTTCATTCTGTTGTTACAATTTCCACTGTTACTTTCCAAAAGCAGCATAGTCGCAAGACGCCAGGGCAGTGAATTGTCACACGTCTCACTCAAAATCTGTGGAATTCTGGCAGCTATGCTATTAGATCATGTTCAGACCTGCCATAGAAGCTAGAGCGAGCATTGAACAAATTTTATAATATAAAAAGGCAGAACAAAGAGCCAGTGGGATAACTACAATATGTCTCGGATTGAGTGGCAAAACCAATGTGGTTCATGGAGGCTGAATGCTGGGCGATCATTTACTTCCAGTCAATTACTAATTAATGAAGCACTAAGTCGCAGCGAGAGAATGCACATCTGTGATTACAGAGCACAGTTTAATTTCATATCATTGAAGAATTAATTTTAGGGTTACTTGAGAGAGCATGCTGATGATACTCAACACTGCATCGTATGCAGGTCTGGATCTGTCACAGCAAATAGTTGTTATCACATGTTGACAGTGATCTTTTGCCATAGGCACAGGACAGAACCAGCAAGTGAACAAAATAGCCACCTTAAAACATTATCGATTGGCAATGGAAAGGACGTTGACAAGGTCTGATTTTACAAGAGAGTGGCCACATAGCTGAAGGTACTGTATTAGTTCAGGATGGCCATGTTTAAATGAGATAATACATAAATAAATTAACTCCTTCAATATCAGAAAGTGCAAGCTGTGAAGTTTTTATGTGAGGCTGTTTAAAGAAGGGGGATTGTCCAAAATCTGGAAATTACTTCACAGAATAAAACATTGAAAATCATCTACAACTTCTGTCAACCATTTTTATGTGAGGCTCCATTTTCTTTTAAATATATGCTTAAAGGGACACTATAGACAACAGAACAACTACAACTTAATGTAGCTGCTCGGGTGTGTATAGTATGTCCCTGCAGACTTTCTAATGTAAACACTGCATATTCTGAAAATGTTTACATTACAGCCTAGGAAGACATCTAGTGGCAGTCACTCAGATGGTCACTAGAGGTGCTTCCTGGGTTAGGGCTGACGTTTAGTGCATCCACGCCTTGCATGAAGGCACTGAATGTTCCTCATAGAGATTAATTGATTCAATGCATCTCTATGAGGAGATGCTGATTGGGGCAGCGTTGTGTTTTCCTGCTTATGCAATAGCCTAACAATGCTTTCCTATGGGAAAGCACATTGTAACGGATCGCCTGGCACCCCGACTGGGTACCTCCGTTGAAAGATGCTCCTAGCGCTTCCTGAGGACTCCAAGCACTGCAGCAGACACCACAATCACCGAACCAGAGAAGCGTATACCTTCTCTCAAGCACATGAATGCTGTAGACAGTTGAATAGGAACCATACGAATAGGTTTACTCTCCTAGCAGTCAAACTGGAACAGCATACAATAAATCCTTCCCCAATAATGAGACGACACTTCACTTTGAGGGTTAAAACAGGAACTCCCTGTACTGTCACATACAGTCTCTTTTTATTCCCAATCCACAAACATAGTACAGCCCACAGGGCGTTACAAAACAACCAATCAATCCGTACAATACACCCAGACACTCCCCCACAAAATCCTCCCCTCTGCATGTGATATGATTACTGAACACAATGGGTAATCTCATTATCACCGGCAGAGGAATACAGTTTTTACACAATATTTATAACTTCTAACATATACATGTCACAAACATAAAACATACATTTTCATAATCAATCCATTCAGGGGAACAACATATTAAAAAATGGCACGAATCAGACCAGGGGTTCAAAAGTTAAGGGAGAGTCCTTTGTGACTAAATGAAGCATGGCTTTCTGGCCCAAACCAGTTTCAGAGTCTTCTATCCTGGAGATAAGTAATTCAATTATCTCCCAGGACAGACACAAGACTCCATTAAGCACATGGTTGCAAAAGACACAAAACACTTTAAAATACATAAAGTCACATTTACACATAACACACAGACATTTCACATATCCCCAGATAGCTGGGATCTGAGCGCACAAAACTACCAAATAGCGCTCAGATCCTATTCACACAGTTCAATTGCCATGGAGCCGAAGTCTTTAACTACACGAATGGGCTCCATGGCATAGCTATCTGGGTTAATACCTTCACATAAAGTCTGGTCCATAGTCCAAAGGCAAGAGGCGGGCAAGCAGCCCCCTCCAAAGACACGTGGCGAGGCCGGTTTCGCCACACACATTATTGGCTGAGATCGTCAATTTTGATGATGTCAGCCAAGGAGGTGGAGTGGGGCGTAGCCAGCCACTGCACTGGAATAAAGGTAAGTTAGTACCTTTTTAAAGAGTGCCAAGGACACTCTATTGTCACAAATACATGTTTGTATTGCTGACATTATAGTGGTCCTTTAAGATTTAACAAATTACGTCACAATGTAGTTCCGTCTAGATACAGGAAACACTCATATTGCAAATGAAAAGGAGAAATGGAAACATTGTTTCATTCTTTCTCTATGCTAGAAGTTGTCAACCTATGATACACCTCCCATGCACAGCACACATTTTTCTGGCCACCCTTCCCAAGGCACACATGGATGTCATACCCAAACAGGCTGGGGGATCTGAGGCTGTCTTATCATAGATTTCAGTGGGACTTCTTCAGATATCTGCTGATGCAAACAGTCATCCTCAATTTACTCATTCATTTGGAGTTCATTACAGTGCTTGAAGGAAGTGATATTAGATCACTTACTTTTTAGCGCTTGTGAAGTACTCCACACTTAAGGATATTAGCCCACAACAGCCACCACAGCCTGTGCCCTTGATCTGTACCTGGTCAGCCCAGTGCTCATTGCATCACAAGGAAGCCAACCACACAACCAGACATGTACACACAGCTGCAGAGGAAGTCTTACCCACTTACAAAACCACAACAACACTGACAAAGCACATACAAGCTTACATACTGGTAGTTGGGTAAAGTGACACAAGAGGTAAGGTTGGGATTTATTTCATGTATAGAAAAAATGTAGGTTACTAGAATAGTTTAAAATTAAGAGTTAGTTGTTTTTGGATGACATAGTTTTAGGAGAGGAAGCAAGGTGGGTTACCAAGGTGTGGGGGGACACAGCTATTAAGAGTTTAATTGATAAATTAACTAAATCTCGTGAGTTTTTAATGATCTTTTGAAGGAGACTGGGTAAGTGTAACAGCACCCCGGGCATAAAAGGGGTTAAAGTCATTTAGGAGATATTCCCTTTCCAGATACAAAGGCAGCTACCAAATACACCAATCCACTGAACAGGAAAAACCATACGAAGGTTTACACTCCCAAATAGCCAAATAGTAAAACCATACGAATAACCCCCCCCCCAAGTACGAGACGACGCTCTGTATTGAGGGTCAGCAGGTGATCTGTTTAATGGAAGCAAGCACTCACAATTTATACAATTC
Organism: Pelobates cultripes; assembly: GCA_933207985.1. Classification (NCBI taxonomy): domain Eukaryota; kingdom Metazoa; phylum Chordata; class Amphibia; order Anura; family Pelobatidae; genus Pelobates; species Pelobates cultripes. The sequence continues at coordinate 57,024,540 of OW240918.1, read as the reverse complement.
CCCAGGCCAGAGGCACACCCCGTGGACCTGGTGGTACACAGGTATACAAAGGACACAAACCAATCAAAACAATACAACAATGTCTGACACTCCCATTCATTACAGCAAAATCCTCCCCTCTGCCTGTGATATAATTACTGAACACAATGGGCTAAAGTAATTATCACAGCCAGGAAACTACACAGTTGTATCCAATTTTCATAACTCTAAAAATATACATAACATTCACATAAAACTTACATTTTCAGAATCAGCATACTCCAAATACAAACATACTCAAAAATCATACAATTCCCTTCAGTGGTTAAAAAGTTGGCTGGAAGTTCTTTTTGACCAACTGCAAGAATGGCTTGGGTGTGGTAAGCCAATTATCTCCAGGTACAGAAAATATCTCTATTCACAACAACAGCAAAAATACACAAAAATACATAATTCCTATCATACTGAACAGAACCCCCACATTCAGCCTATCCCCAGATAGCTTGGTTCTGAGCGCTCAATATATCCGAACAGCGCTCAGATCCCACGAACACAGTCAAATCGCCATGGGGTTGGAGATTAGCAAGGGCTGATATAGAGATTGAGGAGGGAGAAAGCAGCCATTATTAACTGGTCTGGTGGTGTCCTTGGGACAACGCCCTGCTGGAGAACAATGGGACAGGAGAAGGCACATTCTCCCATGGAATCAAAGGTGCAGAATTGTGCCAGTTCCAATTAAAGGGCCAGAACAGTCTTTTAAACACCAATAAGTCCAAACAGTGTTTTTAACTGGCAAAGTCTCCCAGGGGCCATAGTCACATGGCAAGAGGCCGGCAATTAGTCTTCTCCAGTGCACAGTGGCAAGGTTAGTTTCGCCACAATAAGAATCTAACGGAGCAGGGAAGGGGATTGCACAGGAATGGCGCAGCCTTAGTAAAGTCTTGAAGGTGGGTGTCATAGGTGAGAGTATGAAGAAAGAATAGACGCAGATCTTTCGCAGAGTGTAAGGGCCTGGATGGGACATACTTGTGTATTAGTTAGGATACTTACGCATTCATTACAGACTATAAGGGGGCAAACTGGGAACCCGTAAGACCACTGAGAAGTAGATTGCAGCAGTCAAGGCGAGAGATGCTAGCAGTATGGACTTGTATTCTGTATAAGATAGGGACAGATACTTACAAATACAACCATACAAAGCAACTGTAGCACCTATACATAACAGAAGCACTATTTGAAATAATAGGCCCAGAATGCCAAGGGACATCAAAGTCTTGTTTTGGCACAGTGCTGCAAAAAGGTTGCCTACCCCTGTCTGATCCTGATTGCCAGGTTTAAAAGTAAAAGTTTATAACAATGACTGACAAACATAGAGGTCATGAAAAAGGCGTCCGGTTGCAGGATAAAGATATGTGGATCACCACATTTCATTTTCTCATCTCACAAATATATATTTGTTAAATATAAGTAAACATAATAAATAAAAGTCCTGGAAAGTGACAGTACATGTGTGCCTGTGTCTATCTATCTATCTTTATAATTTTTCATTTATTATAATGCAAAGAATAATCTTAAAAGCGAAAGAAATGCAAGAAAAAAATTAATGTTTTTTTAAATCATTGTACAACTTTGTTGCCGCTATGGATATTGCAGAACCACTTCTTGTGAGAATGAAGATGCCGCGGGTGTATTGTATTTATTATCTATATGTATTGTTTTCTTGTATCTATTTATGTTTGCATGTCTCAATCATACAGTGTCTTCTCCTGTTTCTTTCTGACGGTCTTCTCATTTAATGTGTGCTTTTGTCTCTGAAGACTTTGTCTTAAAAAAAAACAAAAAAAACAGAGCGAGGGTGGCAGGTAGTTGCTGTGCTGTCAATACACAGTTCCAGGGATTCATTGTCTTGCTTTTTGGGATCTCCTGATTGGACAAATCTGGCTGGCAGCAGAAGCTTTTAATGTTTGAATTTTAAATAGGACCGCATATAGCACCTGCAGCAAAGGCTGGATTATCTACCTGGTTGGATTATATCTGTGCTCTTTCAGTTCAAGGCGTCCTATTTTGCTGGTGTGTACACAATATTAACAGCCTTCCATTGAGCTTAAAGTAGATTTATGATATGTGTTTGTGGACACCATATTAGGACTTCCCCTTTGATATACAAATTCGCTTATATGATATTTACCTTGCCTCTTAATAAGACTAATATGGGACAAAGGGCGGGTGAAATGCGTTTGACTAGTCATGTGAAGTGCATATTAACACAAACAAGTTCTATCAAAGACCATCTGGACAAATCTAAGAACAGAAACTGTTCACTACAAATAGAACACAGATAAATAACATAGCACTCTGTTCATATCCATTTTCCAGTATACCTCTTACCTTATTGCTCATATTGCAAATGGTGAAATTACTGCAATAAGTACACAGATTTCATGAAACTGAATATATTTATAAAACAGCAAACTGTTGAATAGATCCTTTTTGCAACTCAGTACAGCTATTGATCTTCAACATTTCAACTCTTTAAAGGTCAGAGATACGGGGAACAGGGTCCACTATGCTTCTCTGCCAATTCTTCTAGCCTGTAGAGAGGGGTCTCAAAATCATTTGTTCTTGAGGGCCAATATGTCCACTAAAATAGGTATTGAGGGCCGAATGCATAAAATTTATATATAAAAAGACACACAATAAATAAAAAAAGTGGGCACAAGAAACAACTTTACATAATGTCAGAAATGTAATTTATTACTTTTTATAACAATTAGGAATAAGGGTATTTGTGTGTAGTGTAAGAGTGAAGGGGCGTGTTTGTGTGTAGTGTTGACACTGGAATTTGAGGGTGTATCTGTGCATAGTATTGGCAAAACCTGTTGTATGTTTGTGTGTAGTGTGTGCATTTGAATGCAGGGGTTGTTTGTACTCATGACGTGAATGCAGGGCTGTGTTTGTATGTAGTGTTTCAGTTTGAATGCAAGGGTGCATTGTATGTCGCATTGGTCTTTTAATACAGGGATTTGTAAAGCTCTGCGGAATTTGTGTTGGCTCTAAACAAATAATAATAGTAATAATAATAATAATAATAATAATAATGCAGGGGTGTATTTGTGTTTAGTTTTAGCATTTGAATGCAGGGGCATATTTGTGTGCAAAGTTTGTGTTTTATTGCAGGGGTGTATTTGTAAGCAGTGTTTGTGTTTAAATGCTGGGATCTATGCACTGCCACACAAGCAGATACACACACTGTCACATATATGCATACACACTCAGATACACACAGTTACATATACACACTTACACATGTGCACCTGAATGCACACAATATGATATGCAACTGAATGCACACAAATACATGCATGCACTGACACAGATATGTACACACACTCAGATATACACAGACACAAAGATACCTATACACACTTACACACCTATAAATACACACAATGACATGCGCACACATATTTACACACACAAGTGCACATATACACTGAAGCTCAAACACACGTCACATAATAACAGACACACACATATAAGTAGCAGTTAACAGGTTTAGACACCTTCCCGTTTTCTTATCTTTTAGGCGCAATAGGGGGCTTCCCTGGGGTCTAGTCAAAGCTGGTTGGACAAGGATGATGGGCGTCTGGAGTTTGATTTTTCCTACCCCTTTCGTGTGAGTGTGCCTACTCTGCCTCACCGTATGGCTTTCAGTAAGCTTGGAGGAAGTGGCGTGAACTCACTTCTTTCCAGCAGTTTGTGTGGGGAAACTATGGCTGTAACACGCGCCCGGTCCAGTGTGCTATGAAAGACCTATGGGGACCCGGATTTAAGAGCCATCCAGGATTAAGGTTGTGGGCTCTGCGAGCCGTGTGTTTGAAAGAACTTAATTTAAACAATGATGCAAAAGCAATAACATCTATTTGCAGGACCCAGGAGTTCCATCACAGTCTCCTAATAGATCATCCTAACCACCCATTTGCTTAACACCAGATAAATGTACAGGATGCTTTGTGTGATGTTTGTTTGTTTTTTCCCCTCTCAGTTCCTCTCAGTTCTAAGGTAGTAATTGGGTCTTCTCTTGCACTATTAATTAAAATCTGGCAGTTCTTTTGGACATTTCCAAAGCACTTGTTCACATGAGGAATGGGCTATTTGTAAAATAATCCAAAAAGAACACCCAAAAATGTATTAAATCTGATATATCTGAAAAGCAAAAGCCATGTTTTTTCTAATATTAATTGACAGTAAACAGACTGGACACCTTTCAATCTTTGTCTAACTTTTCTTTCCAGCTGGATAAACCGAATGGCTATTATGCTTGACAAAAGATGGTGGTGTTATTAATGAGAGCGACTACATGATGCTATACTTTTCATCTCTGGATTCATGTGAGCTGCAATTAATAGAGGGCCCATGCAGTAGAAGACATCTCCAATCTGATTGGTAATTCTGTAGAGTTTCTGCTTTCAGTTTTACTAGATAATTTCATCCATCATTTTATTTCTTGGGGAAAAGATTTAAAATAAAAGAATAAAGAGATTTATACAGACAATGTGGTTTGCAAGTATGATCCATTTATAAAAACTGAATTACAGCCAATATAAAACCTAGGATTTCACCCATATTTTCATTGTATTTTTTAGTTTGTTTGTTTTTACACCATGAAGTCATGTTAATGATGGTTGCTTAAAATGTTTTATTATTTTTCTATCTCTAGCAAGTTTTTCAGGTATAGAATAATTATGGTTACCTATGTTTATTAGTGTTGAGTTTTAGTATTCATTAATAAGACATATGCAAACTTTAGTTCAGTGCTCAACAAATCCAGGGCAAACATTCATCAGGGAAACACAAACATAGGATCTGCCACCAAACTGCTTCCTAAAAAATACACCCAAAGGTTTGCACACAAAAGCTTTGCTGTTAACTGCTATCAGTATAGAGGCAGGAGAGATATGGGACGTCTTTCGGCGCTGTTCGTAGTGGTAAAGGGGGAGTTGGTTGAATCTGCATGATATGGTAGCAGAAACAACTTTCCTTGGTCCTCTAACACTCTCAATGCAGCATTCTGACGGACAGCCCTTAGAGGATATGAAAAGACATCCCAATTTCTCAAATCGCCTGAATATAGTGCTCAGGGATGTAAGGGGAGCATTGAGAGGAGTCTCATACACACACAGTCAGTGCCCCCACCATGGACAGCGCTGCAGACATTTCACATCCCTCCTCACTGCTTATACATGTGAACAGGAGGAGAAAAAAAGATAGTCTATATAATGTACATGATTGAGTCAATGTATAAATACATGCGTACAAGTCTGACGGTATGTCTGCATGTATGTGTAAATGTTTCTGGGCTGATATGGACTTCCGTTTAGAGTTAAACCATTGAAAACTGTTTAACACTGTATGGAAGGATTCCAGTAGGGGACAATAAGATGAAGTGGTTACAGTGCCTAAAGTGTCACTTCAAACTCTAGAATTAAATTGTAAATGTTGCAAAGACAACAGTATTCAAATTTATATTTTGCATTTGTCATAATACTGCCCTCTACATACCTACCAAAACAGCATATCACAATTGTCAATCCATCTTTGTGCTAAAGCATCAGCGCAGCATGCAATGTTGCACAAGTTTGAAACTTATCTGTTTGGGGGTTTTTAACCAAAAATGTGGTTGAATTTTTTTCCAACAGGGGCACTAAAAGCAACTTAATGTTTGTCCATGCCTCAATTATGTGTCTATAATCACAACAATCATTTAGTGTTGTAAATGTATTTAGCATAATATTAATGCATAGTAATACCAGGAATAGCATTGGTTCAGATATATATAGCACTGACAAACAAAGACACAGCACTGGTTAACTTGGTAAATATAGATACATTGTTAAAACAGCAAAAATAATCCTTGCAGCATAATTATAACTTCATTGTTACACAATTTTGTTTTTTTATATAATTTTCTGTAATTTATGCATTAAAACCAGAAAACAGATACTAGTTTCCCAGAATGATAAACAAGTCTGACACTCCACATATATTATTCATAGCATATTCAGGAAGAAGCACGACACAAAAATGCTAGGCAGTTTATGTTCTTTTTATTTTTGCTCTGCACTCTTCATAGTGGTCAAGCACCCAATAATTCAGTCTGTGTTATATGTTCTACTGGTATTTCTGGTAGGACTAGATATTGCTTAAAGGACCACTATAGGCACCCAGACCACTTCAGCTTAATGAAGTGGTCTGGGGGCCAGGTCCATCTAGGTTTAACCCTTCTTTTATAAACATAGCAGTTTCAGAGAAACTGCTATGTTTATAAATGGGTTAATCCAACCTCTAGTGGCTGTCTCATTGACAGCCGCTAGAGGGCTTCCGCGCTTCTCACTGTGATTTTCACAGTGAGAAGACGCCAGCGTCCATAGGAAAGCATTTATAATGCTTTCCTATGGACTGGCTGAATGCGCGCGCGGCTCTTGCCGTGCATGCGCATTCAGCCGGTGACAGAAGAAGAGGGAGGAGAGCTCCCCGCCCGGCGCTGGAGAAAGAGGTAAGTTTTACCCCTTCCTCTACATCCAGCCCGGCGGGAGGGGAACCCTGAGGGTGGGCGCACTTTAAAGGAACACTCTACTGCTAGAAAGAAATATAATTCACAAGTTGGACGGTTCCTTTTTTTACTTAATTTTTAGGGTGGTCCAATGAGTTATTATAAGTGGAGACCAATTGTTCTTACTGTGTGGGGGTGGGTTTGAGCCAAATACAGTAGAATGGTGAAAAATCTAACTCCTTGCATAGGTGGAACCAGTGTAGGAGAGATCACATTGAACTAAAGCATAAACCGAGTATTTCCCGAAGCTGGGAAAGAAAATTGATATTTGATATTCAGATCCATCTCATGCCTTCTTGACCGCTAATAATGAAGAGAAACTAAAATGTAAATGGAGAAAAGGGTTCAGCACACACTAAATCGTAAATATAATTGAACTACAAGCCATTTGTTGGCAAATATCAGAAAAGGAAATCTCAGGACATGTTTGCAGAGAACCAAACAATAGACACTTAATAGAATTCATGTAAAAGGCCTTGGAACAACAAAGTAAGGTAGGAGGCCTGTTTATGAAGATGCCGACTGCTCTTTCAGGCACTAGGCGCTGCTGCAAGGCAAACCAAGGTGGAATTGTGAGTCCAGGCTGTCCCAATGCAGCCTCAAACTTAGTAAAGAGTGCTGGGAAATCTTTTCAACCTTGAAGCGTAATATTTTTTTACATTTTATTTTACAAATATTTTTATTTATTGACAGATTTCGCATATACAAGTATAAAACGTTCAAAAGGACCATGAAACATCATGCTCACATTTATACAAAATAAATAAATACATAAATAATAGAATTGAATAAAGTACACACTGCTTACAGGTGTAATAGGGGAAGTTAATCGTAAAAAAGTGTCAGAAGTTATTATTATTTATTTTTATTTTTTTTAAGATACCACTGGATCTGATTACACAGAAAGATCATTGACTTTCATTATCCAATTCAGGCACTCAAGGTGTTTCTTAGAAGCTAATCCCTGAGATCTATATAGTAATGCTTCCATATTTAACTGATGCAACACCTGTGAGTTAAGATTAGCTAATGTAAAAGTATTTAAAGAATTTTTCACAGCGAACATAAAATGAATATAAATAAATGCCTCTTTCTTTTGAAGTTGGTTAATATTCAAATGCAAAATAGCGTTCTCTGGGGCTTTAGGAATAGATTTAGTTAACAGAATTTCTAGTTCTACAAAAGCATTTTTTCCATTTATTTTTAATTCTAACACAGTCCCACCAGATGTGGATAAAGGATCCAAGTTGTCTATTGCATCTCCAGCATAGTGGGGAAGCAGAGCTATAAATTTTAGCCAGTCTCGTCGAGACCATATACCATCTGTTCATCACTTTGAATAGCATTTATGTTAAATTCAAGCAGTGGACAATTTTACAGGTATTAAAAAGAACTTGACACCACTCCACCTTATTGATTTTAGTTTGTAAATCCTTTTCCCACTTATCACATGCTGGAATGATTTTGGGAGAATGCATTTTTAACAAGGCCCTCATAGCTTTTGAGAACACCTTATCTATTGGCTCATTTATAAACAGTCAACAGATGTCTTTAACTCCCTCTGAGTAGTTACAAAGAATATTGTGATTAAGGAAATTTTTACTTCTCATGTAGGAAAGCATTTAATTTAATTTAGCTCCACTAAATTGATCTACACGTACAATTTTGTTTGTAGCCACTTGTCTAAATTAGGATCTTCTACATAATATTGTATATATAATTTAATATTTACGGAAAACTTGTTTTCTACATATTAGTTTATTTATTTTAGATCTTTGTTTAATAACCGCAAAAAACTATTTGTTAAAAACTTAACAAAAAGGGAGCAACTATATCTCAATAAACTTATTAAAAGAAGAGACATTATTATAAAGGAAGCTAACAAGGGGGGTGGGGGGCATAGTGGTAATGTTGACTGAATATTACTTACAGGAAGCTCAAAATATCATGGGAGATGCTAAAACGTACAAAGTACTCAATGGAGACCCTACAAAGAGGTTTAATTTACAATTAGAACAGTTGTTAAGACAGTTGTTAAGACAGGCTAAGCTAGAATATATAATCACTCATTCAAATGTTGATTATCTGTTGCAACTCACTCCTACAATTCCCATCTTTTATTTCTTACCCAAAACCCATAAAAACCTGTTAAAACCTCCAGGATGCAAAATAATAAGTGGGATACATTCTATTACAGCTAATTTGTCAGCATTTGTCGATTCTTTCTTACAAATGTATGCACAGGCAGCATTATCTTATGTTAAAGACACTAAATCTTTTTTACAAGAAATGGAAAGCATGGAGTGGAGTCCAGAATACAGCTGGGCAACACTCAATGTTACCTCACTATAAACAGTAATCGAACACCATGTGGGTCTGGAGGCTGTTAATCATTTTATGACAGCGGATACTAATATATCTCCTCACGTGAGGGACTTTATAGTGACATCAGTTCAATTTATTTTAGAGCACAATTATTTTTTCTTTAATGATAAATATTATTTGCAGATCACGGGGAGCGCCATGGGCACCAGGCTCGCCCCCAGCTATGCCAACATTTACATGAGGAGATGGGAAGATCTTTTTGTGTGATCTGGTCATGGCTGGAGGGAGAACCTGGTGCTCTGGCGGAGATAAATCGATGATATTATTATTATTTGAAAGGGGCCTTCTTTTTGTTTTCAGGAATTTGTAGGATATGGATTCAGATTGATATAAATTACCATATTAACCTAAGATTCTTTGAAATATACTAAGTTATGAAAAAGGGAATACAAATGGATATATGTGGATATGTATGGAGGGCAAGAAGGGGACACCCGGGCGAACTCACTGCTACCTGATTTGCCTGTTTCACCGCCTGGGAACCCGAAAAACCCTCCTGAGGCCTACCAAGCTCGGAGCCGGGGCAAGACCGCCGCTCTCCCCTCTTGCAGGATCGTACAGAGGTACCTAGGCCTCCCTGCTTCCAACCCCCCCTTCCTCCACTTTGGACCGGGGGGATATCCTGGTCTACACTAAAGCATCTGGAGCAACCCGCCTGGACAGAGTCAGCAGCCTCAAACTCAGCACATGCAACTCAAGATGGCGGCTGCTGACTCACCTAACACCCACAGCCTGCACCACAGCCAAGGCCCTATACGCGGGGAGACCACAGACACCCTGCAGCGCTTGAAGGCAATTTTTCTCCGCTTCTGGGAGAGACTACGGGAGCGTGAACAGCATGCTGAGATCAAGCTACACTACCCGAAAGGCAGGGGTGAGCGAGGCCACATGCAGCAGGGAAGGAAGGTGTCAACCTCGGGCGCAATGCCTGTTCCAACGACCTTTCCACACTCTCCATAGCCTACCCGGGCTGAAGGCCACATGGGTTTGGACCCGGAGGTATCATCCACACCCGCGGAGGTGCCAGCACCAGACCATCAGGCCCCCGAGTGCTCCCACTGGTGGAGGAAACTCAGACTCTAGGAGGAAACGAGTTTGTGGCAATGAGATGCAGGCCTTCAAACCAGCCTGGGGCTGGAAGGACACCCACATCAGTACCTGTACAGCAGCAGCACTCCAAGGCCCCTAGACAGACTCCAAGTGTTTCCCAGCGGAAGGAGTTGGTTGATTGGGGTAGATGCACACATACCATCCCATGTCTCCGGTGCTCTACCACACTAGCTGGACACACTCTCATATAATTTATAGCATCTGGCAACCTAACGTGTGATTTGAGGAACTAACCTAAGCTTCTGATACCAGCCTGTCTTTTTACAGGGAGTGCAGAATTATTAGGCAAATGAGTATTTTGACCACATCATCCTCTTTATGCATGTTGTCTTACTCCAAGCTGTATAGGCTCGAAAGCCTACTACCAATTAAGCATATTAGGTGATGTGCATCTCTGTAATGAGAAGGGGTGTGGTCTAATGACATCAACACCCTATATCAGGTGTGCATAATTATTAGGCAACTTCCTTTCCTTTGGCAAAATGGGTCAAAAGAACTTGACAGGCTCAGAAAAGTCAAAAATAGTGAGATATCTTGCAGAGGGATGCAGCACTCTTAAAATTGCAAAGCTTCTGAAGCGTGATCATCGAACAATCAAGCGTTTCATTCAAAATAGTCAACAGGGTCGCAAGAAGCATGTGGAAAAACCAAGGCGCAAAATAACTGCCCATGAACTGAGAAAAGTCAAGCGTGCAGCTGCCACGATGCCACTTGCCATCAGTTTGGCCATATTTCAGAGCTGCAACATCACTGGAGTGCCCAAAAGCACAAGGTGTGCAATACTCAGAGACATGGCCAAGGTAAGAAAGGCTGAAAGACGACCACCACTGAACAAGACACACAAGCTGAAGCGTCAAGACTGGGCCAAGAAATATCTCAAGACTGATTTTTCTAAGGTTTATGGACTGATGAAATGAGAGTGAGTCTTGATGGGCCAGATGGATGGGCCCGTGGCTGGATTGGTAAAGGGCAGAGAGCTCCAGTCCGACTCAGACGCCAGCAAGGTGGAGGTGGAGTACTGGTTTGGGCTGGTATCATCAAAGATGAGCTTGTGGGGCCTTTTCGGGTTGAGGATGGAGTCAAGCTCAACTCCCAGTCCTACTGCCAGTTCCTGGAAGACACCTTCTTCAAGCAGTGGTACAGGAAGAAGTCTGCATCCTTCAAGAAAAACATGATTTTCATGCAGGACAATGCTCCATCACACGCGTCCAAGTACTCCACAGCGTGGCTGGCAAGAAAGGGTATAAAAGAAGAAAATCTAATGACATGGCCTCCTTGTTCACCTGATCTGAACCCCATTGAGAACCTGTGGTCCATCATCAAATGTGAGATTTACAAGGAGGGAAAACAGTACACCTCTCTGAACAGTGTCTGGGAGGCTGTGGTTGCTGCTGCACGCAATGTTGATGGTGAACAGATCAAAACACTGACAGAATCCATGGATGGCAGGCTTTTGAGTGTCCTTGCAAAGAAAGGTGGCTATATTGGTCACTGATTTGTTTTTGTTTTGTTTTTGAATGTCAGAAATGTATATTTGTGAATGTTGAGATGTTATATTGGTTTCACTGGTAATAATAAATAATTGAAATGGGTATATATTTGTTTTTTGTTAAGTTGCCTAATAATTATGCACAGTAATAGTCACCTGCACACACAGATATCCCCCTAACATAGCTAAAACTAAAAACAAACTAAAAACTACTTCCAAAAATATTCAGCTTTGATATTAATGAGTTTTTTGGGTTCATTGAGAACATGGTTGTTGTTCAATAATAAAATTAATCCTCAAAAATACAACTTGCCTAATAATTCTGCACTCCCTGTATATGTCTATGAGATCTCACATGTCTATGTCTGTTTTGTGTTTGTTAACCCTTTCTTGACAATTATCAACCAAGTAATGCACAAATCTTGCCACAGCAACAGAGCAGTATGCCTAATCTGTGACACTTGATCCTACACACTCACTGCTATAACCACAATCAGCAACATGCACACACGGGAGTATGCCAGCTCATGCAGATATATTATACTCTATTAGCGCTACCACACTAGGTGTACACCACGCACTGTACCATGTATGATTTGTGGATTCAGCTATGGTATTTAAGGGGTTAGAAGGGGAGGCTCGCCAGCAACTACAACTACATATACTGGGTCTTAGTCCAGACATGGTCACTATGTTACGTAATCATCTTGTTTTAACCATAATCTCTTTACCTATGTTATAAAAAATTGTGCAAGTATTTTCAAATATCCCAACAGTTTAATATGTTGATATGTTATGTTGTGCATGAGGAATGCCGTTGGGGTACCTTGTGCCTGTCTGTAACCATCTACATGCACTGCAAAAATATATATAAAAAATTGAATTTGTTTGTAGCATGATCTAAAATATTGAATATTGAAACATACTATTTCAAAATATGAGAAATGTATAATAAAAATTAACTACCTATGTTGTAGTCTAATATACACCACAGAGAGATTAGTGCATGCATTAGAATTATAGTCATGTAACTTCCATAATATTGGTTTAATCATTTGTGCCCTTTTGTAAAATTCAAAGTTGTTTTCTATTGATATATCCCCCAGCTAACTGATTGTTATTTCCCTGAGTGTCCTCTAAAGCAGATTTAGTACATCAGGGGCAGCATGAGTTGCATAAATAACCAAGTAACCCTTAAGGTTCTCCGTAAATATATTCTTAAATTGCTATGTGTGTCAAAAAAATCTCCAATTATTATTATTATTTTTAAAATTTGGCATAGATTGGTGATAAAATGGTTGAATTAAAAGAGTCAAAATACAAGTTTAATAGCTTAGGTTGTCTTCTTTTTAAAAAATATATACATGTGAAGGGTTATTCAGGGATTCCTGACAGATATTAGTGTTTTGATGTAATTTTGAAAAAAAATTGTTTGGAAATAGAAAAGTGCTACTTGTACTTATAGCCCTATAACTTTCCAAAAAAAAGAAAAAAAAAAAAGCTAAGAACATGTTAACATTGGGCATTTCTAGACTTAGGACAAAATTTAGAAACTATTTAGCACGGGTGGGTTTTTTTTTGCGGCTGTAGATGGGTAACAGATTCTGGGGGTCAAAGTTCCAAAAAGTGTGTTTTTTTTTACATTTTTTCATCATATTTTATCATTCTTTTTATAGTAAATTATATGATATGATGAAAATAATGGTATCTTTAGAAAGACGATTTTATGGTGAGAAAAACAATATATAATATGTGTGGGTACAGTAAATGAGTAAAAGGAAAATTACAGCTAAACACAAACACCGCAGATATGTAAAAAGAGCCCTGGTCCTTAACGGTAAGAAAATTGAAAAATGGTCTCGTCACTAAAGGGTAAATTGTAAAAGATTTCATTTGTCCATCTTGATCCACTGTTCAGTCTGGTGTTCCAGCAGCTTTTCTTACGATATGTTGTGAGTTCATATCCACAAGTGCATATTGCTTTGTGGAAACAAATTGAAAGCCTTACATTGTAATATGTGTATGGACATGCTTATAACAAAGCTTGGTCCCTCTCCTCATATAGTTGGTCATTAACAGGCACTTTGATGCAATGTGTCTACCAACGCTATTCTGTTAAAGTGGTCATTGGATCACAAAAACATACCCTATCTCTCAGTCATAATGCAGAATTTATGCTTGCAAGGATAACCAGACCTAATCCACCTGGTTATCCACATAAATACTCCTATCCTTTAGAGGGGTAAATTATATAATAACCATTGAAGGTTATACGTTTGTTGTCCTTCCTGTAAAGGAAACAGAGACTTGCCCTAAAAGCCTTTTCATGGTTAGGACAAGCTCATATAGATAGAGGTAATATAATTCTAACTTGGTGGCCCGATATGGGAAATACTGCAGTTCATGTGTTTAGTAAATGTAAGCATTTGCTTATTAATAACTAGGCCACATTACTGATGTACTGTTTATTGAAATATTAATACCTAACATACTTTTTGAATTACTTTATATTGGACATTTGCCAACATCTCATGGATATAAATATGTTTTTGTATGTGCTGATGCATGTACCAGGTTTACTTGGATATATCCTGTGTGAAGTGCAACCTCTGATACCATGATTGCTAGTCTCACTTCCTTAGTATGCATTTGGTAGTCCCAGGACCAGCCACTCGGATGGTGGTCCTGCAGATATTGCAAAGGAAATCCAAAACTGGGCAACCACATTTGAGTTACTTTGCGAAATCAGTGCACCCAACCACCCCCAAAGTAGTGGGGTTGTGGAACAGAAAAACACAGAGGTTAAATGACTGTTAACTAAGTTACTAGTTGCTTGCCCCCACACAGTGGTACCTATGGTACAGATGAGCGTTAACGACCTGATAATACAAATGGTGAGACACATATATGGTGTACCTTGTAACACATGTTTCACTGACGATTGCATTTCTGCACCAGGGAGAGTTTAGAACCCATGGTTCTATTAGAGAAATTTAGGGGGGGACGACAATTTTTCTTTCTCAGCACACCTAACCATGCACCACCACCTATTTCCTACTGTTGGCCAGTTTGTCCTGGAGAGGGTGGCTCCAAGAATTATTACTACAGAGAATAATCAGAGCCAAAAGAGAAAAGTAGGTTTTGATATTTTAAAACCTGCTAAATACATCCAAGATGTTCACAGAACCACTGACTGACAATAGATGCTGTTAAAAAAAGGCAAGATAAAAAAAAACAGAGGACAACAGAAATGCCACCAGAATACAGCCACGTAACAGACTGAATGATGAGCTGACATTTGAACCTGCAAATGTGAAGGAGAAGGATGAACAGACAGACGCGATACATTCACAGTTAACATAGAATATATGAAAAGTGAATCATCAACATCATTATCAGAAAGACTCTGGAGAAAACAAACTGTACCTGAATTATCTTATACAATAAGAAATAAATGCAAAGATGGAAGCAAAAGAATGCTAGAAAATTGGTTATGGTGTCTTCTTCTTACAATCTGCAGCATTATCATAACATCAGCCCTAGCTGTCGTTTTAAAACTGCATTGGGATTATGTCAACAAGCAAGATGCACCTGAACTGAATTGGAATGCACATAATACATGTTCTATGATCGTAAGGACAACTTCCAAGAACCATCTCAAAGGAAGAGACGCAGCTCACAGTGAAATGATTGCTAATGTGACCTACACTGGTATTTCACAAGGAACCTATTGAAGATCATTCCAAAAACCGATTATACATGAGAAAGATGTGAGTGGACTATTTCAAATCTTAATAATGGACTCAACGATGATGGCAAAGCATGCTGCAATCAGAAAAAGACGGGACAGATGCTTGTGATAGACTGTCGATGTACCTATGAAGGTGATGCAAGAAAAGACTTTGCCATATAGTTTTTCATTGAATGACTACTGCAAACAGCCTTATTATGCTGAAAAGAAATGCTATGCTAATAAAGGCTGATAACTGTCAACACTCAGCTTCCCAGTTATTTCTCAAGATGTAACACAGTATTGAGAATACCTGATTGACTATCAAAGCACCTCACAGTACAAGACCCAGATTGATACCTACAACTCAGAAAAAGTGGTTAATAGGAAGAAGCAGAAGAAGATGAATATAGATTTCCTACTGGAGTGAGAAACCATATTGGAACCATATTCTGTAATAATGAACTTTACAATAACATTTGGTGGCATGTGGATTTGAATTCGGAAGAAACACACCAATTAACGAAAGAAACCTTGATGCAATTAATAAATAATAACAAGACCGGCCTACTAAGAGCAGAAGCCCTGCCAAAAGAATGGAATATAAAAGACCAGCAAAACCTTTCAGAAACTTGACATCATGGGACACTTGAACTAAGGCATGATCAAGATTTTGGTACAACTACTCCTTGGATTCATCATCATCAACAGAAATAATCAAACGGACAGGAATACTAATATGGCAATTCTGAATTTAAATTTAATTCTGAGGGTTGTCAAAGGTTCTGAAGAGTCGAATTTTTACTTTGCATCACTGCTTTATTGACTGCTAACAATCAAGTTACAGAATCAAGTTACAGAATAAAACCAAACTGAGGATATACTATGCTAAAAGGTACTTTCCGAAAGTAGTGATAATTGTAATCATGAAATCACATGCCAGGAGATGTTGGTGGGAGAGAGCTGACTTATGAAACAAGGTAACTCGGTAAGCAAAATAAAGACTGGAGGGTATAAAAAGGTTACACAACTGGGCTTACTAATAAGCAGGACAAACCCATTATCTGACAAATGAATAAAAACATCTTAGGAATATGAAATGCCTTGTATTGCCTCATGAAGAAATTTGGTAATTCTAAGAACCAGTAATACATCTTCATCCCCCTGTTGTGCTGTCCAATGCATCCATTTCCAAGTCCTGCCTATAGCCCACAAGCTGGGACAATTCTGGATGGCACAATGTAACCATAGAAGGATTAGATGAAAGTTCCAAGGCCTGATGTCTTACTGATAAGATTTCAATTTACACCAAACTTTACAATAGGTACAAAAAGTCTCCAACACTCTATGTATTGTAGTTATAAAACATAATATGGACTGGAGTACAGGAATAAGAATTTGTTTCCAATAATATAGCTTTCAGATAAGGATTAGTTTTTATTCCTTTATATATTTTTTTTTATTTTTTTTTTTTTATAAAAGTCACTTGTGAGTTGAAAAGCTTTTAGGAATATAAAGACATGACCATATTATTAAGGTAATATGTCTTGCGAGTTTAAAAAAAAACAAAAAAACATTCTACACTTTACACAATTAAAAATATATGAAGAGTTAGGATCATTAAAACTTGCCTAGCAGATCATGCTCGATGAGCCAAGACTGGCAGATGTTTACTCTAAAACCCTAAAACAAAAATTGTCTGCCAGTCATTTCTTGACTAACTAAAAATAGGACAAATATAACCAGGATGCAACATACCATTTGAAAACATTTGTAACTTGTTGGCACTGCCCTTGTTATCACAACAAGATATCAGAGAGGCATACAACATAAATTGAAAATGAATTAATTAGCCTGCTTAAGTACTTGAAATGTTTGCAAAGCAGCCACGCACCATGTGTTGGAAAGAATGGCTATATAAGTGAGCCTCTCACAAAGTGAAAACAATTCCCTTTTAGAAACCTGGAAATCACGATGGTTTGACATGCTTATAATAACTGTTTAGTTTATAATTTGATATTTTGTGTGTGTGTGTATATATATATATATATATATATATATATATATATATATATATATATATATATAGGCCTGTAAAGGTCTTAGAGTAGTTAGGCAGGAACCATATTATTAATATAGTCAAGATCAACGAAAACATAATTCATTCCAAGGGCTGTAGAGATGGTATGTGGTCATTTCTCAACATTAGAAGAAATTAATTTTCACTTCCAGCGAAAGAGCAGCTTCTTTGAAGTAAAGGCAGTAAACATGTAACTAATTACTAAGAAATGTTTTATGGGGATAATAGCCAAAGTTAACATTTTCATCAAAGATGGTGGCAATTAATTTAACAGATAGGATGTGGATCAGGAAAAATAAATAAATTTGTTTTTTTTTCTGTTAAGGCTTACAGGGATCATATAGTTATAACACTTGTGTAGAGGTGTATATTTAAAGGAACACTCCAGCATTATAAAAGAATACCTTGATAATGCAGGATTGTTTATAGGGTAATAAAATAGTTTAATTCAGCAGAGTGGGTCCCCTTACTGCAACTCCACCCTGCACACCCTCTTGGCTGTCTAACTACTGATTTTTCTTGCAATTGGCACTTTTATATATTTGAGACAGATGGAGCATTTTGTTAACCCCTAAAGCACTTCAGTTATGTCACGCTTCTCACCGTGACATCCAGATGGCCAGAAGTGGTCGCCCCAGAAGTGCCCAACAGGGGATATGAACCTGGATCCTCCTGTGTCCCAGGCCTGCTGTTTTGCCTCCGAGCCACAATTCAGCTCATGTAACAGCCTGAAGTCCGATCTTGCCTTATCTTCAGCACTAGGGGGCTGGACTTTTCCTGTAGCTGCTCCTGTCAATCTCAGTCCACTTGAATTAGATGCCAAATCAGCCAGGTATAAAACACTGCCTCTCTCTGTACATTGACTCTGGTTCCTGTATTTGTGTTCTTGATCCAGTGTTCTCCAGTCGGCTCCTGACCTTGGCTTATCTCATTGTCTATTCTGACCTCTGGCTTCCCCTGACTTCGGCTTTTCACGACTACTCTTCTGCTTGACCTTGCCTGTACTGCGACTTGGAGCTATATCCTGTATAGCCCCCGTGCACAGACTCACAGTCCAGGTGGCTTCTTACCTGGTCACCTTGGTCTGTGTTTATTTGCAAGGGTGAGCATATAACTCTGCATGTCGGACTCCACATCAGGTAAGATCCTGACAAGTTATGATTGGAAGTGTGTCTTTAAGTGAGTCTATGTTTAACATGTCCCAAATTTTAGGTTGTCCCTCCATTAGCCCAGTTATCCAACCAATTCAAATGCATCACTAAGCAAAACTCACAAACACTCAATGGTCCTATTGTTTACTTCAATGCATAAATAATCCCTTGGCCTATATTCATAACCAATAGCCCACCACCTTAAGGCACAGGAGGTAAGGAAGGATACATGTATAGCTAATGATTAGTACATTAACTCTCCATCCCCTACATGGAGCCAGAGGAGAAGTTAGTATTTGTTGACATTACAAGGGTTTCTTCATGATCCCAAATAAGCTTTTAAGATGAACCTTTTAGGGTACACCACGCTTAAGGAGTGGCCTGTTGTCCGATTGGTGGATTTATAATAAAAAAAATAAAAAAAAGATTTTAGAATATCAGCTTATTCCAGCAACCTAGAGGCCTACCTGTATGTTGCTGCACAGACATTTTGTGTCATTGTTCCATTATCCAGCCCCTCTTGGTGTGTCATTGTCCCCTTTTCCCAGTCGCTCAGTGTTACTGTTCACTTTCCTAGCTCTTCTATGTACTTCATTGTCCCTTTCCCAGCCCCTCTGTGTTATGGTCCCCTTCCCCAGGCCCTGTGTGTTTTATTGTCCCTTTCCTCAGCCCCTCTCTATATTATTGTCCCCTTCCCCAGGCACTTTTGTGTGTCCTTCTCTTTTCACCCCTAGCGCTGGGCAGTCTCCTCATGCTGGTCACAAAGACCCTGGATATAGCACCCCCGAGACGGTGTTCCTGTGCCACCATATTGCAGCACCAAGCCTGCAATCATTCAAATAGTTTAACGCAACACTGTGGTCACATATCTAATTGAAGAATTAACTACGATAAATTCAAAGCATGATATTATAAACATTTAATTAAAGGGGCTCTACCAATATAGAATTGGAAGCGGTTGATATCTTTAAGAGTTGTATTTGATACATGTAATTGTCTAAAGTAGTGAGAATATTATGTTCGTAGTATATGAGATATGTTGCTGGATGTATTCTGAAGTCAATGTATGTGTATATTGAAGCATATTAGAGTAGTAATATGTCTACTTGAAGGGTTCTACAGCAGTGGCACAAAACACCTGCAAGAGTTTAGCTGTTGCATATAGAAACAGGAAAATGCTACATTAGGTGCCTGGAGCTTAAAAAAGTAATAAAGTGTTTGCATGGTATATGTCTTTAAGAATTATGTTGTTAATCAAGGTGCATTTTCTTTTTAATTACTGCTTATAACGGGATGGCATATTCAAAATGCTAACAGCCATTGCAAAAAGGCATAGGAAGATGTATGAGAAATGACTAAAACAAATATGATTTTCAAAATTGAGTACCAGAGATCACACTTTAAAGCTTCACTAAGCAACTGAATTTAGCTTTTATTACTATAACACAGCAACAGAGTGTTTGTTATGGCTTTTAAAAATGCCCTGGGGTGCAAGATATACAATCCATAACTTTTTAAATACTACATCTTTTTATAATGTCTTTAATATATCCTCTTTATATGTGTATGAAGGTCGTTTAAAGGTTATTTGCAAAAAGATTTAAGATGAATTTCTCTGGAAATTATACATCAAAGCTTTTTTTTTTTTTGGTATTGCTATGAAAAGAAATTGAATATTTGATTATTGCAGTCATTGTGTGTTTATTCTGTGATTTTCAGCAAAGTCTGTGATACAGTGAAGGCCTCTGACGTTTGGGGAGGGTGGCTGGAGCTTTTAATTTCTCAAGCTTAATTGGTCTTTGTTCACTTTCGCAACAACTGTTAAGACGTTGAGATGAAATTTATGTCTGCGAGGTAAAGAGTCCTCTGTCAATGTCCCTTTATTGGCCAATGCTATGTGACCAAGTTATGCCAAGCCTGGCTAACGGTACTTTACTCAGTACCATGGGCCAGACCTCAAGGAAGGAAAGAAATACCTGTGTTAATAAATATGTATATCTCTAACACACCCTCTCCTAGAATAATATAAATGAAAAATGACATAATGCATGTTATTTATAAAGTCACTTTCAAAAGAGGAGATTATGCAGTGAACACAATTTTTCTGATATGCAATTAAACAGATGATGACATAATTTGCTCTGCAACTAAACAAACAATGACATAATTTGCTCTGCAACTGAACAGATGATCACAACATTTCTAGTGAGCGTGGAAATCAAAGTGATTCTCATTGCAGATTTAGAGATCTGATTCCTTATGTCTGATTAAGGTTAAAGGAGTCTATCTCCTGACTAGAGAGAAAGCAGCTTAAATTTTAATACGTACATGTTAAAAAATTGAAAATTAGCTTTTGCTTCTCAAGAAAAAACAAAGTTTTTTTATTGTATTTATTTTTTTACTCTTTTCTCCCGTTGCTTGATGATATGTAACTTTGTGTGCCTTCTGCACAATAGAAACTGTAAATATACTATTTATATTTGTAGCACTCTGTTTTACAAATCACAAGGCGTAGTGCTTTTATTTTTAGAAATAAAGAAAATAAATTCACCAATACACATTAAAGAAAGAGTAAACAACCCGTCATATCACACACACAGAAATAAATAACATGAAAAATTGCGTAAATGTTGTGTTTGGATGAGCGGAGATGCGTAAGCTTAACTTTGGAATAAACATTATTAAACAACAAAACAAAAACATATTTAAGGTTTACTGTTACTTTAAGCAATTCACTCTTAACCATGCAAACCCGGATCTAATTTTAAGAATCAAAATCAAATTACGGTTGTGACCATGTGTTAGCTGCCTATTATAGCTCTTTTGGCATTTCCTCTACTCTCTTATCCGTAACTTCCAGCTTCCCCACTCAATATATGGTTTGTTATAAAAAAAAAACAAATAAATAAATAAACGTGATTATTAGAGAAATTCTTTGGGTCGCAGATTCCAACAGATGGTTATAGCAACCTTAATTTCCCATAAAGATTTCATAGATCTTCTTGAATTTAATATTGAGCCAATATGTTTCATTTCAGTAGTACACTGCACCAGTAATATTAAGTCCTGTAACAGACATCTGGTGAGCCAACAGCAATTGAAGGCCATACTGTAATCAAATCAGCACGTCTTCTGATATTTATATATAGAATCAAAGATGACATGGGACTCACTCTACAACATAGTGAAGCCAGGAAATAACATTTGGTGATGTTAAGAAAGCAGTATCGCCTTCAAAAGCCATCAAAAATGCCAGTTCATGTTTACCCTACAGAAGATCGTTATTCAGATGACACACAACAATAATTAAAGAGTCTAATTGATTTTCAGTCAACAGAGGAAGGAACAGATGTTCAGTGCAGAGTTGAGGTCATTATCCTTTTGTCAAATATCACCATGAAGAATGGTAATTTTCTCATAATTATAATAAAGATAGCAATGAAATTTAATTTAGTGCTTCGGCCATTTCAGCATGTTGTTGGACCTTTCAGCGTGGTTTCCTTCTGCTTATGCTAAACAATCCTACGGCCATAAATGATGTGCCAAGGATCAGTAAACATTATATGAAGTAGCACAATTTAGAGGCATACACCACCTGTTGACATTTTATATTCTCCTAGATCACTACAACACAATATCTAAGCAACTTTAACAGGAGGCACATCCATGTATTGATGTGATGAGCGTTTGGAAAATGTAGCAATCAACCTTATAGTCAAGTTAATACTACGTATGAGAAGTAGGTAAGTAAAAGGTTGATTGATCATTATCACAGTACGTGACCATATATCATCATGCAATAGCATAGATAAAGTATCTGAATCTGTAAAAAGTATGTAAACAAATTCTACTCCAAAACTACAAACAAATGTTCCCACTTAAGAGAGGACGGAAGTCTTTAAGTCTAGATTATTTATTTTTATATGATTTTTTGGATCCACATATATTGATACTGTAATGTTGACCTTGAGGGACCTATTCTCAACAATGCTAACTACGTTACTACATGAAGCAAACATTTCTGTGAAAAATGTAGAAACTTTTCGGAAGCCTTGGAAAGTTAACAACATTATAGTATTTTGAGATAGTCCTCCACTTATGATAGTAAGTTTAGCTTTTGAACAACAAGGAAACTAAAAAAAAAAAGTAAATAAAATAAAAAATAAAATAAAAAAAACAGAGGGCAGGAGGATCAATGGTATGTTAATATTGTTAATATATCAGAAGAGTTGACTGACCCCGATTGTGAAAGGGGATAACATTCACTGTTTCCCCGACATAGTGATCAACATCATTGTAGGAAAGTGTAAATATCACATATTCAAAATGCCAATCTCGCTCTTTAGATGACAGAATATTCTTCTAGTTTGATGTACCTAAAACTAATTGTCTTCCTGCTCTGCGGAATCTGCATGAATTCATATTACCGATGTAAAATTAGCAGCTTGTTCGCTTCCCTGACCTAACAAGGAAGGGACTAAGCTCCAGCATTGCTAGTTGCGACAGTTTCATTTAGAAATGCATGTAGATTCTAATTCAAAGAAGGTCCCTGCAGCACTGGAGCAGTTACACGTCGTTACAACGAAACAGCATTGGAGATTGCCATCCCTGTTGAAAAGATGGAATGTAATGTATTCAATCCCCGCCGGCACCGGTGTTCATGGTTTGTGTGATTAAAACAATCTGTAGGTAGCAAAAGTGCTCCTAGCTGACTATCTTGAGACCTAAAACCTTCCTGGGATTTGCATTTTATACAATTTCTTCCTACTGAGCATATAATCTCTTTTGTCATACTGACTGAGCTGCGGATTCATGTCAACCTTTGTAAAGAGCTTTTTTAAAAAAAAAAAATTCTATATTCACAAAAGCATTGCGGTGAAATAGGTACAGCTATTTAGCTTCCAAGTGCCTGATTTTGATGTTGACACTGTTATATGACTGGAAATACAATAACATTATAATATTAGGATATACAGACAGAGAATGGCTTGTATACAAAAAACACTATGATTAAAATGAAATGTGTAGGATATTATAATCTTAACAAAGTTATTAAACATTTCTTATAGAACTATAAACTGTTCATAATTATTCTGATTAATTTATAATGCAGTTAATTATATCTCACAGGTATAATTCCCTTTGGCCATCTTGTTTCAAAATATTATCTTCCCTTCATTTATGCTATATATCATTTATATGCCACTTTCAAATTAATTATTCAAACACCGTTACTAATATTGTTGTTTTTTTTTATAGCATAGACAATATAGACAGGGAAGAATTATAGAATTAGTATACTATGTTATACACTAAATACACTTGTATTATTTAACATCTGGCAGTTAAACATGTAAACTAATTATCTTTACAATCAGATTGGTCTGGTATGCCTATTGCAACACACAGAAATGAGGGAGTCTGACTTGTGGTGAAGTTGCTCAAACTGGATACAGGCAGAAGTTTCACCAAATACTCTGCCTAGAGTAATGAATTAGTTTGGTTTGCACCTGAGATTAGGTGCAGTGGGTCCAGGAGTCAGTTCACTCGAAAAGGCTTTTGTATATTCTAATGGTTCAGGAGGAACGCAGCACTTACATATATGGGGTGTATGGCTTTAAATCTGCTAGAGGCAGAATCAAACTTGCTACACACCAAATAATATGCTTTTAGTTCAAAGATTCAAACTGTAAGGGTGATATAGGAAAAAGTTCCTTATACCGAGTTCCTTATACTGTTTTCCTATATCACCCTTACAGTTTGAATCTTTGAACTAGAAACATATTATTTGGTGTGTAGCAAGTTTGATTCTGCCTCTAGCAGATTTAAAGCCATACACCCCATATATGTAAGTGCTGCGTTCCTCCTGAACCATTAGAATATACAAAAGCCTTTTCGAGTGAACTAATTATCTTTACACCCTGTTCCAAATTATTATGCAAATTCTATTTAGGTGTCACAAAGATTAAATATTTTGTTTTTCAGTTTAACTCATGGATGGCATTGTGTCTCAGGGCTCTTTTGATCACTGAAAACAATCTCGGACATCTGTGATAATTAGATTGCCAGATAAGCCCAATTTAAGGAAAAACTACTAAAGGAGGGTGTTCCACACTAGTAAGCAGATCACCATTTTCATGCAATATGGGGAAGAAAAAGGATCTCTCTGCTGCCGAAAGAGTGAAATAGTTCAATGCCTTGGACGAGGTATGAAAACATTAGATATTTCACGAAAACTTAAGAGTGATCATCGCACTATTAAGAGATTTGTGGCTGATTCAGAGCACAGACGGGTTTGTGCAGATAAAGGCACATTGAGGAAGATTTCTGCCAGATCCATGCATCGGATTAAGAGAGCAGCTGCTAAAATACCATTACATAGCAGCAAACAGATATTTGAAGCTGCTGGGGCCTCTGGAGTCCCATGGACATCAAGGTGTAGAGTCCTCCAGAGTCTTGCAACTGTGCATAAACCTTCTATTCTGCCACCATTAACCAATGCTCACAAGCAGAAATGGCTGCATTGGGTAGAAAAATAAATACTAACTTTTAAACAGTCCTGTTCACTGATGAGTGCCGTGCAACCCTGGATGATCCAGATGGATAGAGTAGGGATGGTTGGTGGATGGCCACCCTGTTCCAACAAGGCTGTGACGTCAGCAAGGCGGTGGTGGAGTCATGTTTTGGGCCGGAATTATGGGAAGAGAGCTGGTCGGCCCCTTTAGGGTCCCCGAAGGTGTAAAGATGACATCTGCCAAGTATGTGGAGTTTCTGACTGACCACTTCCTTCCCTGGTACAGAAGGAAGAACTATGCTTTCAATAATAAAATCATTTTCATGCATGACAATGCACGATCTCATGCTGTAAAGAATACCTCTGCATCAATGGCTGCTATGGGGATAAAAGGAGAGAAAGTCATGGTGTGGCCTCCATCCTCCCCTGACCTCAATCCTATTGAGAACCTTTGGAGCATCCTCAAGCAAAAGATCTATGAGGGTGGGAGGCAGTTTACATCCAAACAGCAGCTCTGGGAGGCTATTCTGACATCTTGCAAACAAATTCAAGCAGAAACTGTCCAAAACCGCACAAGTTCAATGGATGCAAGACTTGTGAAGCTGCTATCAAATAAGGGGTCCTATGTTCAAATGTAACATGACCTGTTAAAATGTTTAAAAAGTTAAAATGTTGTTATAAGTTTGATTGAAATAGCTTTTGATTTCAGTAAATATGCTGCAAACACAACAAATTACAATTTTCAGTTCTTTACACCCTATAAAATGTTTTGAAACTTACTGTGCGTAATAATTTGTAACAGTGCATTGTACGTTTTTTATTTTTTAGTGCATTGTAAGTTTTAAAAAATATATTTTTATTATTAGGAGGTTTGTTCAATAAAAATTTTAATTGTACTCTTAATAGTTGATAACATCAGAATTAAGCGGAGTGTTATTTACATCAATTATTTAGGTAAATGAGAAAAATATCATTTGCATACTAATTTGGAACAGGGTGTATATACTGTCTAAGTATTAGACGTCTTTAAATAATATCACCTAGAGATCATAAAGTTAAATCCAATGTCTATTTACTTCCAAACCCAAAAATATAAACATTTCATTTCTGGCTTATAGCTAGAGGGCAGCATATAAAATGAACTTACTCAGGGCAAGAAATAAAACCTATTTTAGAAAGGTAAGTACATCAATCTTATTTTACTTATTTAAAAAGGCCATTGACCTGTGTTGTCACCTGTAATTGAAATAGCTTTATGTATGAACTAAATACCAGTCACTATGGAAGAAAAATCCATTACAAAGTGAGACTACGAGTTGCCCACAACCCATAATAATCTCAGCATGATCGTAGAGCCTGTAAAATAATATGTATTTAAGACCAACAGAATTGTTATTTGTTTCTTGGTATGGTCATACCCCGGAGAAAAACTGGAAAAACAAACAAACCCCCCCAAAAAACAACTTAGACATATCTCATCAAATGCCAAGTGCAAAAAAACTAATTAGAATGTTTACAATTATTACACGCCACAAATAAATTCTAATTGTATTAGGACTTTTTTATTCTATCGGTCATATAAACATCTCAAACTATAACTAGTAAGGAAAATATTTGCTACAACCTAAAGATAGTTTATTAATAAACTCAAATACATCATCATTGTACGTTATCAGATTTCAAAACTAAATGTGTACTATTACAAAAAATGGTGCGTGAAAAAAGTATGTGAAATTTTTTTTTCTCTATATATGAGAAAACCGCTACTCAATGTGTTTTTATAATTCAGGTATATGACAATACATCACACCAGTTATTAATTTGTGCTGCATGACTTTTGTGGAGTTTTGATGCTAATGGCATCACAGAGGGGTACGAATATTTATTTATTTTCGTCCAGCATACAATAAACAACACCAGATTATATTACTCTTGATAAAACCAGAACTTGATAAATAATCCCAATTAAGAACAGAAGAATCTGAGGTTTATGCTAATAAATAAAAACACAGTTGTACTCTGTGACATGTTGTAGCGAACGTCAAGCAGCGCTGGCCGTAGCTGTCTCATTCTTCACCCTGGCATTCAGTGACAGTCTTCTGTTAGTGATGATCCCAGGAAGACAGATTTGCTAGCTGTAAATGAGGCACGGTAAAGGCTTATGCATAGTGAGACACGTGTAATGAAGGCTTGCCTGTCATAGCTGGGGCTCCCTAGCTGCACTGCCTTCCCTAACAAAACACCTAATCATTTCCACAGCCAGACTGACGTTAGGTCTCAGAACAGGGATGCAATCTGGACCCCAGGGGAGTCATACCCATCATCCAGCCCTCTGTTATTTTGATGAGCTTCAGAAGAAAGTCATAAAAGCTATTATATAGGAGGTCCTTCTGGGCTTTGGAGGGCTGACTACATGCCTTTTTTTAAAGAAGGTTATAGAAAAAAAATGAACTGCGTGATACAAAAGCCCAGATGACTTGTAAATGGTTATATGGAGCTCACCGATTCCTTGGAGGTAACAAAGTTAATATACCATTCTCTTAAATGTGTCCCTAGAGTACAGTCAGTAAAGATGCCATGTGGAAGTTCAATAAATGTGGTTGGTGATTACCACACTGGAAACCCTTTACTGCTAATAATATCTTTAGCAGTATGGGATTATTATAGTGTGAAAAGCACCAGCCAGATCACAGCAGCATCTCCCGATTGCAGGATTTCAAAAGAGCCAGTGCAGGTCTGATAAACATGGGAGGAACCGTTTTTGTCACTAGGGAGCAAAGTGCATTGCAAACTCTATTCAAGCAATCATTTATTCCCAATATCATTTATCATGTATTTCTGCAATATACATGTTCCAGTGTGATCCTAATTTCCCAGACTGACACCAGAGTAGAAGCAAGCAATATGAATACACACACGTTTTTGGCCCGCAAAACACACTAGGGCTTATTTTTGGGGGGTGTCTTATTTCGGGGGAAAATGGTAGCAAGCATGTGCAAGAAAGTAGGTCTACATTCAGGGGAATTCCCCCGAACATAGATTAGTGAATTAGCGCAATTCCCAAACATAGATTAGCGAACTAGCGCGTGGAATCCCGTGAATCTATGTTCGGGAAAAATTACCCGAACATAGATTAGTGAACTAGCGACTAGAGCTTATTTTTTTGGGGTAGGACTTAAATTACGAGCATGTCTTATTTTCGGGGGAAAACATTGTGTAACCTGTTGAATTACATGCTGTTGAAGTTGGGGAAACAATTAAAATCTATTTTTAAAAATGTTTGAAAAATCACGTTACGAAACAATTTAATTTACAGAGCCTAAAATGCAACAATTAATTTATGTGTTATGTTAAAATATTCTAGGTATGGCTGTGTATTTACATGCCATACACAAACTCATTTTTCCAGTATTGATTAGTAAGCACTAGGAATATAATGCTGCAGAAATGGTCTTTATTATGCATTTCATGGCTCAATAACTGTCCATGGTGCTGAAAAGATTTGTCCAAAAATATGAACCCCTGCATGAGCAACATGCCTAAACATTCTAGTATTGCAGCACTATGGAAGAGTTACAGTGACCTGTGCAAAATAGGTAAAGGCATTGAACCTAAAAGATGGATTGGTTACTAAAATCAGGGTGGGATTTAGTTGATAGCATTTTGGGGCACATTATGACATGTGGCTACTTCCACTCACACTTGTTCCGGAAGACGGGGCTTACGGCCGTTGGACGTAATGATGTCAGAGCGTGATGACGCGTTTCGCCGACGTGCTCGGCTTCATCTGATGAGCGCGTCAGCGAAACACGTCATCACGCTTGGACGTCATTACGTCCAAGGCCGTATGCCCCTCCTCCCTGAACAAGTGTGACTGGAAGAAGCCCTTAGAGCTTCTGGAGCCTGAAAAGGACCGACAAAATTGTTTGGGACTATACCACATTTGTGAGGAAGAGGTACAGAAAGAGGACTTATAGCCAGGCAACTGCTTTTAATGTTTGGAGTGTCAAATAAAGGATTTTTACTGTCATCACAGCCTCAAGCCTCAGTATACTGAGATGCCAACACAGTTCAGAGCAGACATAATTGCTCTACTCTTGTGAGTGTTTTCGATCTATATTTTCAATAGTTATGTTCTATGCATATTGCCCTATGAGTTTTTGTTCTGTTTTTTTTCTTTTTGAGCATTTCACTGAAGTTTTAACAGAAGCAATTTCAAAACTTTTAAAAGTGAGGTAATCTTTCAAATAATTTTATCCTTACTTTGCACTTATGTGTTTTTGTCACTAGTGTACTTTAACACTTTTGTATTGGCACAATGTATTTATGCTATTACACATGTATGTGGTATTTCTATCACTCAGCAACTGATTTGTAGTGTGTTTAAGCACAGTGCACTCTATACAATTTGGGAAATTTATATTTATGTGAAAGTTATTCACTTGTATTGTTTGATGGTCTTAAAGGCACAGCGCACTTTATTTTTGTTTTTTGTTAGCTCCCCATAACTATCAAAAGTGGCAGGTATGCTCTACTTTAGCACGTCTGCCTCCCTCACATACCTCAGATCAGAGCAGTTTTTCTTCTGAATGGTGTGCACAGTGTGAGGAGCATGCAAAAGCAGGTGCAAGTGTGCACGGATGACAAAGAGAAGCCTCTGAAAGACTATTTTCCCTTGAAGAGTAGTCTCTTCTGAGGAAAAAGGCGAGGGCTTGCATAAGCTGACGTTCATAAAGAATGCAGCGTTTGCAAGCTCATTTAAGATATACTTCCATAAATACATGCATCTTTGTATTATTTGGGGGGTCTAGCTATTAAATAGTGATAAAAAAAATATTTTAAGTGTTGAGTGATTCTTTAAGAGCCCCTATACTGCATTACTGTTTACTTAAAAGAACACTAAAGTCACCCGAGCAAATACAGCTTAATGTACTGGTTCTGGGGTCTATAGCCTGTTTCTGCAGATAAAAGGCAGTGTTTACATTCTTCCTGTGTCAGTGCTGCACAGTGTGTGGCACTGGCATTCAGCGTCTTCATGCTCTACAGGGAGATGCTAAACGTTCACAACAGGGATGCATTGATTCAATTTATCTCTATGAGGAGATGCTGATTGGCGCAACATTTTTCCTATGGGAAAGCACTGGATTGGCTGAGATCATCAAAATTGATGATCTCAGCCTGGAAGAGGAGCCAACCATAGTGAGACTGGCACTCCATGGTGAGTAAAAGCACCCTCTACACAGACAGGTTAGGCGGGGACTTATTTCAATTCCTGTTCCTGTAAATATGAATAGAAAAAGTGTGCCGGATTTAATTATAGAGTTCCTAAAATCTGTTCTGCCAATAAAATGTTTAGTGCAAGCACTGTCTTTAGCGACCAGCAGCCAACTTGTCCTCATCACTCATAGCTGAGCCTCGTAGATCCCAGTGCCAATGATCAACAGTCACACAATTCATTCACCAAAAACGGTAAAATAAGGAGTTACAGAGAAGACATATGAAACATGAAAGGGAAAGCAGATATTTTTGCTTCCCACTGTTCTCTGTGTGTGCATGAAAATGCACTTACTCTAACCACAGTTAAACAGCTATGAGTAAAGGTGCAAGTTGGAGATCACTTAAATGCAAGCAAGTCAGGAAAATGGCTTTATATACTTTGAGCAGTGAATGGATTAAAGAGCAGATGTGAGTAGGAATTTAATCCCTGCTGAGATAAATGTGTGCGTTCCTGGGCTAAAAGAAAAATGAGGGAGAAGCCTCATGCTGGGCAGCTGTTTTAGCACTGTTTTATCCCCTGTCTTTGTATATAGCAAGGTCTGC
Organism: Pelobates cultripes; assembly: GCA_933207985.1. Classification (NCBI taxonomy): domain Eukaryota; kingdom Metazoa; phylum Chordata; class Amphibia; order Anura; family Pelobatidae; genus Pelobates; species Pelobates cultripes. The sequence continues at coordinate 56,993,669 of OW240918.1, read as the reverse complement.
TCCTTCATAGTAATAGCATGCTTGCACCGTTCTCTTTGTACTTGCTCTGCATATCCTAAGCAAATCCAAGCTCACATGAACTGAAGTTTAATTTGAAAGATGGGCATCTCCCAATCCTACACCAAAAAAAATTTTTTTTTCTTTATTTTTCATTTTTGGTGCATGGAATTTAAGTTTCACAAACAGGTTTGCACGTAAGTGCTCCAAAAACGTATAGATACGATGTTGTTTAAGTTTTGGACCAATTTTGGGTCAGGCAGTAACATATTCAGGAATAACACTAACATAGTAGGCTTTTCGAGATGCTCTGTCGGGGTGTGTCTGTATGTTTTGTACACCCTTGCATATAGGGTGAGGCATTATGTTTTGTGTCAGCACTTGCGGATTGTGGGTCTGATGGAGCTAGTGCTCCGTGTGTGCCTAGGGGAGTAGGTGCGGCTATGGTGTGCCTGGGTAGCGTTAGGCTAGGTCTTTTTGTTGTGCTGTGGCGGAGGGTCATGGGTGATGCTTCTGGGTTGATTGGTTACCCCTAACCAAGGGGGCAGTGGGGGGGGGGCAAGTGTTTGGGCACAGGTTGTGCTGGTTCTTGTGGTGTTGTCTAGGTTATGTCCCTCACAGGTAAGTGAGTCGTGGACCTGTGGTAGTGAAGCTTAGGTAAAACATTGAGCATTAGTGAAGAATAAACTAAAAGGTGAGAATTTTTTTTTAAAACTAAATAAACAAAGATAAACATAGATAAACTGTGAAGTCTCAGCATGAAGGGTATGCCACTGTTGTATTAGGCTGGAGGTATCAGTCCACACCCTTCACGGTACAGGGTGTTGTGATCCGCAGGGTCCCGGTACAAACGGGGTGGTATTCTCAGTATCCCAGGTCATCGTCTGCGGTCTGTCCCGTGGCACAATCGTGGAGCTGGATAGTCCCAGGGCATCTAGGAGGGGTGTTGCTTCCTCCACTGAAGTTGGAACATGTGTAGTTCCTTTATGGGTTATCTCCAGAGTCCCGTTAGCACCCCACCTGTAGGCTATGTTTGCTGGTCGTAGCTGTGAGGTGAGCGGTCCATAGGATTTGCGCCACATGAGGGTAGCCTTGGATAGGTCTTGGAAGAATGTTAAGGAGGAGTTCTCAAAAATCAGTGGTGTCTTGCCTTTCAGCCCCGCCATGATGTGTAGCTTATCTTGAACAGTGACACATCTGATCTCTGGCTGGTGGGGTTTTTAGGTGTGGGGAGCTGGGTAAGCGGTACACTCCATCCATCATAATTTTCTTTACGAGTGTGTGTGGAAGCACAGTAGTTAGTAAGCGCCTGACCTAATGCGGCAGCTCGTCGGCTGAGATCGTCATGGGTATGCCCGGATTTTAATATGGGAGCGGCGTTGTCGGTCTTCCATGGTTGACATTTTGATTGCCATGTAGGTGTGTTGTTGCTGGAGTTGTTTGATGGATTCATCCATCTGGTTCATGTGAGCGTGGACTTTCCCTACTTCTTCTTCCGTGGCTCTCACCCTTTCTGTGACTGTGCGTAGTTCCGTTTTGAGGATGGCTGAGTCAGCTGCCAGGAGTTTATGGATTTCTGCTAAGAGGATTTTGAGGTCACGTTTGGTAGTTGGAGCTGAGTCATCCGTGGACTCTATTGGCAGTGGCTGTGGCTCTTGTGAGTGCTCGGGTGAGTCAGGCCTGTGCTGGGTTGTAGTGTGTGCCCTCTCCGGCTGCAGTGTGTGGGGATGCACCTGAGAGTCAGAGCTCAGGCTTGCCTGGATTTGCGGCCTTGTAGGTGGAGGTGTCTGGGGGAGCTCAGAGGGGCCAGGATCTGGTTGCCTTATGCTAGGTGCCTTATCCAGCTGTCCTGTCTGGGGTAAGCCAGTTATTTCGGGGCTCTGCTGGGCTGCAGTGGGTGCCTGGGCTAGGTCCAGCCTTGCTGTCATGGCAGCTGGCTTAGAGGTAGCAGGCCGTTGTAACATAGCCCCTATATCTCTGTCCCCGGACGTACCCTGCGGTTTTTGGGAGCGACGTCCCATGGATGGTGTGTGAGCAAGGACGGTGGGTTGTTACCGCGGGTTTTTAATGTTCCCGAGCTCCGTTGGGTTTCCGCGTAGGATTTCGTCCAGGCAGAGGATCGATGGCGTTTGGTAGGCCCCGATCTTGCGTCTCTGTTTCTGCTGCCGTTGTGGCTGGAAGAAAGGCATCTGATGGTCACCATTCATATTTTATGATGGCTATGATAATCTCAATTTTATCCTATTAAGCCCTTAAGGTCTGACTTCTTAATTTGCACTCGCCACAATCTGGACTATAAAGACCATATACTGGCAAGGAATGTCCTACTTATAAGCACTAGAATTGATACATCATGCAGTAGCGGTTATGATGCACTGCTAAACCATTTTACACTTACAACTTTCTGTCGTGTCTCTGTGCTACCTCTGGTCTGAGCTGATATGCTAAAGCTCATACATCACGTCCCAACTTGGTATGAATTGGTATGATAATGTGGACGCAGCATGATTGGCTGACAGATATGGGCAAGTTTCAAACCATTCTTATACAGTTTGAAAATTCACTGTCAGATGACACCAAGGTGCTACAGGCACTCCAGGTACCATACCACTTCTGCATGTTATGATGTATAGAGCATCTTTTTAATTAACACTGACAATACTACAATTGTCCAGATGTTTTAAGTGAATGGGAAAATCTGTTTATGAATATGATCATTAAAGACCTGATTATTGTGACTGAACACACTGCCAATGGCCCCAACGAGTTAGCTGTGTAAACAAGAGCATTCATATTTTTTCCTAAAAATTTTCTATCATCATAATCTTTTGAAGCATTTGAATGTAAGATCCAAACCTTCTACCATAAATCCACACTACATGGAAATCTAAGGAAAATCATAGCATTAGCAACCTTTACTATAACCTCCATTTTTATACAGACTTTAACAACAAATAACTAATTTTATCTCGCCAACACAAAACAGAAAAAAAAAAAAAACTACTGACCTGCATACTAACTTCAGCCAACAAAACAAATGAAAATAAATAATTATATAAGCAAGAACACATTTAACTAATGTGACATGCAAGAAGACCAGGAGAACATTAAAGCAAATAAAAAATAACAGTGAATGCTAAAAGACTTCAGAAATATTCCAGGGGTTATTAGCCAAATTTTACATAACTTTAATAACATCAGAGCCCACAAAAAGTGTTCACATGTGTACAATTATTAGCTATCATAAATGTAGTCTGGAATAAACTGTAATTGTAATCTTGGTAATTTAGGGGATTTATTTAGTAAATTTAGAGTTTTAGGATAGAAGAGGATAAAATGGAAATCATTTATAGCTTGAGTGCTCCCTATTCTGTGATACAAGTTCATCATTCAACCTGCAGCTTTTAAAATGTAAGTGAGCTAACTCACACTCTGCCCCATAACAATTTCATATTGCTAAAGTTGTTATAGAGGCTGAAGTACCTGGGTGCCCACTTACCTTGTGCTTTCCAGTCTTGCTGATTAGATGATGCTCCCAGGTGATCACTGGCCACCCACTGTAAGTTACAGTACTACCTTAGTCTATGCTGATCATACTCATATGCTAGTCACCTTACTTACCCTAGACCAGGCATAGGCAACCTTTGGCACTAGAGATATTTTGGACTACACCCCCCATGATGCTTTGCCAGCATTATGTGTGTAAGAGCATTATGGGGGATGTAGTCCACAACATCTGGAGTGCTGAAGGTTGCCTATCCCTGCCCTAGACTGTACTGCTTACCATGTTATCTACCCCTTAAGTCTTTGCTAAAATGCATATGCAGAGTATATTCATTAAAGGTCACTAGCTATGGGCCATCTTTTGATTGGGGACTCAAAATCCACTGGAAAGAATGCCATGTATATAGATAAAAAATGGGTTGCATGACACAGAACATGCATCTTGGGTTGTGCTTCTCATTTCTGATAAACAAGATTAACACACCTTAGTTATTTGAAGACAACAATTACTCAATATGAAAGCAAAGCAAAATTAGAGCTAGTAAGGCAATTAAACTAATTAAATTACGCATCTCAGCTGTTTTGCTATAGATATGCAACTCAACCTGTGGTAAAGGCACAATAGCAAAGGCAATTAATATGCATGTTAATATTTTTTTTGTGTGTGTGTAGTCTGAACTGACCCCATATATATGGACGAGGTATAGCATTTGTTCATATTAGCTATTCTTGCCTCAATTTTGCATTTCCGTTTATCCTCAAATAAAAACTATCAATGAGTTAAACATATTGCTGTTCTCTATAATAGCATACAATACTCAGAACCAATTAATCACATTAAGATGAGTTGTATTGTTATATGAGAATAAAATAAATAGATGTTTTGAATTCAGAATTAGATCTAAGAAACAGACTACATTATAAAACTAATGGCTACCCCCACTTTTAAGACATCTAATAGCATACTGGGGACAATATAATGTCTGTCAAAAACAATAAGAAATAGGAGGTAAAATTGGGAAGTAGATATGACTAGGGTTTGTGAGTTTAGATGATCATTGGTATCTGTACCGTACACTATTTTGTATCCTAGTCTTCATCCTTCACTTATGGACAGTTCACCGCGTCCCCTCTTTCTACATTAAGCTCACTAACTACTACTAGAACCAAGATAAACCAATAAAAGCTCATCTTCTTTCTTGTCTTGACATCAAGATATCAAAACATCAAAACTTTTGTCTTCTGGCTTTCTTTAAAGGGGCACTCCAAGAATCATACCACTATAGTCCACTGTAGTGTTTATGATGCCATTTCCCTGTAAAGGAAGATGTTGATCTTGTTGCAGAAGTCGTATGCTATTCTTAAAGTTCATACATTGACTCAGCCAACAAATTAACTCCTTTGCATAGAATAGTCTGGTACTCCCATTTCACACTGGCTAATGCGAGCTGCTGGAAGTGGAGTTAGACCTCTGGCAGCAACACAAATATCTCAGTATGGGCAGTGGTTCATACTGAATGCTTCACATACAGCGTCCTTGCATCGACCAATTCAAAACAGTGAAGTGATCATGATGCTTGAAGTAACTCTTTAATACTGATCCTGAACGTCACACAAATTCTCACCATGCTATGTTAACACTGTATCTTTAGAAACCTGATTCAACCAGGTCTCAAGAAGTATTCAAATGAATATGGGTGTGGGCTTCCCTATGTCTGTGGTCTGAAAACTGCAACCTAAAGGCTTGAGATTATGACACTGGCACACTGTAGCTCAGGTAAACCTAATTTATTCAAGCAATCCTGCCAGTGAGAACTGCAGTACGCATTAAAAGGTAGGTATTCATTTTACCCCTCTCAAAAATGGAAAATGACGATTTGTACTTTGTCTCCTGCATTGTTTCCGACAGGAATAAACCCCCAATCGTACATAAAATAGCCATGTTGACAATAAACAGTGATTGCCTTTCAGCTATAAAAGCCACAGTTCAAGGAGCGAACTGAATAAGTTTAGAAATAAACAAACGTGCCAAAAGTGGCATTTTCGTTTTAAACCAGGCATGTCAGTGCTCTAATCTCTTGTACTCTGAAAGCACTGCCTCTGGGTTTTTCCTCTGTGAGACTCACTAAATGAAATAGATTTATAGTCACACATTTTTTTAAATCCCATGGAGTTGGAATACTAACTATGTACGTGATTTAAAGCAGAAAGAGTTGCACCATACCTAATGAATGTAATGAAGAAGCCTTAAGTTATATGGACAGACGTGACCAGAGTTCTTGCCTATTGCATCCTGCATCTATTACTACTAGGCAAAACTAAGAATCCATCACTGATTATTTTTTCAGGAGAGCATGAACTCTGTAGGAGGTTTAAAATTAGTGCCTACACCCAACATCTATTTGTTATAGCTTTTGACTTTCAACAGGAGATAATGTTCTGCGCATTTTCCATCAGCAGTAGAATCACACTGTGTAATATCATATCCAATTAATTCCCAGGAGTAAACCAAATTTACAGAACAATTACAATGTTTTTGCTGCAAAAACATGGATTTTAAACTGGAGATTATATGCTGCAGAAAACCAGCCTCAATATTGTTTTTATCAACAAGTTAAGAGTTCTTTCTAGTATTTCTCTAAAGGGCATAAGTGGGGTTTGCTGTTTTGCTGACAAATATGTGACTAAGATAAGATTAAAATTAAATGTGTTCATCTACGGGTTTTAGTGTCTATGAATTAGTGTCACTTGTCCTCATTTTTAAATAAAACATTAAGATCACCATTAAACGTATCCTTATTTCAGCATTGAGACAGATTCCTTACTGCAGCCTCTTACCGTCATCAATTCTGATGACCTTTGTCCAAACAGATGCTTCTCATAGGAATGCATTGAGGACACATCATGCATGCAAGGCAAGTGCCTCAAGAACAGTTGAGTCCAGTGTTTCTCAGAGAAGTACCAGATGCACACAGTGTCCAGCAGCAGAACAGTATGAATACTGGTACTGAAAGTAAAATAGATTAAATCACTAAATCTACAGTATTTGTCTCAGAAGCCCCTGGTAGTTGCCTGAATGACAGCCACTAGTAGGTATGTAATTACAAAATGTCATTTACAGGTATGCCCTAAATCACATCATTAAAACAAAGCTATTTCGGTGCTTCGGTGTCACATTAAAATTAATTTAAAAAATCATGAAATTAAGTTATTTCATACAGTATATTGGCTTCAAAATATGTTTTTAAAGCTTTGGGGAATATTAGATTTCTGGTTAAGTTTGGCTTTATTTCACATTTTCCATTCATTTAATTTTTGTAGTGTAATGACAAATACACTCATGAATATAGACATGCTTACAAGAACAATAAAAAGGTATCCAAGAAGGTCAGGACACACGTCAAGAAAAACTGCACATTGTATAAATGATACATTGCTGAACAATAACTAATTTTTAGGGACAATATCGGTAAGGATCTGTGTAGGCAACGGCAGTAGTAGGCTGACTATATTAAGCGAACATTAGGCTAACACAACTAAAATTAAAATATAAAGTAAAAAGAAATAAAAATTGACTGGTATATGGCAGTCGACTATTATATTTATAAATATACAAGCTTGCTAATAGCTGGTGTCGAGTGGTCAGCTGATGCAACAGTTAGGCCACATCTGGGAGCTGGTTCTAAATCCACTCAGGAGACATTGATTAACACTGCCTCTGCATCATTTCCGCAAGAAGGGACACTTCGATCTGCGAAGATCGGTGCAGAGGCACCCCAATCCTCTGCTCCTCAAGCCCAGGCTGAAGTACGAGCTGGTGCCAGAAGACCACTAAGCTCACCGAAAGTCAGTGTTGCCGCCGATAAGGTGAGTTGGGATTCTCCTTCATGAGATGCATGCTTATGGATCCAATGCCAAAATGCTGCAATACGATGCAGTGGTCGGAGTGCAGTTTCTCTTTCCTTTTAAACCTGCAGTGTAAAACATTGCAGTTTTTAAGAAACTGGAGGCGCTTCCACGAATTTGACAAAGTAAAACTCTGTCATGTGGCACAAAAACCCCATAAAAAAAGTTTTGATTCAATGTTTTCCCAAGGGAAAGTTTGAATGTGGGCATAGTGCTTGCCATGCATACATTAGATCCCCAATGCTCCTCTATAAGGATCATTGGTTTGGACCCTCAAGGCATCCTCTGTGACGTTGGCAGGGTAGGAGAGGTGCGCAACACAGTGGGAACCTATGCACTGGAATAAGGTGATTGCAGTTACATGTTATAGATGTGGTGCTTAGTTAGCTTTTCTTATCAAGCTTGTTAGCTAGATTGCACTGCTCCCCTTTAAACATATCTTGTGTCCTATCTTTTTTCCCCCAATGTTTCAGGCATTCCTTTCTTAGTGCTATGACATCGTTTGGCCATGGTGGCATTTTTTGTGTCTGTTCCCCGCTGATTCCTTGCTTGCAGGGGTGGTTCGGGCGGCACTTGGGTCGTATTCAGGCACTTTCAGCGAACAAGGCTTGTGCTTTCTGCCCAATTGTCTTATGGACCCTATGGAGTGTTTGAGTGGTTTTGCTCTCTGCGTTGGTTCCATGGTGGGTGTGCCTAAGTAAAGCTATTTTTCATTGTTGGAGCCTAGACAACTGGTTAATAGGAGGCTCTTTAGCCCTTCCTTACCTTTAAATAAAGCCTCAGTACACTTTTTTAACCTGGCCTATCACTATACCAATCGGGACTGTCTGCACACCTGGTTGCATTGCATATTAATTTAGGGTGAGCCCCTGCTGTCTGCTTGTTATTACTGTTGATATCATTATTACTTTCATTCTTATTATTTTGCCACTGTCTACTGGCATTTATATCTGTTATATTAGGGTGAGCCCCTACTGTTTATTGTGCCTATTTTCCTCTGGACTTTACAGTCTGTTCCAGTATTATAGAGGAATCGCAGCCTTACAGCAGGGGCTTTTCAGGCCATAATCAATGCTGCTGGGGCTGCTTTGGTATGGTTTTCCACCACCTACCTATGGACCTGGCAGGATCACAATCTGTAGAAAGACACAATAGTGTAATAGTATATGACACTATAAACATATTAATATATGTGCATTTATATTATATTATCGGGGGTTTCGTCACAGTTTCCTACTTCCAAGATGGCCGCTGTTCTGGCTATTCCCAGAAGCCAGAAACAGCAGAGATCCCAAGGCCACAATCTCATTCCCGCCTGCCATCAGCCATTTCAGACTCACTCAGTATATTATGAGCATTTATACAGGATGGTCGAGAGCAGGAAACCTCTCATTCTTTCAGCTATTTCCGTTACTTCAATCAGTACTGTGCCCAATCGGGCTTTACACAGAAGGGAATTATTTGTTTCATTGTACTTCCCTTTAGATTAGAGCCCAATGTGGCATCGGAGGATAGTGGTTTTTTTTTGTTTTTTAGGGTCAGTTGGTGCTAGTTAAAAGTGTGCTACTGAAAATATTTGTACATCACCCTTTTGCGCGAATTTACTTTTTTTTTTAACTTAATAAGAAATCATTTAAAAAAAAAATAATAATAAAAAAAAAATATATATATATATATATATATATATAAATTTTATATTCTGCTCCTAAATACTACAATTTGTTTACTATCTTTAATTTCAGTATATATATTCCCCCCTCCCCCCACCCCACAAAAAAAACAGAAAAATAAAAATAAAAAAACATTGCTTCTGTTCCAAAACTACTGTTCACTTTGAAGTTATACAACAGTGAATTTTGCTCCAATAGTGACCCAAAAGGCATGGGTGCTTTGGTTTCTTACTAAGAGCTGAGAACAAAGCAACATTGCTTCTACTTTTCAAAATCTGATCGACAATACTTCTGACAGTCAACTTGGACAAAAATCTAAAGACGTTTCTTTTGTTGCTTTTTTGGGTGATTAACTCGAAGATACCCTGAGTTGTCCTGGTGGCCAATCAAAGTACTGTCGCAAGCACTTATTCAAGTACTAAAATCGGTCTATTTTGAGTTTAGAGAGCTTTTTACTCCAATACAGAACCAATATCCTTGTTACCGTACTTGCTTTTAACAGCAGAGAAGAATACAGCATCCCTTCTACACAAGTACTAACATCTGATTATTTCGGGGTTAGAAAAGTGTTCCTTTTACTTCAAGACTAAACCAAAATCCTGCTTATTTTACTTGCTTACTAAAAGCTGAGAACAAAACAGCATCCTTTGTACTCAAGTACCGAAACCTGTATTTTTTTGAGGTCAGAGAAGTGTTCTTTTTTACTTCAAGACTAAACCAACAACCATGAATTTGGACATCTGGTTAAAGGAAAGAACTATCCAGAGAAAAAGTATTACTGATTCTAATTATTTGGCATTTATAGAAAGTGAGAAAAAAGATACAAAAAGAAACCAAGAAAACAAGTCCAAAATAGTTGAATCCGCTGTTCCTCAAATAGCAGAGACAAGTCAAAAAAAAAAAGGAAAATCACACAATGCTACCCAATCTTCTTCTCAAACAAGGAAACAAAAATGGGATGACAGCTACGTGTCATTTGGAATCACAAGTGCAAGAAATGAACATTGTCCTGAAGCACAATGCTTACTTTGCAAGAAAATATTGCCAAACAGTTCATTAGCAACTGCTAAATTATGTCGTCATTTTGAGCAAAACCACGCAGAGTAAAAAAAAAAAAAAAGACATTGCTCAATCTAAGCAAAAGATTCAGGAATATCAGAAGACTATGCCGCTTATGAACAAATAATGTAAAAATGAAAATGAAAAAAGCCACAGAGGCTTCTTACAGATTGAGTTATCACATTGCACTTGCCGGAGAAGCACACACAACTGGGGATCCACTAATAAAACAATGTTCAAAAGAAATAGTGTTATGTATTTTGAGTGAGAAAAAAAATAAAGTGTAGAAAAGTGTAGAAAAAAATAAAATAGATGCTGTGCCACTTTCCAAAAACACAACATTTGTTGTTTTGCGTCATGTTCATGATGTTCCTGATGACATCAATACAGAACTCATTACTTAGCTGCATCAATATGATGGGTATTCAATGCAATCAGATGAGTCCACAGACGTTGCAGGACTTTCAATTTTGCTGGTTTTTATAAGATATAGTTTTGACAAACAGATTGAAGAAGACTTGCTTCTAAGTGAATCTTTACAAACTCATACCACTGGAGAGAATAACTGCATCCAGAATTTTACACACAGTATAAATTGGGCCAGATGAATAGGTGGGTGCAGTGATGACACCAATGCAACAGTTGGAAAACTGGCAAACGCTGTGAAATGAATAATACGTAGCAAAAAACAGCACTAGTTCTCACTGTGTTCTCCACAGACATACACTGATAGCTAAATATATTTCAATCTCGTTATAAAACTGTGCTAGATGAAGTAGTCCAGGTTATTAATTTTATAAAAAGTCATGATTATTTAACATTATATTTGGAGATATGGGTAGTCACTATCCTGAGGCCTCAGGATAAGAGAGGAAAGATTTGACTTCTGAAGCAGTCCACCAACAGCCTTCCCTGATGGCTCACTTTTCCCTCCAGCCCACCCCTATTTGTCCTTTATATAGAAGCTTGACTGTATGGTCCATATGCTGGAAATTAAATAAAAGCAACAATATCGCTTATTATATTAGTCATCTGTACACTATGCTGGCACAATAGCCCGCAAATGTATAGAATACAACATATAACTCACCCTAAGATCACGTTCTCGACTCCTAATATGGCAATGCTGCACTTGCACAGAAGATCCCAAATAATACAAAAGTCATCCCACAAATTCTGTAATAATGTTAGCTCAGTTCAGTTCCATTTTGGCTTTTGTATGGCTATTCACAACAATTCAATACTTAAACCAACATATGCCTTGTTGGCCTAATTGAAGTTTATATGCCATCAATCCAACTGTGTGATTCTAGCAGGCTTTTTGGGTAGGATATGCATCTACTACATACATTATATATATATTTTTTTTTATTTACATTAATGCATCTCTTTAATTTGCCAGAAGATGGTGCTAAAGGAGCAAAGACAACACATGCCAATATTCACCTGCAGATGAGTTTTTGCATGGGTGCCTATGTATACTTATGTACATTTAGTGGTTTCTTGAGTATTATTTGTTTTCTTTGTATTCGTTTTTCTTCGTGTCCATTTTTTCCAGTTGACCTTCTCAAACATGTCAGCATGTTTGTCCTGTTTGTTACTTATTGAGAAAAGCAGGCAGTATAGAGAAAACTATATGAGGCACACACATAACCTCAATCAGTAAACGCTGCTTGAATCTGGCGTGTTTCTATATGACTGCAAATCACTGATTTGGCTGAACATGGGGAAGTATAAAGTTCACTGAACAGACACAGCACAGGGAAACTGCTCTGGGGCACACAGTGGGGCAGAATCTATGTGGCCAACTGCAGCCGCATAGTGCAGCTTCATGCCAAGCTAGCATGTCAACCCCATGGCATCGCTACTCATTCAAAGAATCTGTTGTTTTTATTAATCCACTGTGACTGTCAGCTGTAGTTTACGTTAGCATTTTTATTGCTCTTTCGTTGAATATTGTTCTTTGTTTACTCTTTGTGCATCCATTGTTGGTATATATATTTAAAAAATAAGCACAATATCAGCATGCTTGTATTTAAATTTGGGTGCCCAGCATTGATAGAAGAGCTTGATCTTGACAGGCCATTTTTAGCAAGAAAAAACAGGAGATAAAATAATTACAACATACACAAATGTATAATTATTGCTTTTCATTTTTTTTTTTTTACTTTATCTCCTGTTTATATGAGTTTAGATGTTATTTTTAAATGACCCACATGGTTTGAGAAGATAGATTTATATTGTCCACTGTCAACAGAACAGGAAAATACATTTGTATTATTAGCAATTTGCAACACACTCATCTGTACTCTATGCTGTTGTCATGCTCTCCATTTACTCTCAAATGGGAACGGAAAGCCTTCTGTTTAAAAAGGTCACATCAAGGAACAGTGATCGTGAAGCCCGGGAGTTTATGCTCATTATACCAGAACAACTAATTTAAAAGCATTCAAGCCCCACAGGTGATATTCTGCACAGACCAAACAAATTATTCAGAGTGGATGAAGTGCATTGTTTTCATTAATATATATATATTTCCATTTCTTTGTTTCATTTTTTATTTTTGCATTAAAAGCAGAGATAACCCGATACCAGGATTTGTGGTGATTATTTAATTCACATATTCCTTGTAGAATACTTTACATTTTGCTTCTGAATATATAATATACATTTTTTAAAATAACGGATTTCATGTACTTTATTTGCATAAGCACTGTTCTGCCATAATCAGATTTACACATACATAGACATATGTACATGAAATAAAATACAGTTATTTGTCATATTTCCCCTATTTTTACTGCCCTCTGCTCCAGTCTACCCAATCATTTGCTCCATCTACACCAATTCACCTACATCCATTTCTCACTCTGTGGACATCTACCCTATATTTTGACTTCCAAGAGATTTGCCCCATGCTCATCTTCACCAACAGTTAAAATCTGTTTACAATATGTCAGTTACCCTATACATACCATCTACACCAGTGCTCCTCAACCTCTCCTCAAGGCACACCTAACAGTCCTGGATTTAGGGTGTGTCTAAGGTGTTTACAAAAAGAAAAAGAAAAAGACCTTAAAGTCTAAGTGTTTTTAGTTTTTTTTTAAACCCCTTTAGAGACACCCGGGTAATCCCTAAATCCAGGACTGTTGGGTGTGCCTTGAGTAGAGGGAGAGGGTTTAGGAGCACTGATCTACACCATATCCTAAACTCCTTTTTAATACTAGTGTCTCCACTCTCACCCCAGGGACATTCTCTTGCAATTTCAGTCCGTTCTAGGCTCAGGTATTCCCCCTGAACTGTTCGAAAGGCAAACTATTTTATAATAGACCAGAAAGGATATCAACTGAGGCACAGGGACTCCCTTACAGCTATTCGATAGTAAGTTGAGAAATAGAACATTTTTATTAAATGTACAAATCATGGGGGCGGGGCCGGACTGCCGAGCTGGACGGTCGCAAGCAAGCGCAGTTCCTGCAATAAAACTACGATCACTCTACTAAAATATGATTTTTCACCCCAAATCAGACCGACAGCGATGGTGCCTGAAGCAAGGGGACTGCTGGACCCAGGAAGAGGCTGGCTCTCCGAGCTTCAGTCCCATGGAGGAGAGACCCTCGATGCCTAAACTGAGGCCTTCTCTGGCGGTGAGTGGGACGAATGGCCACCACCCCACTATCCTGCACCTGAGACCCCGACCAGGGGCACGATTCCGAGTGGACCCGGCCCTGTTTCACCCCTATGTACAAATAATTCCCATCATGTAAAGTGAAATGATCTGCATGTAAGAACAGGGATAATGTAGCAAAAAAAAACTTTAACCTTTCATTGCCTTCTCCTTTTATCACAAAAGTACAAGAGAGAATCAAAGAGTACCTGTCATGCAAAAATAACATTGTTTCTTAAAAGAGAATTCGGTACAATCTATACATTTTTCAAGTGAATTTGCAAGCATTTTTTTTTTTTTAAATATGTATTCTGAGTACCCCCCTATGCCCTTGGAACATTAGTAAAATTAATACATATGCAGGGCTGGATTCTCTTAGCAGACTAATTACTCTGTTTACTGATTAGCGATTCCTCCAAAGAAGACTATGGAAAAACTGCTTACTAGTGAGCAGAGCAAACTCTTTTTGAGAGCTTGCTGCTTCCCATCTCAGTTGTTTGTATGGTACCCAGAATTTTTAGTGTGAAGTCACAAGCTAGACATTGTGGGATGCTGCATGCAACCCTTGGGAGTGAAAAGCCTGCATTTATTCCACTATAACAATTTGGAGAATGTGTTGGACTTTTTTAGGTTAGTATCTCTTTAAATGTATGCAGTTTTGTCTGGACAATTGACAGATTTAGTGTATTCCCTGAAGGTGAAGTATACATTATATTTAGTCTGGATATCAGGCCAACTTGTCATGACAAATATTATCTGTCTTGAAAAAGTCTCTGAGAGCCAAAACATTGCATTTATTTCTTTATTAAACCTGCATTGGATTTCTGAATTTGCGCCCAGTCTTTACTATTATCGAACCCCAAAATTATGTGACAGCATCCTGCAACTCATAGGAGGCCCTGCAACATATAAAATGTTTGACCTAAAGTAAATTTGACATTTAAACATTTTGCAAATGACAGTTTTACTCTAATAAAATACCAAAGGAAGTCGATGAGTGGAGCAAGGTTGACATGCTTTAAGAATTATTTGTGAGCAAGGTTTTGCCGGCTCAGTGCAATACGGCTGATGTTCCAGATGTTCTATTTATTAAAGAAAAGGGATTATATTTCGCAGACAGTGATGGAACTGCTACTTTAGCTGGTTTTACTGTAGAATTAAAAGGAACGAAAGTGCATTCTGCCATCAATCCTCTTCCAAAGAACTATGCCTGTGCATTATGAAATTCTGTAAAGATTAGCGGTTTCAAAACCACATTTACAATATACCTATGTGCCCTTTTGTTTTAGAATATAGCAGTAAAGTTTACACAGTGGAAATGTTTATATAAATAGCCATAATTTGCAGAATAATACTCTAGTCTACTCTATCTATTATCTATTGAACTTTAGTAGCATAATATAATTATGAATAAAAATTGCGGTGGGAGATAATGGAAAATTGGGTAGCGTTTCAAATGTGCAAATAAAAACATTGTTAGCAAGCGAATAAGCAAGAACATTGATACATATGCAGATTACTTAACAACCTCACTTCTCTGTTATTGACACTAGTATAAACCTCCTTTCCACTTGTGCAAATGCAGAAGAACAGAACGGATGAGTGATGATATGTGTACAATTTCTAAACAATAAAACTGTACATCCATTTGGATCTGCTGGGTTACCTTATTTCTTTGGAATACATCTAGTGTCTCCTGGTTTTGCATCCTCAGGTCAAGATTATTAATAAACTGATTAAAAATAAGTGGACCCATGACAAAACCCTGAAGGAGCTGAGAATGTGTGATGTGCATGGATAAAGGAGTCAGAGAAAAATAGCTGCAATTATGTAAAGTGGTGGAGAGGGACCTAGAAGCATCATAAAAATAATGAAAGAAGTGATATTAGGGGCTAGAAGACTCGTAATGGTGGATATGGGGAAGTTAAGAAGAAAATGTTTTGGTGTTTCTTTTTGGATAGTGGGAGAAGAGAAAGCTCACTCCTTAAAGGACCACTAGAGGCACCCAGACCCATTCAGCTTAATGAAGTGGTCTGAGTGCCAGGTCTATCTAGGGTTAACCCTGCCTGCTGTAAACATAGCAGTTTCAGAGAAACTGCTATGTTTACATATGGGTTAATCCAGCCTCTAGTGGCTGTCTCACTGACAACCGCTAGAGGCGCTTCCGTGCTTCTCACTGTGAGAAGACGCTGCTGTCCATAGGAACCGCGCTTGTGCATTCAGCTGATGATGGCCGAAGGATGAGGAGAGTCCCCGGCGCTGAAGAAAGGTAAGTGATGTAACCGCTTCCTCTCCCTTCAGCCCGGCGGGAGGGGGGCGATGAGGGTGTGGGGGGGGACCTATTAATACTGTAGTGCCTGGAAAACAAGTTTGTTTTCCTGGCACTATAGTGGTCCTTTAAACAGTATTAGCTACATGGGTTGTAAGTAATAAAGCAAGATGCAACTTCGTAGATTTTATCTTGGTATAAAAGAAAGATTTTCCCTGTCTGTCTTTGAATAAGGCCAGGTAAATCCTACTTCTTGATTTCTAATGTAAAATTTTGAAATAAATACATAAATAGATATCTGTTAAAGTGACTTGTGTGCAAAATTTAAAGAGAAACAGTAACTTCCCAGGTTTTTCAACATTGCGGGTACATATCCTTATATTTAACAAGGTGTAAAAAAAAATAAAAAAATCCACACCTCTTTATATTGCAAGCGGGCAACACTATTTTAACCCCCTGTCAATCATTGTTACAAGCTCTATTATTTAAACCTTTTAAGAATGCAGAAAAAAAGGAAAATGCCCTAAACATTGTATTTCTTTTATTTATTTGCTTAACCTGTATAATAAATGTAAAAGAAAAAAAGACCATCTTTAAAAAAAAATAAAAAATAGTTTAACACAAGTTATAGGGCATTCTCATTTTATTCAATGGTATAAATTCCTGAGAACTGACAGTAGCTCACCTAACCAAATCTCTATTGGGGTGCTCAAAAGTTAGATCCCCAGATGTTTTAAAAACTACAGCTTCCACGATGCTTTGTAATTTTAACCCCTTAAGGACCAAACTTCTGGAATAAAAGGGAATCATGACATGACACACATGTCATGTGTCCTTAAGGGGTTAAAGGCATTCAAAAGGCATGCAAAACATCATAGGAGTTGTATCTCTACAACATCTGGGGATCTACCTTTTGGACACCCTACATCTAGATGAACCACACAAAAAGACTGCTGTGGCTCTGAGCATCGCTACAGATGAAAGATTGACAGATGATGTACATTTGGCACAATAATCTGAACAATGTTTACAACAGTCATAGGCAACCTTCGGCACGGCAGATGTTTAGGACGACACCTCCCATGATGCTTTGCCAGCATTATGTGTGTAAGAGCATTATGGGGGATGTAGGATCCACAACACCTGGAGTGCCGAAAATTGCCTATTCCTGGTTTAGAAGCTCTGTTCCTTGCTTGGATCAAGTAAAATCTATAACGTGCAGAGATCACAGATAATCCACCTCTCCATCATTAAATGCGGCTCTATGTTATGCAGAGTTTTGAAAACCCTTTCCACTTGCTTTATAGAATATGAATAACAGGAAACATTGAAGGATTGAAGGACAGCTTTCCAAATGAAAAACCTGATTGCACAGTCAATCCTCAAGAGAAATAGACCTTTAGGATATTCAAAACGGCACTGAAAGTGAGAGACAAATGAAATTGAAGCATCCACTATAATGAAATAACCCGGCTTCAGTGCAGGCTCTGGCAAGTTTTACTGAATTGCTGCTCATATATTGCTACATCTGTTTCGTTCTTTTAAAGCTAACAAGCCTAATAAAAACAGCTTTCAGCTTTGGTTCAGCACATAAATTACACTATATACGATTTCATTTATAGGAGCTGAGCAAAGAACTATGTATTAGATTAAGAAACCAAACATATGGGTAAACTCACATGTCTTTTTAATATAGCTCTCAATCTAGAAGATCAGTTCTTTAAAAATGTACTTAGATACAAAAGTATATTACATAGAAGTTAATACTCAGAGATATATTGTATTTTTAATGTTGAGAAAAGACAAACTATCTTTCCCTCTGAAAATGTTTATGGTGTTTTGATAATTGAGAATGTTTGAACAGCCCAGCTACAGTAGCCACACAAACAATGAATTAGTAGCCCTTTAATAGTAGTCCAGCTAGCCAGGGAGCAGTGATGGTGTGCAAGGCCAAACTAGGCAAACAAATTATACTCAATGTATGCAATGTGAGTGTATTTTAGATGTGTCGATGAAATAACAGTAATTATAGGAATACACAATTATTTACAAAGAAGCCTACTCAGGTCTCTCTCTCACAGCTGGCAACCAAGGTATATTTAGCAGTAATATAATGAGAATATTAACGGGACACTTCAGCCAGGAGATAGTCTCCCTTTATACAGATGGGCAACAATCGAATGGGTAAAAATAAAATTAAAATGTAACTTGCCAAAGCAGCTATTAAATGGCTACTGCAACTCGGATTTAAAAATAATGAATTTTCACTCTAAATTCCCTATGGAACATAACCAATAGGTCCTCTCCCCATAAAAGCCGCTTTAATTTAAGTTAATCCAGTGGTGGGCGTCAATTGGCACTTGTGTGGACCAATCACCAGCTTCTCATATAGAAGCCAGTGATTGGACCAATTGGCCGGATCAGAGCGCAAGCATGCGCTCCAGGACAGCGAGAGGAGGGAGACATGAATCCTCTCTCCCTCCATTCACCCCACTCTCTCCCTCCGGGAACTGTGTCCCTGTTCTCTTAATCCTGTGATGTTTCGAAAAACTGCAACATTTATGTTACAGGGTTAAGACAGCCTCTAGCTCTTCCTGAAGTTTCACGGAGATTTAACGTCACCGTAGGAGGAGCCTGATCAGCACCAATGGACATAACTGCTGTAGTCATGTAAGTATTTAAAGTTAGGGGGCAGGGACAGAGGGACACTATAGTGTTAGGAATACAGCTATAGTTTTCCTTTAATAATAATCATATATTTAAGAAATACTTTTTCCAAAACAAAATGGTTAATTATTCCCATAATGTTTTAATTTAAACTTAATTAATGCTTATATTGCACATGTATACAAATAAAACTGTATTCTGGCATATTAATTATAATGAAATGTATTATCCCACTTTGAAATAGCAGTTCCACTTTTATTATCAAAGTACTCAAAAGCATACACAACGTTTGCATTTTTTTTTACTCAAATGTCAGTTTTGCTGTTTGATTTTTTTGACGGTTGGTATATCTTATGTTGACTATCTTTAGCACTAGAGTTTTCTCTTGATAGATTTTTGAATGTTTATTATAATATTTTTAAAAAGTTACAAAATCTACAAAGTAGGAAAGGGGAGGAGTTCTTCAATCCAAATGATGTATTATTCATAGGTAGGCATTGTACAGCAGGAAAAAAGCCACACTTTTTTGCATCAAAATGGGTTAGCAGCAAGGATAAATGTGTATACACAATGCTTTCATAGATTCAGAGTCAATAACATACGACTACAATTTTACTGCACATTTATAGATCATTATTATGGAAATGATTTGCATTGAATGAAAGAGATAGAAATTCTGATGCAGTAGGTGTTTGGGAAAATAGCTATGTGAAGAAATGTGAGTTAAAAGCCTAAATACAAGGGCCACTGTTAGGATCAATATAGAAAAGATAAGGACATACAAACATAGGAAAAATAACATGTGCAGTGATGCTAGGAGGAGAGGAAATAAGCATTGTACTAAAGGGGTGGAGGCCCAATGCCATAGGACAGAAAGGCTAGCTATGGAAGCAAAGGACAACGTAAGATAAAGAAATAAAGTAATCACATACACCTATATAGAGGTCTTTAAATAGAGGGTTTTAAGACAACTTTAGTTCTCTATTGAATAAAAGAGGTAAGAAATGCTCCTGTTGTATAGCTGTGGAGTTGTATAGTAGATATCACGGGTTTGCCACAAACAAAGTGATTGTTGATACACAGTTTGGTCTTCACATTGTTGAGTGGCTGTTATGGTTTAATTGAATAATTCTTAATGGACACCTCACCTCAAAAAATTTTTTAATATAATGATCCTTTCATCAAGTTTTCAAAGGAAATAGATTTTTTGTTAAATGATGTATATGTAAAATAGAAATGAGAGAAAAAGAGACAAAGTCACCCTTCCTTTAAAATAGAACAGGAAGGATCTTTCAGCCATACACATGCACCTTGAGTCAGACAGTGATTAAAACCTCTATATAGCCTCTTCCCTGCTTCACTCCCTGCACAGTGCAGTGACATCGTAAGACCAACTGCTTCACTCTCTGCACAGTGCAGTGACACCATCAGACCAACTGCTTCACTCCCTGCACAGTGCAGTGACACCATCAGACCAACTGCTTCACTCCCTGCACAGTGCAGTGACATGGTAAGACCAACTGCTTCACTCCCTGCACAGTGCAGTGACATGGTAAGACCAACTGCTTCACTCCCTGCACAGTGCAGTGACATCATAAGACCAACTGCTTCACTCTCTGCACAGTGCAGTGACACCATCAGACCAACTGCTTCACTTCCTGCACAGTGCAGTGACACCATCAGACCAACTGTTTCACTCCCTGCACAGTGCAGTGACATGGTAAGACCAACTGCTTCACTCCCTGCACAGTGCAGTGACATTGTAAGACCAACTGCTTCACTCCCTGCACAGTGCAGTGACATCATAAGACCAACTGCTTCACTCCCTGCACAGTGTAGTGACATCGTAAGACCAACTGCTTCACTTCCTGCACAGTGCAGTGACATTGTAAGACCAACTGCTTCACTCCCTGCACAGTGCAGTGACATCATAAGACCAACTGCTTCACTCCCTGCACAGTGTAATGACATCGTAAGACCAACTGCTTCACTCCCTGCACAGTGCAGTGACATCGTAAGACCAACTGCTTCACTCCCTGCACAGTGCAGTGACATCATAAGACCAACTGCTTCACTCCCTGCACAGTGCAGTGACATCGTAAGACCAACTGCTTCACTTCCTGCACAGTGCAGTGACATCGTAAGACCAACTGCTTCACTCCCTGCACAGTGCAGTGACATCATAAGACCAACTGCTTCACTCCCTGCACAGTGCAATGACATCGTAAGACCAACTGCTTCACTCCCTGCACAGTGCAGTGACATCGTAAGACCAACTGCTTCACTCCCTGCACAGTGCAGTGACACCATGAGACCAACTGCTTCACTCCCTGCACAGTGCAGTGACATCATAAGACCAACTAATTGTCAAATTCAAACACTGTCTGACCCAAGGTGTATGTAAATGGCTGAATGATCTTGTTATATACTAAAGGTGGGAATAAGTTTTTCACATTTTGTGTTTACATATACTTCATTTATAAAAAATATAATTTCAGTTAATGAAAGGATTATTATATTAAAAAAAAAATGTAAAGAGGCTACAGTTGTTCTTTAAATATCAAAATGAAAGAAACCAAAACAACTTTAGCGCGATAAGACAGCTTTGGTGTATATATCACGATCCTGCTGTTTCACTGCTTCATTCTGTGCCATTTAGGAGTTAGATCAATTTGATGATGCAGCTATAGTAACATGTTATTTACAAAGTCTTCCTAAACACTTGCTTTAAAGAGAGATCTAATGTTTAAAGTTCATTTATTGCACAGTCTGATCAATTTAGCATTTCTTATCTCCTGATAAGTTAATAGCCTTTTAAACCCTGCAGGAGACTCCTGTGTGTGATTAACGTTCAATTTACAAAGCAGGGGGTAAAAACATCTAAAATAAGTTAAAGTCTGATTGAAAATGAAGTTACTTTTCCATGCAGGCTGTGTGGGTCACAGCCAGGGGAGGTGTGGCTAGGTCTGCATAAACAGAAACAAAAGTGATTTAACACCTAAATGCCAGGGGAATGATGCATACACAAAAACTGCTTCATTAAGCAAAAAATGTTTTGATGCCTATAGTATCCCTTTAAGTCCCATGATGACTGCATTTAAAGTCATGCATTTATAAAAAAACAGATTCATCAGCGTTGACTGGGAATTTTACAATTGTTTTGTGTGTTCCACTATGCCCACAATGCTTACTAGGACAAGCCATGTTATTTTTCAATGTTAAACATTATGTGAAAACTGTCAGGAGAGTGAATGTATAAATATTTTTGTGATTTTATATAAAACATATTTGCTTTCTTTTATCTCTTTGTTTGTAAGTGTAATTGATATATTCACTTAATTTGTATAAAAAAATGATGAACTGGAAACACAAATGAGGCTCTTGTATAATTGCGGATTGAGCTACATAAGGCAATTTTCAAAAATATGTTCATTTATGAAACAAAACTAAATAAACCGATTGAGTTCATGAAGATAGAGAATCATCAAGAGGGAATGAAACAGAGCTTGATTATTATGCACACTGTTTTTCATTATTCATTGTTTGATTCAAAAGTAAACAGTTCTTGCATTATTTTTATCTAATTAGCATGAATTTGGGTCTCAAAGGTGAGGAGAAGCCATTATTTTGCAAGTCTGTAAACACCAGCTGCTAGGTGTATGTATACATTTCAAGGAAACGATGTCCAGAAAGCAGCCCCCCCACAGCTGTTGTGTGTTTATAAAGCCAAAATATCTTGCAAGCCAAAGTTTAGGCTGGTAAAGCATCATGGGAGTTGTAGTTCAACACGAGCTTTGGGGCCTTTACTCTACCACTGATCCAAGCATAGTCTACAATGTAATAATGTAGGTTTGAATGGAACTGTATGATGTCCAAGGCAGAAATGGAAAAATAAATTGTCTGGAATGTTACCAAATCCATTTATAATTTGATTAAAGAGAAACATCAATAATTTTGAAGAAAATTGCTTGACAGATTTAATTAAAATGTATTAAATTATCAGCAAATATAATCTTGCACCCATTTGCTACGACGGAGGTTTCTGGCAATTCAACCACACTTTGTATGAGAGAATGAAACAAGTATGTTCGTGAGCAGGCTATATAAATGTTCCATCAGTCGATAGACAGGCATTAAGAAAGCTCAGAACAAAACTGCACAAATTGGTATAAGATAACATATCGCTAAGGCTGTGAGCGTTGTTTGGTATCATTTGAGAAATGTTAATAATTAAATTAAAAATACAGTCATATTATTTTTATTTGGGTTTTTTTAAGCTGCATTTTACTGTTGGGAGAATGCTGATTTAAAATGGTGGAAGTTGTAAATAGCAGCTGCTTCCCAGATGAGTAAATCCCACTAATCCTGGGTAGGCTATATATGTCTCAGTCAGGGCCGAATTAAGTGCCCAGTGGGCCTGGTGCTGACAATTATGATGGGCCTAATTACGGAATCTTATCGACCAAAAACACTAAAACAATCATACCTCCCAAGCGTCATGTATCTGATGGAGATGGTGCTGGAGGGAAACTCATAGGATGCAGCTATAAGAAAACACATACTCTATGCTAATCTCTCTCTAATTTATGCTTTCATCTTTCAAGTAAATCCATAACCCCTAACAGCAGTGTCCAGTGAAGCAGGAAGTCAATGGGCGGGGTAAAAGGGTGTGCCACTGGCGCGAATCACGTGACAAGACCTGCCAAAAGGGGTGAACATGCCCAAAAAGGGGGCATGTTTGTCCAAAGAATTGGAAGGTCAGCCTGGCATGAATGCATGTCAGGCTGCCTGCCAATCCTGCAAGCTGTCCAACTAAGGGCATACTATGCAGACAGCACCTTGAGCTTGACATAAATGCATCTAATGATGCGTTCACTCCATTCTTTCTAAGGACTGTCCCCTAGCACTCGCTGGTCCACTTGTCTCCTTACCTTCTTACTAGAAGCAGACGTTCCTGGTATATAGTCTGAGACATAGAAAAGGTGTCTGATGTGAGTGTAGAAGAAAGGGGACATGCCACAGTGTTAGAGAGGCCAACGTCTGCATTACCTAAACTAATTTTAATGTCAGCCAGTGCACACAAGTTTTGTTCCTATACATCCCTCTTAAGCTTCCAAACTTAAAGGGACACTATAGTCACCAGAACAACTACAGCTTATTGTATTTGTTCTGGTAAGTAGAATCATTCCATTCAGGCTTTTTGCAGTAAACACTGTCTTTTCAGAGAAAATAACTCCACTGGCCGCTCCTTAGAGGTGCTTCCTGGGGCAGTATTGCCTAGTGTGCAGCACTGCCATTCAGTGTCTCCACCCTATGCATGTAGATGCATTGATTCAATTTATCTTTATGAGGAGATGCTGATTGGACAGGGCTGGGAGACTAGGGGACACTGGCTGGGAGACAGACACTTGGGGACAGTTGTGGACATAGACATGTGGAAACTGGGACATATAGGGACACTGGGAGACATGGGGACACCAGGCACACTGAGACACAAGGAACACAGACACTGGGAGACATGGAGACGCTGAAACATTTGGGGACACTAAGACACTAGGGACACAGACACTGGGAGACTAGGGGACACTGGCTGGGAGACAGACACTTGGGGAGACATGGGGACAGTTGTGGACATAGACATGGGTACCCTAGGCACACTGAGAGACATGGGACACAGACACTGGGAGACTTGGGGACACTGAGACACTAGGGACATTGGCTGGGGGACATGGGAACATAGTGTCTCCGTGTCCCAATGTCTGTGTCTCCCAATGTCCCCATGTGTCCCAGTGTCCTCAAGTGTCTCACTGTCCCCAGGTCTCCCAGTGTCTGTGTCCCCATGTCTCAGTCTCCCCTAGTGTCTGTGTCCCCTAGTGTCTCAGTGTCCCCATATGTCCACAAGTGTCTCAGTGTTCCCTAGTGTCTCAGTGTCCCCATGTTTTCCAGTGTCTCCAAGTGTCTGTGTCCTAGTGTATGTGTCATCATGTGTCCCCTAGTGTCTCAGTGTCCCCATGTGTCCTCTAGTGTCTGTGTCCCCATGTGCCTTTCCCCCCATCCCTCACTTACCTGAGCTGTAGAGCTGCTGTCTTGACTCTCTGTACTGTGTAGCTGCTCCCCCAGGGATCAGTGAGTAGTAGAGAGAGGCAGGGATATTCTGTAACTTCCTATACCTGCCTCTCTCCACACACAGTGACCCTTACTGGCCGGTGCTGGTATTGCAGAGTAATTTCCATTTATTCTGAGAAAATTACCTGCATTTGTATTGCCGGTATTACTGCAATACCGGCACGGCCAGGCAGCCTCAAATACCTTCTGTGCCATTAAAATACCAGAGAGTAGTGCGTAAAAAAAAATATATATATATACATATATATATATATATTTTTTTTTTTAACTGGGTCTATTCCATGGGCCTGGGCCCAGAGCTGCAGCTCCATCAGCCCCTATGTTAATCGGCCCTGGCCTCAGTGCTACCCTGAAACTAGGTGCCCAATACTGCATACTTTGCATTATATAATCGTCTGGTTAGAGCAGTGGTAAAGTCATGTCTTAGAACTGGGAAAATCTAGGCTTGGTCTGGTCAGACCACCTTAACAACTTGGGCAAGAAACCCAAGTATCCTCTTTCTATATTTGTAAAGCACTGTGGGATATGTTGGCTCGATTTAAATTGTACTAACTATAATAATGGAGAACAATACACAGATCATTAGTATGCAGTACAGCCCCTCCACATTTGTCAACTTTTCAGCAGTTTTCCCAAAAACAGAGCTCTCCAGGTAACCAAAGCCTGCTCCATCAGATTCCATCAAGATACAGAAGGATTTAATTTCTACATTTTGCATACCACTTTGTACAGCAATGATAGGCTGAAACATAGACTGTAGTGGTTCTTATTTTACAGAGCAACCAGAAACACTACAGCTTAATGTAGTGGTTCTGGTGTCTATAGCCTGTCCCTGCAGGCTCAGAAATGTAAACTTGTACATCAGAGAAAAAAAAACAGTGTTTACATTGTTGCCTAGTAACACCTCTAATGTCTGTCACTCAGACAGCCACTAGATCAGGGCTGCCCAACAGGTAGATCCCCAAATGTTGTAGAACTACAACTCCCATGATGCTTTGAATGCCTTTAGGATGCATTTAGAATGACAAAGCATCATGGGAGCTGTAGTTCTACAACATCTGGATATCTACCTGTTGGGCAGCCCTGCACTAGATTTACCTCCTGTGTTAGGTCCTGCAAAGTCTCTGCAGAGTGGTGCTGAATGATCCCCATAGCACTAATCTCCCACAATCTCCTCAAGACTGATGATCTCAGCCAAGAATCCAGAGCTGGCTGCAGCGAGACTGGTGCGAGACTGACGCATTATATAAGGTAACTAAAAAGCTATTTTTAACCATCGAAGGAGCACAATTATCTAAAAAGTTAGAAGGACCCTAGAGTATTAGGAATACATGTTTGCATGCCTAACACTAAAGTGTTTATTTAAATTACAGAGTACATTTAGTATTTAATACAAATCATTGACGTTCCATTAAGTGCAGCAATATGGAGGATTAATCTCAGGAGAGCAAATATTAAGCTAGGACCTACCAGAACTGCGGTCTTTGCCAATGTTTTGAATTAGCCATAAACCTCTATAGAGCTAGAGCCTAATTGAGATGGAGTGTACTTATCACCCCAATGCAGTTTGTGTGTATACATTCTAAATATAAACCCTTTAGCAAATAAGAAAAGCTCAACTATGTTTGCCTTAAATACATCAGTAACTTTATATCATTTAAACATCTTCACCAAATAAATGAAAATCTTCAAAGTAGGGAAAGTTCTGAACAGTCACAGCTATTCTGAGACCAGTGCTCACTATTTAAAATTAGTTTCTCTCTCCAGATACAAGTCAGCTACCGCGACAATGGAAAAAAAAAAAAAGAGAGAGAGAGAGAGAGAAAAGAAAAATTCTCACAAATGCAACAAAGCACATTAAGTCCAATGTACTAAATGGCCTTTGGGAGAATAACATAATATTGGCTTACTTCAAGAAAATTGTCTTATATTGGTTTGGGAATTTGAGCCGTAACAAGTTAAGTAAATGGCATTAAACATTAGGCACATAGTACTGCAGTGCAGCGTACACTGATCTGGATCATATTCGGTGATGTGTTTCAGAAGAGACCTATGCTCTGGGTTCAGTAAAACTAGTGAAAGCAGTCTGCATGAACCTCATTACAAGTTACTATATTAAAATAGATGAAGGATGGTTAATATCCACGTGTTACCTACGATGAGTTTAACCCTTTAAGGACACATGACATGTGTGACGTGTCATGATTCCCTTTTTTTCCAGAAGTTTGGTCCTTAAGGGGTTAAAGGACTGTTTTTCCGATTAGTGAAAACTACAGCTATAAAGGATGTGCAGCATACACACTATTATAAGACACAAACAGAATTCAATCTCAACCCACCAGCTTAACAAAAATATGTTCCAAAGGTTAAGAGACTGAAAACAGAGGGTGTGGGGAAATAAAAAAAATGATTGAGGGAAAGGTTAATAATGGAGTTTTTTAAAAAGACAAAGGCAAAAAAGGTTGACAGAGATATTAGATACTTTAATATATACATGTATATGTCCAGATGGAAATAGAGAGAATCCAGGCAGAAAAGAGACTTGGGAAAATGAGACTGAGGAGAGACATGAATGAACATCATATTAAATTTTGCCTTTGCTTTTGACATCCTCATATGCAAGCGTAAAGTAGACATCTACAAAAGATCAACGGACCTACATGGTCGTGTGTTGATGTAATAGCAATCCCATGTGCTGTTATTTACATTCTTGGGCACAGCACCCAGTTTTCTTCCCTTGTATAATAACTCAGTTCCTATTTTTCCCTCATTTCCCAATCATCCAATTATTTTCCCTATAGTCCAGCACCCCGGTTACGATCACTGCAATCTCCTTTTCTGCCATTTTCAGATGCTGTCTTTCCTGTTTTCATCTCCACATCTATTTTTTTTTTTTTTTATAATTTCCTATTGTCTATTTCAGTTGTTTCTAACCATTCTCCATGTATCTGTACCAGATGTGCAAATTGTCAGTTTAAATACAAAGGAAGAAGGGGATAGTGACATATATCATAATGCATTAACCCTCTCCCCCCACCCCTGCGATGCGCAGGTACGTTCTGTCTTACAAAATGTGGCCGATCCGCTGATTCACCAGTGTATAACAATAATAATCACAATAATAAAAAATAAAGAAAGGATATTTCATCTAATCAATTGGCACCATTCAAGCCAATAAAATAAACCACAGTGTTTTGGATCTAAGCCAGTACATATATCTTGTCCTTTATATAAAATTGCAGGACTGGATACTCTAATCGTACCTCTGCAATAAGTACATAATGTAGATAGACAGAAATTACCTTTGAGAGCTTTTCAAAACAACAATTGGTGCTGATATGAAATGATTACCTTAACACTTGTTGCACCAAATGTCATGTTTTAGTTTTATAGTGAATAAAATGATTATACTAATGCTAATCTCCCTGTTGGGAGTGTTTTTTATTATTATACTTCAAGTAAATTATTTGTATAAACCACATGTTTGCTATGAATATAAAAGCCATGAATTTACAAATCTTTTCATAGCCCCAAAATAGGTGAGGTGATAACAAGATGGTGATTTATTGGCTAATATCTGTGCCGGGAGAAAAATGGTAAGTGTGAGGAAAAAGTAGACTTTCAAATCTTTATTTTTTAAGGGACACTGTCATCAAAAGTTGCATTCACTATAAATATTAACCATAAACACATAGGGCATAGCATCATAATAGTGTTCAAAGAAACCAAATCTTGACATGTTTTCTATTAGTAGTATTACTATTCTATCTGTCACTGATTGGTTGGCAATTATGATGTAAGTCCAAGATGGCCAATTCAAAATAAGGAAATGTCTGAAATTCACTTGCTAATTAAGTGTTCTTGCATATCAAGACCACTTAATGTTATCTCACATATATATATTATTAAGTGTTCTTGCATAGCAAGACCACTTAATGTTATCTCACATATATATTATTATTATTATTCTTATTTTTATTCTTATTCTTATTATAGCCAAATTTGCCACCATAGGAATGAATGTCAAAGCTAGAGTGGGAGCTGGCAAAAGCTGAAAAATCAGGACATGATTTCTAAACTGCCACCACTCTCTTATTTTCAGGCCCACCTACACAAATCTTATATCAAAAAGTTCAGCTATCCCTGCTGCCACTAAACATGTCAACGGCTAAGCCATAGTCCTGATAGTTTTCACAATATAATCATTTGTTAGCAACTAACGCCGTCCATTGACATTCATTGAAACCTCACTCTACAAAGCTCAACTTTGAAGTGCAATTTCTAAACTGCGTCTGTGCCTTCATTTTTAATACTTCAGAGACATACTATGCATCAAAACGTAGGTCTAGGTCTTGTGATTCTCACAATATAAAGCTCTTCGCTGTAGGATTTATAGTTTTTAAAATACGACCGTTTGAAGATGGCAACCGCCAAAATACTCTGACCTTTGCCAGGCTGCAGCAGCAAGTGATGTCATAGACAGGGCCTTTTGAACACCTGCTAATGTTTTTATAAATGTATGGTTTAATATAACTGTGCAACCGTTGCAATTAAATGTACTATATAAATGATAACCGTTACTGCGCCCACTCCAGTTGTAGACTACTGGTGGAGGCAAGAACACTTCACTCAATTTCCCCAGAAATTGTAGCTTTTCTAGTTATTAAGTGTTCTTGCGTAGCAAGACCACTTAATGTTATCTCACATATATATTATTATTATTCTTATTATAGCCAAATTTACCACCCTAACTCCTCCCACAGTTTTTACACTACATAGACAGTAATATACCAAAACATGCGGATTGTACCAGATTGGATTGCTATTACTTTGTGGAACGTTTCGCCGAATGGTTCACGGAATATTGTCGTTCTTGTGGCGAAACTGGTCCCATAGGAATGAATGGCAAAATGTTCAAAACTAGAGTGGGAGCTGGCAAAAGCTGAAAAATCAGGACATGATATCTAAACTGCCACCACTCCCTCATTTTCAAGCCCACCTACACAAATCGTATATAAAAACGTTCAGCTATCCCTGCTGCCACTTAAAATGTCCACGGCTAAGCCATAATCCTGATAGTTTTCACAATATGACCATTTGTTTGCAACTCACGCCGTCCATTGACATTCATTGAAACTCCACTCTAGCCAGCTCAAACTTGAAGGGCAATTTCTAAACTGCGACTGTGCCTTCATTTTTAATATTTCAGAGACATACTATGCATCAAAATGTAAGTCTGGGTCTTGTGATTCTCACAATATAAAGCTCTTTGCTGTAGGATTTATAGTTTTTAAAATATGACCGTTTGAAGATGGCAACCGCCAAAATACTCTGACCTGTGTCAGGCTGGAGCAGCAAGTGATGTCATAGACAGGGTCTTTTGTACACCTGCTAATGTTTTTATCAATGTATGTTTTAATGTAACTGTGAAGCACTTTGGGCAACAACGTTGCAATTAAATGTGCACTATATATAAATGGTAACAGTTACTCCGCCCGCTCCAGTTGTAGACTACTGGTGGAGGCAAGAACACTTCACACAATTTCCCCAGAAATTGTAGCTTTTTTAGTTAGTGTTAAACTTACATTAACCTTGTTGGATTGAAAAACTTTTAGTATGACAATGTTGTTTTAAAGTAATTTATAAAATTAAAACTGTAGTGACAGTCCACCGTCAGATTTCATGTTCACCTTATCCAAATGCAAAACATTGTATGTCCCTCTTCTTCCTTCTTTGGCTGAATCTATGTACTGAATATAACATACCTGTTTTGGTGCCTCCTCTCCAGTTCAATCAGCAACTTAGGCAAGCCTCCAGAGTAAGATATGGATTGAGAAGTCAAGCAGACTTCTGCCTTCCCCATAAACATAGGAGTGGTGGAGGGAAAGTGTCAATGCTGCCTCTGCTACAAATTAACGCAATTAGCAATGCTTACAAGTTACACGGTTAGCAATGTTTACCCATGTCAACTTTTTAACCAAGACTCCTAAGTGGGTACACTCTGAGAAACCAACGGCCACATGTGATGTCGAAGAGACATCATGTGGCCCATGCAGGAACACATTTAAGAAAGATACAACCTTGCCATACCCTGCAAGACTCTTTATGACTTTGGTGCCAAGGTATTTCTAGATACAGATTTTCTAAGGATGGATTGTGACTATCCATCCTTTTCAAATGCCCCACTTTCCCTCTTGTAGAGGAAACTAGATCCTAGATCCTTCCAGTACCGAATAACCAGGGACAACATACTACATCTACTACTGCAGAACAACATGATGATGGACACTAACATGAAAAAGTCTCATGGAATTACTGTTTCGAAAACTTTTTTTTGCTGCAAATCTAGTTTAAAGGGATAATATCTCAGTTTGTACCACCATGTGTTACATCTTGGTGATGGCATAGTCAATAGTATGGTTTAACCCTGTACCTGACTACAGTTTCATCAAATGCCTTTAAATCATAACACACATGGTATGTAAATGATCATTATGTAGACTGGACATATGTTTTACTCTGAACAGTTTGGATCTATTTCTAGTATATGCTAAAATGCTGAAATGTAACGGACTATTTAAAATGGAAAAAAAAAGTATTTTTACAAAGTTTTTCAGAGATATTATCCAAAAAATTGTGACAATTTACTGTATCCGAGATAAAGGTAGTGAATTGTAACTGTTGCAATAAAAAAATTGTTGCAATTAGAAAAACCTATGTAGCAAAACAAAACAACAATGGTAATCACAGTAGCGTAAGATTCAGACTGGAGCTCACAGTCTGGACAAATAGCACGGCACCTAATTGAGATTAACCTTTATCTAGAAAATGCAAGATAAGCAAATGTAAGCAGGCAAGAGGGGTAATAGGGTTATGTCCAGCAAGAGGGAAAAATACCTGAAGCTGCCTATATGCGCCTTTGAGGGCACCCCAAGATACCACCAACCCCCACTCACTGTCAGCTGTAGTAAACCTCATGATACAACTGAAAGTGCTGGTCATTTGACTACCAAGATCGGAAACGCCATACACGCCGAACTAAAAACAACAAATTAAAAAATATAGCTAAGTCTAAAGTCTTTCCTTTGCTTAATGATAGGTCAGCAAGTATTAGTATTGTATAGTGACTAATGCTATTAAGGTTGTATGAGGGAAGTCAGTAGAGCCCCTGACCCGCGTTTCGCCAGTGGTAGCTGATCAGGGTTTGCTGATGATTTCTCATATACTATGTGTGAAATCCATCAAGGTTTTTGGTGTGGCTGTTTAAACACTATTGGATTGTACCCTTACAGAATTATTCACTAAAGTGAGAATTCAGGGTGAATTCAAAGTGAATTTAAAATGTAAGGTAATAAAAATAGCTGAAATGGAAACATTATCTAGAGCTGCTATATTTTCACTTTGCATACTCTGGCCCTAAATTTTAAATTCACTTATAATATATGTTTCTGCTAGTATTTTTAGGTGCAAGTGGGTGAAAAATAATCCTTTACTGAAAATAAAACTATTTTGAGGTCCTGAAGAATTTAGAAAATACAAGGATAATGGTAATTAAAAAAAGAACACAACAAACACCATGCACCTAAACATTGGGGAGTCTGTTCCCTAAACGCTGAAGAGAAAATAAACAGCAGCCAAATAATGTTTGTTTATCAACATGTAAATATCTTATTCAGGGCCGGATTAACATAGGGGCAGATGGAGCTGCAGCTCCAGGCCCATGGAATAGGCCCATTGATTTAAAAAAAAAAAAAAAGATTATTTTTTACATTTTTTTTTCACACACTACTCTTAGGGATTCCACCTGGCTTTTATTTTATTGGCACAGTCAGTATTTGAGGCTGCCTGGCTGGTGCCAATATTGCAGTGATACTGGCAATACAAATGCTGGTATTTTTCTAAGTATAAACAAGAGATTACTATGCAATACCAGCACTGGCCAGTAGGGGTGATTGTGTGTGGAGACAGGCAGGGATAGGAAGTTCCAGCATATCCCTCCCTGCCTATCTATACTCACTGATCTGCAGGGGTGCAGCTACAGAGAGTCCAGACAGCAACTCCCACCCTGCAGAGACAGCCTACAGCTCAGGGAAGTAAGGGATGGGGGAAAGGCTGCAAGGAGACATACACTGAGACACTAAGGAACACTGGGAGACATTATGGCAGACACTGAGACACTAAGGGACATTGGGAGACATTTAGACACAGACACATGGGGACACAGTGTCCCCTTGTCTCCCAGCCAGTGTCCCTGGTGTCTCAGTGCCCCCTAGTCTCTCCGTGTCTTACTGTCCCCATGTCTCCTAGTGCCTCCATGTCTCCCAGTGCCTCAAGTGTCTCAATGTCCCCATGTCTCCAATTGTCTGTGTCTGTGGCCGTGGTGTCTCAGTGTCCCCATGTCTCCCAGTGCCCCCATGTCTCAATGTCCCCATGTCCCCCAGCCAGTGTCTCTAGTGTCTGTGTCCCCAAGTCTTCAAGTGTCCCCCCCTAGTTCCCCAGTGTCACTGGTGTCTCTGTGTCCCTAGGTCTCCCCGTGTCCCCAGGTCTCCCCGTCTTCCTAGTGACACATACATGGGGACATAGACACATGGGAATACTGGAGGACACATGGAGACATGGGTCATTGAGACACTGTAATACATAGGACACTGTGATACATAGGGTCACTGGGAGAACTGGGGACACTGGGAGACCTGGGGCACTGAGACACTGATACATAGGAACGCTGAGACCTGGAGTAATAGACACATGGGGGCACTGGGAAACATGGGGGCACAGGGAGGAATCCATCTTTACAACATAATCAAACTAAGTAGTTGTTTGGTGATTTTACAGCATTTTCTCCTTTGTCACTCCTTGTGCTTTACATCATGTGATGTCACCCATACATATTTAATTATGCAAATTAGTAAGACCGGTATGGTTTTCCAAGTAAGGTGGCGACCCTAACTATTTTTCACATACTCTTACTTAAGTATGGAAACTTAAGAGGGATGTATGGGAACAAAACTTGTGTGGACTGGCTGACCATGAATATAGTTAAAGGGACACTGTAGTCACAAGAACAACTACAGCTTACTGAATTTGTTCTGGTTAGTAGAATCATTACCTTCAGGTTTTTTGCTGTAAACACTGTCTTTACAGAGAAAATGCAGTCTTTACATTACAGTCTAGTGATAACTTCACTGGCCACTCCTTGGATGGCTGTTAGAGATCCTTCCTGAGTCATGGCTGCCTAAAATGCATCCAAACATTCAGTGTCTCCTCCCTCTGCATGCAGACACTGAACTTTCCTCATAGAGATTCATTTATTCAATTCATCTCTATGAGGAGATGCTGATTGGCCAGGGCTGTGTTTGAATCATGCTGGCTCTGCCCCTGATCTGCCGTTTTGTCAGTCTCAGCCAATCCTATGGGGAAGCACTGTGATTGGATCAGGCCACCACTTCTAAAGATGTCAGCAGACTGCTTGTTTTTCTGAGTCTAACAGCATGCAGAGCTACAGCTTCATGCTTGAATACAGTAAGATTTTTACTATATTTATGGAGGCATTAGGGGCCCAGGGGGGTTAGATGGTGGTGTTAACACTATAGGGTCAGGAATTCATGTTTGTGTTCCTGACCCTATAGTGATCCTTTAACCCCTTAAGGACACATGACATGTGTGACATGTCATGATTCCCTTTTATTCCAGAAGTTTGGTCCTTAAGGGGTTAAGGTAATGCTGACTTTGGTCTCTCTAACACTGTGGCATGTTCCTTTTCTTCTACACTCACTACATACAGCTTTTCTCTGTCCCAGACTATATACCAGGAGCGTCTGCCTGCTAGTAAGAAGGTAAGGAGACAAGTGGACCAGCGAGTGCTAGGGGACAGTCCTTAGAAAGCGTTGAGCGAGCGCATCATTAGATGCATTTATGCCAAGCTCAGGGTGCTGTCTGCATAGGATGCCCTTAGTTGGCCAGCTGCATGATTGGCAGGCAGTCTGCCATGCATTCATGCCAGGCTGGCCTTCTAATTCTTTAGGCAGACATGTCCTCTTTTTGGGCATGTTCGCCCCTTTTGGCAGGTTACGTGATTTGTGTCAGTGGCACACCCTTTTACCGTGCCCATTGACTTCCTGCTTGACTGGACACTGCTGTTAGGGGTTGTGGATTTACTTGAAAGATGAAAACATAAATTAGAGGGAGATTAGCATAGGGTATGTGTTTTCTTATAGCTGCTGTTTTCTTTCTCTCCAGCATCATCTCCATCAGATACATGACGCTTGGGAGTGTTTTAGGGTTTTTGGTCGATATGATTCTTTAATTAGGCCCGTCATAATTGTCAGCACCAGGCCCACTGGGCTGTTAATCTGGCCCTGATCTTATTCCATTTTGCTATTCACAAAAGGCAAACTCTGTTATTTTAAGTAAGTCTGCATTCCCATTCAGCTGCAGCTGTCTTTTGAAAGTAGCTAAATCTCCATATAACACTATTCACAAACTGATTTAGCTATTCACAAACTGCTAAAATGTAACAGGTACTTCATTA